>OY728136.1:646389534-646939534 GCA_963277665.1 Viscum album
TCGGGTCACATTGAAAGGGCGACCCGCACTATGGGCGCCATGGTGCATGCTAGAACTTAGTCTAGTGGGGACAACATGCAAGACAAACAGGCATCCAGAATAGTTGAATTTGGAACACATGAACAGGATTCCACTTAATGTCCGAGCTAGGGGAGACTGGCCTTCCATACAGGATGGATGGTGCATGAACAGAGCCTATAAGCAGTCCAGGATGGAGTTAATTCAGCCTGCAATTATGGGATGGAAAGGTAGTATAAAGTAGAGATGATGGGCACCCGATCTGGGAAAGAGTACCTGGCCACCAGTGCGGGCTGGACCTAATAAATACGAGTCGCTGGAAGACCTAGAAGAATGGACCCACAACTGAACGGGGGTATGTCTAGTAAGGCCCTAATGGGAATGGCCCAATTTCCTAGCCAGACCCGGTAATCGAAGACTAAACCTAGTTGGATTGGGTTGGCTGACCTAGGTTAGTTAATGCAGGACCTCTAGGTCGTTCTGATCGGGTTAGACAGTGCTCGAACACAATCTAACCCTATTTAATAAAAAATTAATATAATAAGAATTGGGTGTCTGAATGACTATCTATTTGTGGTATTGTATCCCTCACAAGGAGTTGTTTTATGTGGAATACTCTAAGGAGGATTTAACAGAATATGAAGTATACAGAATGGCTTGAAGAGTAGATTCTCCTATCATAAAGCTTCTTACATGATGAAATCCTACTATTGGCTGGGACCAAAAGACTGCTGAAAAGAGACCTTGTATGGATTATCTATAAGAAATCCTCTTTTTATCAGCTACGAGTTACCCTATGTGGATTAGAAATAAGTGGCCCAATGTGGATCAACTAAAAATGACCCTCTTTGGAGTAGGTAAAAGTGACCATATATCGATCACATCTAAATAACTATATGAGGATCGGTTATTAATGGCCATGTGTGGACCAACAATGATGTCCTATGTGAGAATAAGCTTCATGTGGCCCAATAAACCCATGGTACTCATCAGGGATGAGTACCTCTGTAGTCCACAGTGTGTAGTGTTATTACTGGCGGTCTTTATTTTTGTACTTTAGATTATACCTATGTGAGCTGATAGTAGCTTGTGTATACATTCGTTTTTTCATCATTCCTTTCTGGTTTGGGTCCCATCTAAGTATTGTTTTACTCACCCCTTCATAATATTTGTCCACACATTTCGTGGTTCGTACTAATGATTGAAACTTTGGTGATGACCTTTGTGGCTCGGGACTAGGTGGTGGTCATTGAGACGGGACTGATAGATTCTTCAGCAGAGACCTTAGTGGTCCGAGACCAGGTGATGCTCGGTGAGATGAGACAGATGGGTGTACATCAACATCTACAGTCATCTACCCTTCACCCACCCTATAGGTCATGTCTTGAGAAGATGGACCATGGATATTGTACATTCTATTTTGGATTAGGGCTTGTATTCTGACCACTTTATACTTTCAGTTTGTAATTTACTCTCTCTATTAGTCTTAGTGGCAATTTAGGTTTAACTTTTTTTTATCTTTCCTTCATTTTTACAATGTGTGTGTGTACAGTTTTAATGGAAAATGACTTTACTTTTGGGATACACCTATTTGATGCAATTATATAGCACCTAGACTATGGATGGTTGGCTTAGGATAGTCTCGAAACCGTCCTTGGAGGATGGGTTGTGATAGCCTCAATGCCTACGCACCTAATAACATGCATCAAATGACCATCATAATGTCAAGAACCTCAAAACATGAATCCAATGATTCTCCTGATTACAAAAACCTCATATATATACAAATATAATCTAGAACCAGAGATGGTCCCTACCTACTATCCAGTGCTTTTTCAGTCTATAGACATCTTGTGAACCTCGTGATCTCAAAATAAATATTTCTCAATTGGACATGAAAAAAAATTCACAGACACACCTATGGCATTCCTCTGACCGTCGTTAGCTCACAAGCCAGCTCATCCCCTTGAAATTGCATAGCATGTCCCTATCCTGACACATGGTTTCCTAATCCCTGGCCTCCTTATGATGTTGCACCAGCCACCGGCCATTGACCCTATAGTTGGTTTCCACTTTCTCTACCACATCCTCCACAAGAAGTTGATCGTCGGCTACCCTTACCAGGTACTAATCTTAATGCAATCTCTGAACCATGTGTATGCATCATTTTCTACCTACAGTCTGTCTAATAAAAATGAACGTATAACTGCTCCATATTCCAAACATATCCACATGATCAACAATCCTTTAGATGTATATCACACTGAGTTCGGACATGCCATGGCTATGCACTCTAAAATAAATCCACTGATGGGATACCACATGGTGGCCTAGCTGGGTCCCTACCATGACTGCCCTGATGTAACTTCTCCCGACCCATTTTCCATCCATATGAACCATCACATGAATCTATCTCCTGCCCCAGGTGAGATATTTCCTTTATGTTACCCTCATCTATGAGAGCCCAATTAACCATCTTTGAGAATGAGGCAAGCCTAAGGATGTTTACCTGCACCAGAATGGCATGTCGTAATATATCTCCAATGTCCCTCATCCTCAAGGTATCATCACTTACCATGATTGGTGCAATGAAAGAAAACTCAATGAAAGTAGTTACATAGTCCATGATGGATATTTCACCCTACTTAAGCCTCAAGAACTCTCGAGATTTCCCCTCCCACAATATCTCTAGATAAAATTTCTTAATGAACATATCCTCAAAGTCAATCCAGAGATGTTCTTCATATCTATGATCATGAACCTACACATTTCACTAGTTCTTAGTTTTCCCTCAATGCATATAGGTCACCAGCTTGACCCTCCACCCTGAAGGTGTCTCCATCTACTCAAAAATCATCCAAATGCTCCCTATCCATTTCTCAACCACCTACAGACCACCCTCACCCTGGAAAGGAAGTGGGTGATATGATTGGAACTCTAATATAAAATACACCATCGTTGGATCTTCTCCCTCAGCACCTCTATCGATCCCCTACAAGACATGTACCAGGCTCGATCAGAGATGCTTTGTTAAACCATAACCCAAAGGATTTCATGATTGGAACCTATGCCACCTACCCGGGATCTTGATCCGGATCATGACCTTAAACCTATACATGCGGCCCATGTTGTGCTTGCCCCTCTGGTGTCTGAATCTAATCATGATCTTATGGAATTATATTTTCACCCACTTACAACTCCATCAAATCATCTAGGTGTAACATGATTAATACCATAAAATGGAATAAACTACAATATATATATATATATATATTCAACACAGTTTGGGAAATTAGTAACGATGAATCATATAAAAACTAACATCACTATCCCACTTCGCAACCATTACCCATGGAATCCCATCCTCATGGCCTCCTTACCATACCTTAATATGGACAAGTATCACAATATCCTCAGGACACTCTCATCCTGACATCCATTATTACCTCAGTCCAATGACCAAGTTTCCCAAACCTTGTAGTCAAAAACATTCCAACCCTAATACATGCATGCTCCTATAAGATCCATGCCAAATTACCATGTAACATGAAATTGTATATAAATTTTAAGCATGGAATATCACAGTTCATAAAAACAAGAAATTCTTATCAGGAATTTCATCATTTTCACATGAAAATTATCATATTCCACCCAGTATTATCACTTTACTGGCCATAAGTCCAATTATGAAATTCAAATACACTAAAAATATTCATATTCAATTCCATAATAACATGTCTTGCCTCACCATTCCAATGTCAAAACTCTATATCCTCATACATTACACTACCATTCCATGGTTACAAATACTCCCTTACCCCACTAGGTAAAGGGCCAACTATAAAAATCAATTAAACCACAAACCATGTGTGCCAAAAAGGTGGAAAACATATAAATTATAATCTAAGAAAAATCAAAACAACAATTTACACTCAAGACACCTTGGTCTATCCCTCGTACCTAGGGATATTAGCACCCAAGAATAAGCTATAAAACTAGTTCAAACACAACCTATATATAGTATACCATATCCCAAATAGTAAACTAGTACAAAATAACGACATTATTGATCACATTAGTAGACCATGAGACACTATTACTAAATAATTTTCAAAACTCCTATAATACCACATGTATTATCCCCAACCCAAACATCCACCTGAATAGTACTAGCAGGCTGGGTGCCAATAGCCTAAGGCACACCTCCCTGAATGCTAAATCTTTCCTATTAAAAGATAGGGTGTAAATATTTATATGGAGAGAGTATACCATCTCGGAATAGATAACATACAAGTTCGAGCATAATAATATAACTTTTAGTGGAAATGATTGACTCAGTTAACTTAAGCCAAACCTATAGAGAGAAACAATATCCAATAACGATAACCAATGGAAGTGATAAATACAGAAAAGCATTAAAAAGTAAATATAACAGAATGCTAAAAAATCACTTATAGCCACCCAAAACCAAACAATAAATGCATTCATTCCATGGATGGTCATCCAATACAATATCAATTGTGCTACCCTTGGAAGGCCACATTAGCTACATATAATAAACATGCTGAAACAGAACATGAAACTAAACAAAACTGTAGCTAGTCATTAACTCAAGGTGCATTCCAATCTCCATGCCAAACAGTACTGTTAACTATCTCTTAAAAATTACCCTTTACATGTACGTAAAACCATAAAGTGTACATTAATCTTAATGGTCATGTACATAGTGTGAGTCGAATCTCAGTAGGATACCACACAATGGTGCGTCACTAGTATAGGTGTTTAGGAAGATAAGAATCTCTAAATAATGTAAATTGTTCTATGAAATAAATAATCAAAACCTATATAATTGCTCAATATCCACTTGGGAGATCCACCGACCACGGCCAATGCCAGAATCTCATAACCAAATAGAGTCCTTGGCCCAAAATCCAAGGAACCCATGTAGTCCCAAATTCCCAGTGATCCCTTAGGTTCCACCTAAGTCATATTTCCCATCTCCACATGCCTCCTTCCAACTCGTGTCTCTATGTACTAATGTCTCTAAGGAATTCCCAAAAAAGAGTATCCTAATCCCATAGACCCCCACTCGAAAGCTAATGTTGACCCATGACATGAAAACTGGATGAATAATGATGTTTGTTCTCAACTAAATATCTAGAACCATGGCCTCAATAACGTAGAGCCTCATCCCTTAACTTGATATCCTCATCTCTATCAACTGACGGATCCTCACCTTCCACATGGATTTCTAGGGAAGGAACGCTAAAATCATAAATACATAAGACAAAACTATCAGGGGCCTCTATAAAAAAGATTGTTCAAAACTACCTCATCACATATTCAAATAGTGTTCACATGAATCAATCAATGCTTTGGCCTTTATAGGTGAGCGAAAAATCACTAAAAAGGACCTAAAACACAACATCACTATCAACTCATGTAACTAAAATCAAGTTGCTCAAATCTGATGGCCTTTCCATCCAAGTATCATGGGAATTTCCAAAACTGATGGTTTTACCACCTCAATTCGATGTCCATGATGCCAAATCCTGTAGAAAAATTCACGCAATAAAATCCATTTCAAAACGGCCTAGTGATCAGCATCACTCAATCCTAATAACCATGTCATCCCAACCATAGGCCATTTCTGTCAAAACCCCATGGGTCTCAACATGTGTATTCTCAAGAATCAAACATATAATAATCATCATTAAAATAATTTAATCAATAATTAAATTTAAATAGATTGACTTTCACAAGATACCAACTATAACACATTAGCGTGGAGGCCTTCAATGCCTCAAATTATCTTAATCAAGATTTAAAAAATTTAAAAAACTACTTTAAATCAAAATAAAGAAATGAAAACGATTTTTCCACCCTTGGAAAAAAATATCCCAATGAGAAATACCCTATCACCCATCCTCTCTATAGTGTAACATGAATAGTGCATGAAAATAGCATCCCACATGGTCCAACAGTCGATTCAATATGCTATAATAGGGTTTCTCCTAAAAACCACCATTCTGTGAAAAAGATAAAACCCCCAAAAGTCCGTGAAAACTCTAAACAAGGTATGAACCACCTACTATTGACACATAGAAATAGTCACGTCAGATATCAAGGATTAATTCGAAGACAATGGTCATAAATCTTTTCTTTTATATTAAACCATGAAATTGGTTAAGAAAGAAATAGAGCTCCATATGTTAAAAGATCAAGAAAAAAGAAAGGTGGATGGGGTTAGCCTTACCTAGGTGATCCCAAAGCATCAGATCAATCGATGAACTGATCACTGGGGAGGAAGCTAGATCAAATCTTGTGGAAGAATGAGGAGGTGGGTTCCTCCTGTTGTCCGTATGTAAATGAAGAGAAATGGGGAAGGTATGATAGGATGGAAAAAGTAAATAAAGGGAAAAATTAAAAATTAAAAACATGTAAATGCCTCATGGTTTACCTACATGGTTTCTACTTGGTTTTCCTATGGATTCAGGCTGGTATGGCCACCCTGTACTGTTTTCCATACCACATGCATACTATTCGGTAACCCTCTTTAATTATGCAGATGCCTCCATATGTCCATCTACAATCACTTTAATGGTTTCCCTAAATAGTGTCCCTGTATCTATTTTTCAAAAACTAGGCCTTCAGGCCCCTAATACTCCTGATACCCTTCCAAACACACGAACCACACTCCTAGCTGCTAAACCAACCCAAAAATTCTAATTCAATCCAACAGAACTCTCATAATTGAGTTCCGATCAACAAATAAAAATTTCACATCCACTAATTGAGAAAATAAAAAATGTTGGTTACTCTGACCAATTCAAATAACAAGGGTCATTACATTAGTGGTCATAAGATGATATGAAAAAGGAGGTTTTGCAAAGAATAGATAATTTTTTTTAATTGAGCATTCATGTTATCTTTTTTTACCACATTTATCAGATCTTATTCAACCATGATAATGCAAAAAAACTAGTATAATATATATAATATTTTATTATGATTATTTCATAACATATATCCATTGATAACATCCGTAAAATGGGAAATGAATTCATCGTTTTTTTGGAAAACAGACTATCACCTATCAAAATAATGTAAATCATTTTCCATCCGCATCTCACATGAGAGGTTATAATGATAGAATGAATGTCAATATATGATATTAATGAAAAATTTATTATTATAAAAAGACAATCAATCTAGTAAATACTTTGATTCCAAGCACTAAAAAATGTTAACATAGTTCTTTTGTATGTGTCGACTACCATCTCCATGAAGTGATGTGACTAATATATCAGTACCATAGGAAATTGATGATATATATATAAGTTTATTTAATTTATTAATATGATATATATATATATATATATCATTATATTATCATTCTATAAAAATAAATTAATATATATATTCTTTCCATAATTATTATTGAAAAATGAAAATGTTACTCATGTGTACGAATTACCTACAATTTCTATCATTATAATGTAGTTCATTTTTCCTAACCATGTATAATAGTAATACTTGAATGTTTAATTTATTTAAAAATTGATAATTATTTAATGAATTTTATTCATGATATTATTGAATAATTACCTCTTTGAACATTCTCAACCTACTGATGTCATTTTGCACATACATACCGAATGTCAATAAAACATCTGACGATAATATAAATGATTATGTAATTATTATAAAATAGAAATAAGTGAGATAAAATTTTTGATAGACTTGGAAGAATGTTCTTAATTATATAAATAATTAATCTATTTTTATTATGAATCATGGTAAATAACGAACTTGGTGAATTGGACTCAAGGTAATTAATTTATAGTCTAAATTTTATTTCTGGAGACTTATTTCATATTGATAACTATTTAATTTATTTTACTTTATATACTAAAGCATTCAAATGATAGAAAATTAATAACCTTCAATTAATTATTTTTAAATTTACTTTTTATTATTATTCTTTTATGAGGCTTATTATTTAAAAGTATCCAAAGAGGTAAAGGATTTTAATCTCAATTTTATTTCTATGGAATACATACCTTATAGACTAAATATTTATATTCTATGGTGTAAGTATTGTCCATCAATTTATTTTGACATTATTATTAGGAAAATTATTAGATTTACCTACCCATATAAGTTTCTTTATTTCATGGGTCTTATGACTCAAAAGTTACCATAGATTTAAGAGTTTATTTCACAATCTAATCAATATTAAAGGTTATTTATGATTAAGTCTCCATTAAGGAATATTTCCCTTCCATGTCCATGATTTCTATAAATATTTCAATTTTTTTACTCCTCCAAAATTTGTTTAAATTAATTTTACCCTTTTTTGAATTTTTGAAAATAGGGTCTAAATGATACGTTTTTCCCTTTTCTAAATTAGGTACATTCTGAATTTTCCAATAATAATATCGCAGGAATGTTTTTTTAACTTATTTAGAAAGTGAATATTTTCCCACCATCATTAATCCTAAATGATTTAACAGTTCCTTTATAATTTCACACGTATATATTTCATATAAATTTATAAAATTTATAAGTGTGTAGATTTTCAAAAGGGAAAGTCATTTTAAAAAGGAAAAGTTATTTTCCTCATGAATTATTTCCAGTTATATTTCAAAATTAGTTCACATCTATGTTTCTATCGTTTGATGATACTTTTTGTTTAATGGGGATATTATCGAAGGATAAAACACTTATTATTTTTCTATATTATTAATTTTTATAACTAAAATATGAAATTTTTATGAAACCCTTTTCTTTTCCATTATTATTTCTAAAATAAATTGTTCATAAACACCAATCAATTCATGTGTTATGATATGATAAGTGATTTAAGTTCTTGTGGAAGACATATGAATGATTTTTACTAAGTGTTGAGTGAGGCCAATAAATACAAAAAATTAGTTGGATAATGTATTATATATCCTGATATGGTCAAGGGATACATGTAAAACTGCATAATATTTATGGGAATAAAGTTTATGTGACAGGTCCTTTATAGGATATAAGTTGATGTACTAGATCTGTTACAATAAAAATGTCGATGTGCTTGATCAAAATCAAGAAATAGGTTTGATTCCTAATCTGATGGTTTTAATAGTTATCCATGACATTTTTAATGGTTCTATACTAATTAATATTCTACATGAATTTATGATATAATCTTATGGTTCATGATGTTGTTATGATTATTTCTCATTTTATGATCTATTCTTTTGAAATGCTAAATGTCTTTGAAATTTATAATGTTTATGATCATTCATATATTTGTAATGAGATTTTTTTGTTATGGTTATGACCATATTCCATTTTGATAATGAAATTATTTGATTGGATTATTGATAGATATCTCTCATGCTTACCCTCACTAAGAATTCAATATTAGACAATATTATGATTCTATTTCATTGATAATGAATAATTATGACATCTAATTTGTTTTTAGAAACTTTTCATATTTGAGGAATTTACTATATGTTGAAGATGTAAAAAGGAATATAAAAAGTTTCATATAGTCTGAGATAATGCTCACCATTATAAACCATTTGATTATGAAACTATATTTTTAAGAGTTTATCCTGATTATTAATAATTCTAAACCAACCATTTCTATGGGTATGAAAATGTGCCACAATTTAATATTTATGTTGTATGTTTTTCATGGGATGAATTGGATCAAATTTATCGGTATCAAATATAGAAATGTAAGTTTTATATTTTTAACACTAGATCTAGAAGTGTTGGTCTATGTCTAATAAAAAGATACTATTGTACCATGCACATAGTTATATTTCCATGAAAAAAATCTAATATTATAGGTTGAATATTTCTTTTCAACATACAATGTTGAAATAAGTCTAGAATAAATTTTTCAAATCTCTCATTAAAATGATTTTTATTAATAATTTATAGAACTGTTTTAAAATATTTTTATTTTATTTAAAATAAATTATTATATTTGATAATATTAACAATATATTTTGTTATATATTTTCAAAAAAAAGATAAAATCATTTGAATGTAAGATGAGTTATTTCTCAAAAACATATCTTATTTTCATAATTTATTTCTAAATTTAAACAAATATTTACTGATGGATGATTCAATGAAATAGTTAGATAATATATTCATTTATATAAATTTTAATTAATCTAATGGTTGTGACATGGGAATGTGTAAGAAAAAATACAACTTTTTTTTAAAATTGCATTTTTCTAAAAAAATGTTCTAATTGTGTTTTATTGGTATATATTTTAAATTATTTACAATGACTTATAAAAATTGAATTTGATAAAACTTATTCAACATTGATATTAGAATTTCCTGATTTCATAAATTGGTCATTATATTTTCTCTAACAAATACACACAGAGTTAATAAATTATTATAATGGTAAATGTTAAAACATGTTATAAAGGGGTTAATCTAAGAAAATAAGTTTATACATTCCTCAAAAAATGTCTAAATTTTATTTTTTTATCATTTTTACCACTCCCACATAAAATGTAATAAATTAAAAAAATTTATCACCATATTAGTTTACAAATTAATAAATTACATAAAAATGTTGTAAAGACCCGTAAAATTCAAGGAAACGTTTTTCTTAATTTTTTTTTGGATTTTACAAGAACGCAGTTTCTGACGGCACATGATTCTGAGGCCCGGTGTGCCCGGAATTACAATCCAAAGTTTAGCTCGGGTACGTTCAGTGAACGAACGAGCGGGAATTTATAACTTTTGAACCGGTGCTCAGAATCGAATTTCAAGGGCACTGATGGAACCATAGCACCGGTAATTGCTTAGGAACGCCATTTCCAGAGTTGCGTTTACACGAGAGAAGTTGTTAATTTATACGGAAGGTAAAATAAAATTTATGCAACAATATTTTTTTTTTACTTTAAGTGGTATAAGCTTTGGGTGGAGGTTGGGTAACTACCCAGCTTCCCAAGGGAGGTTATGAGGGTGGTGGGACCCACACGAACCCCACCCCTTCACATTTGTAAACCCCCTCAACTCACTATTATGGATGACAACTTGTCATGAATTAATTTAGTGGAATTAATTCAAACTCTTGAAATTCAAAAGTTATGTTATGTTCATAAAATAAGAGATGAACTTATTTTATTTGGGGTTGGAACCTTGTTGTGTGAACTTTGGTAGAAAAGCCAAGGGACTTGAGGAACTTCTTCGTCTTCGACGAAGAACACGAGGAACACAACAGTCTCCGATGAAGAACGCCGAGTTCTCGGAAACCGATTACGCAATGCCGTGTACCGCGATGCCGTTGACGTTTTCTTCCGTGACATCTCTTCCCGCGATGAATCATCATTCGACGAACCTCCGTTCAAGCTCGCACGAGGTATGGGTTTATTTATTTATTTATTTATTTTGTTCGTAATTACTACCTTGTCGTTCTTTGTGAAAATACGACCAATTGCTATCGATTAACGAGAGGGGGTCGGACCGCACAAACACGGCCGCCGCTCCTCCTTTATCCATGTTATTGTTTCTATTATGTTGGAACGGGAATGGCGCGGTGTCGTCGCACCGCGCGAGATCGTGCGGAAAGTAATGCGTGGCACCGTCGCGCCGCGCCGTGAAATTGAACCAAGTCACGGCGCCGTCGCGCCACGCCGGAGAACCGCAAAAGCACAGCGGCCGGCGAGGGGCCGTGGCAAAGGGGTGTGGTGCCGTCGCGGCGCACCGGACGAATGAAGGCTGTGGTTGGTACCGGGCTGTGGTGGAGCATGGGAAACGATGGCTGGAAATGGGCCGCCGGCGTCGAGCAGGACCGTCGGCCGAAAACGGGCCGCCGGCATCAGAGCAAGGAGGGGACCGGCCGTCGCTGGTCCCGTGATGGAAGAAATCGGTCGGCTGGGGCAGGCCGGCCGGACAGGAGGAAAGTCGGGGGTTCAAAACCCCGGCCGGCCAGCTAGCGGCATCCATTAAGGGGGGTCGTGGTTACAAAATGCAGTGGGCAGAGCCCCCCCCCCCCCCCCCCGCAAACCGAACGGCTCGGCCGTTCGTCCGAGCGAGCTGGCGCCACGGGCCAATGCGCTGGGCAGCCAGGCTGGGCCGCCGGGCCAGGCTGCGCCTAGGCCGGGCCGGGCCACGCCGATCCGGGCCGGGCCGACCCAGTTCGGGCCGACCCAGGGGGTCTCGGGTCGGGTCGGTCCGGGCCGGAAACCCCATTTTCAGATACTTTTTGATCTTTTGCCCATATCTCGGGCTACAGACCTCCGATCGACACGCCGTCTGCAGTGATGCGATCCTTGGATCGAGACGGTCGTGTCGATATATCTCTCTCAAGGTTTCGGAATCGTTTGGGTTCGGCCGGGTTGGTTCGTACACGAAACTAATCGGGCCCTCGGAGCGGAAACGCTCATATCTTAAGCTCCGCACAACCGATTGACGTGCCATCGACTTTGTTGAATTCCTCTTAGTGAGATGGATCTATTGGATTACTCCAACCGAGGTTTGGATGCAGGTGTAGTAAGTTCGGGTTGGTTTCGACTTTAAAACCAACCGGGCCCCTAGGAAGAAAAAGCCAATAACTCTCAGACCGGGCGTCCGATTGACGCACCGTCTGCGACGTTGAGTTCCTTTTGATGATATGGAACTTTTGAATACATAAACTATGGAATATGTGATTGTTGATGTATCAGCCTCTCGGCTTGTGGAGCGGACTCTCCCGAACGAGCTTGCTGTGTGCGGGAACCCTAGAGATGGCTGCGTTTGCGACTGTGATGACGACGACGACTGTGCAGAGATCCTCAGTGGATTCGATGACGAAGACTACAGAACTAAGCGATCCTATGTGGATCAGTGCTACTGATCCTTTGTGGGTCCAATCCTATGTGGTTCAGCGCTCAGCGGTTCTGTGTGAGCCAGCGCCTAAAGATCCTGTGTGGGTCTGATCCTGTGTGGGTCTTTGCGGGGGTTAGTTGCCTATCGATCCTTTGTGGGTCAGATCCTATGTGGGTCATTGCGGGGGTTAGTTACCTATCGATCCTTTGTGGGACTGATCCTATGTGGGTCATTGCGGGGGTTAGTACCTATCGATCCTTTATGGGTCCGACGGATTAGATGATTCAGTGGCAATATCTGATCATCTCTATCGTCTTTTGAAGAAGTATACCTTTGTGAGCTGAATCCTATTTTGCTTTCCTATGTCGATTGTGTTGTGCCATCCTGTGTGGATTTACGTTCTACATTCCTATGTGGATTGTGTTGTGCTATCCTGTGTGGATTTACATTTTTCTTTCCTGTGTGGACTGGGTTGTACTTGGGCTCGGATGTTGGAGCCGAAAGAGAATTGATGACTTAGGTATATGTATGTGCATATACCAAAGCAGTGTTAGATGTTTTTTCGTGATTGTATCTTTACTTTTTGGATTATCCTTTGTGGATTTTGTGAGACCTTTGGGGGTATCGGGGTCTCTACTGAGTAGCTTATACTCACCCCTACACAGATTATGCCTGCACTACGTTGTGTTGGTTGCAGACGACGGACAACGCTGATCGTGGTTGATGCTTGCAGAGCAGGACAATACCTGGAGGTGGACCACTGGACGGGACGTACTCGGAGCGGTCGGCTGGACCCGAGGTGCATAGGAGACTATCTGTACTCACCCTTCAGGTGGGATTTCCAATGGAAATCTCGGCGTTGCAGCTTTTCTTTCAGTTGCTGTTTTTCCTTCCACTTGTACTTTACTTTCAGTTTGGGTTTGTATACTGGCCCACTTACTTTTCCGCACTTACTGTTGTACCCAGCTTTTACTTAGTGTATACTACTACTACTTGCTTGCTCTGTGGTTTTTGTTTACTTTACAAAGTCAATTCCTTCCCTTTATATCAGAAATTACACCTTGGTGCTAGTCGCCAGCCCCTGGCATATTGAAGGAGGGCTTGGGGTAGTCACGGCACGGGCCCCGAGGACGGGTCGTGACATATTGGTATCAGAGGAGTTCGGTTCTACCGCAGAACTCAGGACTCTGATCTTTTTCTATGTGAAGCAATAGTGTTACACGTATTGAGTGTGGTTATCAGTTCAGGGAGTCCAGTGTTGGTGCGGCGGCCAACGTATCCGTACACCAGGACCCTGACTTCTGATTTCCGACTTAATGCACGAAAACATTGAGTGTATGTGTGTTTCAAGTTTTCATTGTGATTACTATGTGTCAGCTCACCAGGTATATTGTTCTGACCGTGGCGCACCTGATTCCTTTTCAGGATGGCCCCACGACGGCAGCCAGCTAGGGTTCCGAGAGTTGAGCGTGACGACATCCCACCGAGTGACGAGGCCTCGATGCAAGGCCCTTTTGACAGTTGAGGCACCGGCGGTACCTTTACCCTCCGAGCCACCGATGCTTCTAGCCCCAGCCGTTGAAGATGCACGTCGCCTTAGTGCACTGCATGAGTTCCAGCGCCAGTAACCACCCAGGTTCCGTGGGGAGACGGACTCCCAGGCAGCCGAGGACTGGCTGGAGGTAGTGGTACAAGTTTTCTAGCTAGTGAGGACACCAGCAGACCTCATGGTGATCCTCGCATCGAGCCTACTACACGCGGAAGCAGGAAGATGGTGGATCTTGATGCTCTAGGTGCATGATGAGGAATCTCTCCTCTGGATAGACTTTTAGAGCCTCTTCCGCTCAGAGTTCGTCCCGACCACCCTCTGTGCGGTGCACATCCAGGAGATTCTTCATCTGCAGCAGGGCAGCTTGACGGTCACCCAGTACTCGGCGAGATTTACCGATCTCTTGCACTACTCAACAGACATGGTACTTGAACCATTCTTCCGGGCCCAGGCCTTTGAGCAGGGGTTGAGACATGAGATCGGGGCATTGCTGATCTTCCTCAGCATTCCGACCCAGACATGAGTACTAGAACGAGCCCTTTTGATCGAGAGCTTTCTTGCTGAGTCTACACCAGCACCGAGACCCACTACAGGGTGGCATGTAGCAGAGTCTTCTACAGCAGGCAGTCGACGGATGACTCATGGGTCCAGGCAGACCAGAACCTCAGGCAGATGACCTCAAGACACTAGCTCAGCAGTGCAGGGCACACAGCACGGAGCCAGTCTTTCGAGAGGCAGGCAGTGCTGCTCATGCGGAGGGCAGGTCCACATGGCTCGTGACTGCCCGACCCGCCGTGCCGAGGAGCAGCAGACGGTTGAGGGGCCACCAAGGCAGAGGTAGAGGGTCGACCATGGTGGTCCGCATGGAGCCGGTGGACGAGGCAGAGGAGCTGGCCGAGCAGCAGGTGGTGGGCGACGCTTTGAGGCTCTACCACCACCACCACCAGGAGGTCCACCCCGGCCACAGGGAGAGGGCGGGCAGATACAGGCACAGCTCCCGGAAGCTTAGGCCTGCGACCACGGCGTGCCCGAGATAATTTGAGGTACTATCTATGTCTATTCGACCCTTGCTGCAGTACTTATAGACATAGGATCAAGTCATTCTTTCATAGCCGCTACCCTTGTTCCGAGCTCGGAGATTCCGACAGAGTCGTTGGCTCGATCCTTACGGCTAGAGACTCCTACGAGAGCAGAATCAACGATTACGCACTGGTTCTGGCAGTGTGAGCTTACTCTAGGAGGCGAGAGCTTCGGCTGGGATCTCCTTGTAGCGACGTCGAGGCCTTAGGACGTCATCTTGGGCATGGATTGGTTATCTACAGTCCACGCACATATTGACCGTATTAGGCACAAGGTGCGATGTGTACGCACCGAAGGGAGCAGGTTCACCTTCATCGGCGAGAAGGGAGCCTTCGCAGCCCAGGATGGACTCTCGCAGAGGAGAGGACATCCCATCACCCATCAGTTGGCTAGCCTCATCCTAGGATCAGTTGACATGTGGAGTCATGGTTTTCCTACAGTGGTGGATTAGTATGAAGACGTTTTCCCTGACGACGTTCCAGGATTACCTCCTCACAGAGAGGTAGACTTTTATGTTGACCTATACCCCAGGACAGCCCCGATATCGACCCCAGTGTATTGGATGGTCCCCACTGAGCTTCGAGAGCTACGGGTACAGTTGGAGGACTTGCAGGGAAAGGGATTCATCTGACCCAGTGCTTCACCCTGGGCTTCCCCGATTTTGTTCGCCAAGAAGGCGGACGGGAGCTTGCGACTTTGTGTCGTCTATCATCTCCAGAACCAGGTGACAGTGAGGAACAAGTATTTTCTACCAAGTATTGATGACCTCTTCGATCAGCTCAAGGGATCATGGTGGTTCTCGAAGATAGACCTCAGGTCAGGCTATCATCAGCTCAGAGTTTGAGACGAGGACGTGCAGAAGACGACCTTTAGGTGTCGGTATGGCCACTATGAGTTCTTGGTTATTCCATTCGGTGTAACCAATGATACAGCAGTGTTCATGTCCCTCATGAAAAAGATCTTTCAGCCATACCTCGATCGATTTGTCGTGGTCTTCATCGACGGCATTTTTATTTACTCGACGACTGAGGAGGACCACGCCTATCACTTGCGGGTTGTGCTAGACACACTTCGAGAGCACCAGCTTTATGGAAAGATCTTGAAGTGTCAGTTCTGTATACGTGAGGTCCACTTCTTGGGACACGTCATCTCTGAAGCGTGAGTTGCAGTGGATCCTGCGAAGATCGAGGTAGTGCTAGCTTGGGAGCCACCCAGGAGTGTGACAGAGGTGCAGAGTTTCTTGGGACTAGCTGAATACTATCGGAGATTTATGCCAGACTTCTCCAGAGTTGCGGCACCACTCTCAGCTTTGACGAAGAAGGGGAAACCCTTTGTGTGGTCAGACAGATGTCAGCAAAGCTTCCAGGAGGTGACACTGAGATTGACCAGTTCCCCTATCTTTAGGTTGTCTGAGGAGAGAGTAGAGTTCGTAGTTTACTACTATGCATCAGGGACCAGACTCAGATGTGTCCTGATGTAGGAGTGGGTCGTGATCACCTATGGATCAGGTCAGTTGAGGCAGCATGAGCAGAACTACGCTACCCATGACCTGGAGTTAGCAGTAGTGGTCTTCGCTCTGAAGACATGGAGACACTACCTTATGGGCGAGCGCTTTATAGTCTTTTCTGACCATCAGAGTCTCAGATACATATTCTCTCAAAAGGACCTGAATCTGAGATAGTGGTGATGTCACGAGTTCCTCCAGGACTATGACTTTGAGATAGTCTATACTCCTGGGAAGGGGAACGTGGTAGCCAATGCTCTCAACAGGAGGATGGGCATTCAGCTGCTTGAGGAGGCGACAGACCAACTAGCCGCTTTGAAGATATCCTTCGTGGATAGAGATGGGGCAGCTTTCCTTCAGTCTCTCACAGTCACTCCTCCATTACTGCAGCAGGTCAGAGAGCCACAGCATGGGGATGTTGACTGTGAGATGTGACGCGCGTAGATATCCTTAAGTTAGGAACCTGATGGTTTATCCTTTGGAGGAGAGCACGACGTCATTTTCAGAGGACGTACCTTGGTACCAGTTGCTTTACGGGAGGAAGTGCTGAGAGAGTTTTACACTTCTCCTTTGGCGGTACATCCTAGAGTGGTGAAGATGTACCAAGATCTCAGACGACAGCACTGTTGGCCGGGCATGAAGAAGGTTGTGGCGGAGTTCATTTCTCGATGCCTCACCTGACAACAGGTGACGGTAGAGCACCAGGTACCAGCAGTCTTGGTACATCCCTTGGAGGTCTTGGATTGGAAGTGGGATGGGATATCTATGGACTTTGTGACTAGACTTCCACGCACTTCCAGAGGTCACGACTCCATTTGGGTGATTGTCGACTGACTCACCAAGTCAGCTCACTTCTTACCCATCAGAGAGCAGGGTTCAGTGGAGAGCTTGGGATGTCTCTAAGTTTAGGAGATTGTATGGCTTCATGGTGTGCCATCATCTATTGTCTCTGATCGATATGCTCGCTTTACTTCCTGACTTTGGAAGGGGTTGCAGGAGGCGTTCGGGACGCAGCTACGTCTGAGCACTGCCTTTCACCCTCAGACGGATGGTCAGACAGAGAGGACCATTCAGACTATCGAGGACATGCTCCACGCATGTGTCCTCGACTTTGGTCGCAGCTGGGAGGACCACCTACCCTTTTTTTAGTTTGCATACAACAACAGCCACCACTCCACCATCGGGATGGAACCATACGAGGCGTTGTACGGACGACCTTGCAGATCTCCTTTGTGCTGGACAGACCCTGGGCAGTCAGCACTTGTAGGACCAGAGATGGTCCAGGCCACAACAGAGAAGGTCCAGGTCATCTAGGAGCGGATGAGGATAGCTTAGTGCTGACAGAAGTCTTATGCTGACAGGATGCAGAGGCTACTAGAGTTCGAGGATGGCGACCACATCTTCTTGCGTGTCTCACATCGATGTGGATTACAGAGATTTAGCCGAGGTGGAAAGTTGTCTCCATGCTTCATCGGACCATTCCAGGTCCTCGGCAGGATTGGCGAGGTGGCTTATCGCCTGGCTCTACCACCTCAGTTGCACCGGGTGCACGACGTCTTCCATGTATCTCAGCTGAGGAGATACGTGCACGACCTGACACATATCATTGATCATGGGGAGATGGACGTTGATGATGGGGTGACTATTACAGAGGTCCTGGTGGAGATCGAGGATCGACAGAAGCGGGTCCTACGTGGACGGTCGATTCCTCTAGTGCGCATTAGGTGGCACCATGGGAACCTCCAGGAGAGCACATGGGAGCGGGATGCTCAGATGCGTGCTCAGTACCCACATTTGGTTCCCTAGTTTCTATGTATCTTTACGGGGACGTAAATCCCTGAGGTTGGAGTAATGTAAAGACCCGTAAAATTCAAGTAAAAGTTTTTATTAATTTTCTTTGGGATTTTACAAGAACACAGTTTCTGACGGAACTTGATTCCGAGGCCTGGTGTGCCCGGAATTACTATCTGAAGTTTAGCTCGGGTACGATCAGTGAACAAACGAGCGGGAATTTCTAAATTTTAAGCCGGTGCTCAGAATCGAATTCCGAGGGCACCGATAGAACCCTAGCGCCGGTAATTTCTTAGGAACGACATTTCCGGAGTTTCTTTTACATGAGAGAATTTGTTAATTTATGTGGAAGGTAAAATAAAATTTATGCAACAATATTTTTTTACTTTAAGTGGTATAAGCTTTGGGTGGAAGTTGGGTAACTACCCAACTTCCCAATAGAGGTTATGAGGGTGGTGGGGCCCACACAAACCCCACCCCTTCACATTCTTAAACCCCCTCAACTCACCATTATGTATGACAACTTGTCATCAATTAATTTAGTGGAATTATTTCAAACTCTTGAAATTCAAAAGTTATGTTATGTTAATAAAATAAGAGATGAACTTATTTTATTTGGGGTTGGAACCTTGTTGTGTGAAATTTGGGAGAAAATCCAAGGGACTTGAGGAACTTCTTCATCTTCGACGAAGAACCCGAAGAACACATCGGTCTCCGACGAAAAACGCCGAGTTCTCGGAAACCGATTACGCAATGTCATGTACTGCGACGCCATCGATGTTTTCTTCCGTGACATCTCTTCCTGTGAAGAATACTCATTCGACGAACCTCCGTTCAAGCTCGTACGAGGTAGGGGTTTATTTATTTATTTATTTATTTTGTTTGTAAATACTACCTTGTCGTTCTTCGTGAAAATACGACCAATTGCTATCGATTAATGAGATGGGGCCGGACCGCAAAAAACATGGCCGACCCTCCTCCTTTATCCATGTTATTGTTTCTATTGTGTTGGAACGGGAAGGGCGCGGTGCCGTCGCACTGCGCGGGATCGTGCGGCAAGTAATACGCGGCGCCGTCGCGCCGCGCCGTGAAATTGAACCAAGTCGCGGCGCAATCGCGCCATACCGGAGAACCACAAAAGCACCGCGGCCGGTGAGGGGTCATAGAAGAGGGGTGCGGCGTCGTCGCGCTGCACCGAACAAATGAAGGTCACGGCTGGTACCGGGTCGCGGAAGAGCATGGGAAACTGTGGCCGGAAATGGACTGTCGGCGTTGGAGCAGGACTTTCGGCTTTTAAAAAAAGTGTTTTTCCTTTCATCCGTATATTTTTAATATTCCCATAATAATTTCTATGAGAAACCCATTATGACTTTCTTAATGGATAAAATATTTAATTTTATATTTTTAATGCACTATATTTATTTTACATATTTTAAATTCACTCTTTTAAATATTACTTTTTAACATGTCCAAGACGTTCATGATTTACCCCAATGATAAAACTGTTTTCTAAAAACACCTTTACAGTTTTATAACCTTTTACATTATTCAGTAGAAAATATTTTATTTCAAAGGATGTTTTTTTAATAAAACTCGTTCAAGATGATCTATTTAGATTATCATTTTGGGTGACTTTAAGTGTCAATATATTATATCCACAAGCTAAATTTTGGTAATACATTCTAGAAATGTATTTAAAAAATTAAATCCATGGGTTCTTTATTATTTAGTCAATTATTAATTTCAATTTCCACACATATATATAGATGATTGATTTTTGGATTCTGATATATCTCTCCAATTCATTGGTTGTGTATTTATATCTTATATGATAATTATTTTATTCAAGGAAATATTTTTTATTTATAACGAAATATGAGGGAAAAAATTTGGTCAAAACACAATATATGGACATTAACTTTTTATTCTAACAATTATATGTGGAAATTTATTTTCATGAGAAAATTATGATTTCACTATACTTATGTTTCTTCTATATTTACTTATTTCTTTTTTTTCTATGAAACCCCATTTTTAAATTCATATTACTATGATTATTCTTAATGGATCATTTATTATATTTCTCAATATTATATAATGGTACATGTTTGTTTATTTAAGAATGTATGATTTATAGGATGACATATTGACAACCCTTATTTTATGATATTATTTTTAAAATATATTTCCCTTTGGATACTTTTTTCTTATGCTTTTTTGATTTAATAAATTGGTGAAATGTTTATTGTTTTTTTCATTATTTAATATTTAATCTCACTACTATCTTATGATTCCATTCCCTATATTATGAAGATAATTGTAACTTATAAAAATTATATAATAGTGTCTAGTTTTCCACATTTCTGGATAAATATTCACAATTTTTTTCAAATAAGATTATGATATATCTACTACTTAAAAAAACTAAAACATTAGTTATTTTGATTTTTAATTTATGTTTGAGGTATAATGATTAATAAATGGAAATGATGTGAAAATAAATATATTTTATGGTTGGTTCTTGTCAATTGGATTTATAAAAAGTTTTTTTAATTTATGATGACGTGATTAGTTGTTTTTGAGGATTAATATGATGGAACATTACTTAAACCCCTAGGGATAATTATATGTATAGGACAACATCATGAAATTTTGGTATAATAAAAACTTTGTGGTTTCTTATAAATGACATAAATTTTTTATTACTATAAGTGAATGATAGATCTCAAAAATATTCAACTATGGTTAAAATTCCTATAACGGTTGTGTCCTTATTAACTTGATCATCCCCTTGTGCATGATAAAGAGGGATAACTTCACACCTCTTTTGAAACTATTGGGGGATATTTTTTTTAGTGATTCAATAACTATCAGTACACCTTATGTGGGATTTGAGCTTGTATTTATGATATAGTTAATAAATATAATATGATTTAGACTATTAGTAAACTATACTAAAATGTAAAAATTTATAATTTAGCTTAGATATGTCATCTATTATTTCTTATATTTAATTTAATAAATTTCATTTTTATAGGGTTATAAAATTATATATTCATATATTTAATAATCAATTATTCATGTAATGGATTGATAAACAAGAAACCAAGAAAAAAATTATGTGATGGGAATGGAATTGATTGTCCCATTATTAAACCTAATAGAATGGGAGTACGACTATAAAATATTGCGGTGATGCTCACACATTTCTCGAGAGCTATAAATAATATTCAATATCCTATTAAACATCAAAACATTCCATGAAAGGAGAAACATTCTTCTGAGTCATCCATGTTATAATTCATACCCTCAATTTATTTCTATTCTATTAAACTTATTATCAAGTAATATATCAATATGATGGGAATGTTTTTTCTATTCTATAGTGCTCAAAACATGAGATGTTTTTATGAGACATTTATCATTTGTATGGAGTTGATAACCAAATATTGAATCTAATTAGGAATACAATAAGTTATCAGGATGTGGACACTATATAATGAGATATGTTATAGAAATTATTCGTTATCAAGTGTTTTCCTCATGATATTTTTATGAATTTAGAGACAGAATTATTGGAGTAAAACCAAATAAAGGATAATTCAATTAGATCTTATGAGGAAAACATCATGGAGCTCATATAGTATGACTCATGTTTTATGTCTGACCCAGAAATTAAAATCAATCATTTCATTAGTGTATTAATATCAACTATTAAAAAATAATTATCCATAAGAGAATTTGGAAGTGTAAATTAAATTGAGAAGTGTTCACTAATGGTAATGATAGAAACATTGGAGTCTCATTATATGTTAGGTGGGGAAAATAATTTATAGTATAGTTTGATAGTCATGTTTTTAGTAAAATGTTGGAAATAATTTCTAACTACATATATGAAAAAATATTGAAGAATTCATGTGTTTAATAGTTTCTAAGGAATGAGTATGTGTATCTTGTGTGGGAGGACTGGCCATATGAATTATTACTATCACATGAGGGTAAAGATAATAGTAAATGGATTAAAGGAATTTCCTTACCCATGTTGCACCCATAAATTAGATCATCAAATATAATTTTTTTGGGTATTATGGAAATCAATAATTGAACCCCATAGATAATGATGAAGAAAATCCATAGTGACCTTCTAAACAAAGGGAATAAGGAAGAATGTATTTTGTCACTATTGTTGATGTGGATAAACATAATTAAGGGAAGAACTGTAAAATTATTATCACCACTAGATCTATAAATTCCTTGTATTATTCGGGATCATCAACATATTTCAAATAATAATTTTTTTAAAATTATTTTGATTAAACACCAAATATTTTATATATTTAACTATCTATGAAAATTCATGGTGGAAACATGATTTTTTCTAACATATATAACTAGTTTCTAAAAAAATATTATGAAGGTTTGTATTGATCTAGTTCTTCTTCCCTTGGATGGATTGTACATTATATATGGTATGGATTGGAATTCATTGTAATGTGAGTATATCCCATAATATTATAATTAAATCCCCTTTCATATCGTGAGTCCTCCTAAAATTATATATTAATATAAGGATGATCACAAACTAACTTTTCAATAAGATTCTATAATATTGGTCATGATTCCCACCAACGAGGGACTTATATGTAAAATTATTTTAGAGAAATTTATCATCGATGACATGCCTATTTTATGGTGACATACTAATGTATTTTTGTACAAGTTGACTTGTCTTCCCCCAAAGTGAAGATGAATTTTTTGAAATCATACGTAGATCCAGGACAATATCAAATACACTATACAGAAAAGTCTCCATTGAATTGTAGGAATTAAATATGTTTCTATAAGAGAATCATTATGGGGATTTTATATAACCCTATGATTTTCCATGGCATGCACCAATACTATTTTTCAAAAGGAATGATGGATTAATTCAAAATTCCATTTATTATTATTAATTAACAAAATTACAATCATGGGAAAGTATCGCCATACCCTATACCATAAACCCATTCAATCAACTCAGATGAGTTCAATACATTTCATAGATTGAAATAAAATCTAGATATCACTAATTAAGTGTAAAATGTGAGGATATTTTCATAATAAAATTCTGTAAAATGTATGGAAACTATATATTCATATTGATTCCAATTTAGCAAATGAATACTCCATCCATCATCATTGGTCAAATGAGTATGTAATTTTGGGAAATAGTTGTTAATGTTTTGATTTTCCTCATAATAGATACTCTAATATATCATAATGGTATTATCATGACTTGAACCATGATAGGTCTCGAGCGGAAACTACCCCATCCCACATCCATAGTCCAAGGGTGAATATTAGAACCAAAGGCACAAAAACTTGGGGAGTCATTTACCAAAAAACCTGGACACACACACATGCATCCAACTTAATGAAAATTTTCATAGGTAGATGAACAAAAGATACAACATTGCTATAATTTATCCAAGTGTGGAGGAATGATAAATAATGCATCTAAAGTATAGTTAACTGAAAATAAAAATGGGTAAATAGATACCCAACTTGAAAAGTTCTATATCCTATCATTAATTTAAAAAGTTAAACGTCTAAAGGAGATGCACTCATAAATTCCAAGATACAACCACCATATGCGGTCCAAACACCAGTATCATTATGCTCTTCTGAAGTCTCAATCATCTTTTTCATCATCAACATAATGAATGACACATGTGGGAAAACCCCATACTTGGGTGAATATAAAAATAATCCGTCGGATGACCCAAAAAGGTGATGTGGGAGCTATAAGAAATACTCTAAAAAGGAAAATGATAGATAGTACTAGGTACAATAAATGGGGTTCATCTCAACCAAACAAGAGAGTGAAGTAAGATCATCCAAACCCAATGATCTAGAGACAATGATAATATGAATTTATTATTAAGTCAGTTAAATATATATTATGATAGTAGACTCATACAATAATGATATCCTGGGAAAGGAAATCACATGGCATACCCCACGCGCCTTCGAGTCTCTTGGAAGTAGAGTAACCAGAACCCCAAGAGTGGGAACTGGATGTAGAAAATAAATATATATGCTTATTCAATGAAACCCAATGAGAGAGTAAGGGGATATCTCTCTCAAAACTCAGCCAAAAAAGAGAGTATCCAACACTCATAGAAGTAACCAACATCATTACCTAGCATCCCACACATCTTTCTTGAACTGAAAGTAAAAGGGACTCAATCACCACACCTTGATACTGTCTGCTTTGGGTGGCAGTGTCTATAACTCATTGTTTTAGGCTGCATCATAAGGACGTGTCTTGGTGGGAAAATAATCCCTCTTCCACCTGAGTCGTAAGATACATCAAATCATTCATTTTCACTATGTCAAACATTAGAGAGTTTGTCCCAAAATTGATGATCCATTCACAACCCAGCTGGAGGATTCTTCACATCACTAGGTATTCGTTCCCTATAACGTTAAGGGGGATCATCACCCAGAAGTTGGTAGGGACCCATTTTTCTAGACTTTCTAGAGGGGACTTACAATAAATCTTCATGGATGGTACATAATGCCCAGTGCTGCTGAAGGGAATCTACAAAATGCCATTGAGGACCACTACCGTTCCCTGCTAGAGGTAAGCCAAGAACTGCCATTAGGGACAACATCCCAACATAGTTGAAGGTAAACCCATAACTAATTTTGACATATTTTCTAGATATAACATCTTAGAATTCATTGAGGAACCACACTGATCATCCCTACTAGATGGTCACCGCTTGAAAACCATCGAGGAACCCCACTGGTCATTTCTACTAGATGGTATCCTTATAGAAAGAACTGAGGAACCACCTTATCCATTCTTGAGGGGTGGTGACTCTTATAAGAACATGGATGCAGTCATTGGGTTCCACCTAGTATAGGTGTCACACCTAAAACATCTCGTGTCGTATCATAAAGTGGCGCACAACGCCTCTTGGAACCACTCAATATGTGACCCCGCCTAATATATTGTCCATGTACATAACCATTTTCAAGTATTAAATATATAAAAATTACCCCGAAGAGTGCCAGCATATTTCCAGAGTACATGAAACTTAGGGTTTAGGAGAACAAGTGCATGACACTCATCATTGATCCATACAAAAAAAACATAATTTCACTAACATGCCTCTTCATACGGCCTTTAGAAAACTGAACAGATCACACCTCCATGATACTTATGTAAAAAGACACAAGAATGGATATTCCTTCACATGGAAAGGAATCTCAGTGATATATTTTCATACCCCAACATTATAGATGAATGGTACTTCATGGTTCGCATTCCTCAATCCCAAAACACATCATAAGGATCACAACATTGTGATCCTCACAAAATAACACACTGGATCGGCTATTCATTTATCTAGAATGGAAATCCTTTTAAAAATTCACAATTCACCCCAAATTCCCAAACTGAGGATCATGGGTCTTGCATTATGATTTTGGTTTAAGCAATTGAAATTGGTTTTGAAATGTTCACCTCATTTTCAGGGTCGGGACACTACTAATGGTTCATTATTATGACTCTGAATGAGAGAGATATGGTGGATACAATATCCCACAATAATAATAAAAACTTTTATTATTGGATGTTTCACTGACCTGATATAGGATTATGAAAAAGGTACCCAACATCGGTCATAAAATTTCAGCTTTGATGATATGGTCACTTTTCTGTTGATGGTTCATCAATCAGGCACCATATAGGGGAGTGAAAAAAGTAATATTTGATAACAAAAAAATACTAGATATATTTTATTGTATTATTATTTATTATTAATATTTTTTTAACATTCAATCTAGGAGGGCACGCATGTGAACCCCCTGTTTTTTTCTCCATGTAGGTCTTTCTCATACCCCTTTTCTCAATTTCTTTATTATTTTTATTTAAATTTCATAAATGTAACATATTTTAATATAATATTACATGGTTCCACCCATGTTTCCACTAGCCCCCAACACATCAATTCGGGAACCCATGATATTGTCATTATCCACATCATGATATATGTTTTCATTTTATATTAATGTTATAAATTTTAACAATAATTAGTAAACCAACTCATCATCAACATTAAAAAATGTATTAACCCTAATGAGGGGATTTCAATCACACTGCATCCGACTAAGTTTGTACCTCACATCATTCGTCCACCCATAACCATGGTGCCATCAGAACCCCAACACATGGTGCACTACACCAATCACACAGTTCACCATCACATATCGAACCATAGAACGACACTAAGCGGTGTCACCTCATCCTTGACGTTAAACCATGTATTCCTATCAATCCATCATCAGTGGTCGGATCATGACAACCCGATCTACTCATGAAAAGATATTTGGGCATCCCAGCACTACCATGCCATGCCATGTTCTGAAACCCCTTAACTGAGGATTCAATCTATTTCAGATCTACCATAAAAAATTTCTCACCATGATAGATCTTGAATCCATGTTCATATAAAAAAATACCTTATTTCATGGATCAGGTGCACTTTGATTCATTTCAGGTATTTATTGAACCACTTTCCAGTATAAATGATGATGAATAATGGATGATGAATGAAAAACAATGGCATAATTAACTGATTTGAGTAACGGACATCATCCATTATTTGGGTAGGGATCCATATCTTCATTAGAATTATGAACAAAAAATAATGGATGTAACTAATAAATTATGGTGCTCATGAGAAGAAAAATCCAAAATCCAATAATTATCCATGAATCACCAATTTAATAAATGGGGAAAATACACTAATTATGAGTCCTACCTTGAGTTTGGATTTGTTCATCATTGAATAGCACGATTCCCAATGATTGTTTAGATCTGTCAAAGATTCCTCATTGAATCAACGAATGGATAAATCGCTCCTTTAGTGTAATGGTTAAATGGAATACCTAATTCAGAGTTCATAATGAATAATTTATATTAGGTGAATGAACTTCTTAACCCCATCCTGTAGTGGTTACGGGATTGGAACATCCCATACCCTCCCACTTTAGGTCACATATAAGTAAAAACCCCCATTCCTAACATATCAATGGTCTCAAATTTAAAATAAAATTCTCTAATCAATATTAATTTTATTCTATGTTTGAGATAAAATAATTATGTTTAATTATTTTATTTGTGAATTTTCCCTTTGGTGAATTTTCTAATAGAAGTCCCATACAGACAATAGTCATACCCTGCCTAGGGTAAATGGTATGTTTCATGCTCAACTATGGAATCATATTTATAATCCAAATGACCATTTGAGATTTATTTAATTTCTTTTATGTAAATAGTATAAAAATAATTAATATTTTTATAAAAACAATTCTGGGAATACTGGGCCTCAGAATTGGACATTGTCTCATCCCTAGGTCTGGAAATATATGTATAACTATTCCAAAGAGTTACAAGGAAAAAAAGTATTTACGTCATTCACTACATCAGGATTATCATCCCCAAAAAAATGGTGAAACAATTCGGGATACTGAGCCTACACTAGGCGCTTCCTCTCCGAGGAAAACATGAACATTTCCATGTTACCATCACACATGAACTAAAGGGATGTTCTATTCTCATAAGGTATGATCATATCAATTCAGTACATATAAACAAGCATCAATATCCTATGTTTTGACATGTGGGAGAAGTTGTTCACCCTTTTCATGTATTTGGGTAAGGGTAAGGCAGAAATAAGACTTTCCATCTATATCCATGGTCTCTAATGGCCTGATTAAACTCAGGGGAAAAGCAGGACTCTTCGGTCTGACCTGAAGATCCCAATTCATGGCTGGAATAAATATTTTCTCCTGCAACAGGATCTTAGGATTTCCACCTTCTAAATGTCCATATCGTGAAACACACAAGGATATCTACCCATATAGGATTTAATAGTCGTCATCTCACAATCAATACTCTCTCACACAGTCATGAAGTGAAGGAGTCAACACCATTGACAAAAAAATGTTCTTACATACTACCCTAGGGTAATCTGTTATAATGTTAACTACTCTAAAACATCTCGTACTTGGTGAGTAAGGGGCTTCCAATAAATGGAATTTGCTACAACATTTCCCTTTCCTAGAGTATATACTATCTCTAAGTAGTATTCATGCTGGTATTTGCATCCAGTGTCCCCGCCTAGGGTTCAAGTCTCTCT
This sequence comes from Viscum album, assembly GCA_963277665.1. Lineage (NCBI taxonomy): Eukaryota > Viridiplantae > Streptophyta > Magnoliopsida > Santalales > Viscaceae > Viscum > Viscum album. The sequence continues at coordinate 646,418,513 of OY728136.1, forward strand.
GTGTGAAGACGTACAAGAAGCTCATGTGTTCTGAACAAACCCCAAAGTTCTCTCCAAAAAGGTAGGTTCTCTAAATTCTCATGTCAAAGACTACTACTATCAGCACCAGGTAGTGATTTATGTAGTTATTTTCATGGGGTTTCCATCACCATGACATATACTCGATAACTGTAGTATCAATATTGACGTTGAACACTCAAGGAACAATTGAATAGGTCTATTGAGTAAACTCATCCAACTAAATGAATATAGACATGGAACGAATGTGAGATACCCCTCAAGGCTTCGCTTCCCTTGAAAGGATATTAATCCCCAAACTAGATACTCTACTACACTGATTGTATACATCCCGAGAAAAAAGTTTCATATAGGTAAACTCTCCCAGAAATGCCAGGACCTAATCTTACACTACATGACACAATCTCTCCCTCAATAAACAAGTCATAGGGACTCATCCACCACACCTCAATATGACCAAATTTGTGAGTCATTGACTCACTATCCCAGTTTTTATCGCGTTACAAAAATGAGTCTTGGTTGAGGAATTACCTCTATTCCTCATGAATTCAAATTTGCATCGAAAAATAGTGCCACATGACTACACCAACGTTCGACATCACCCTGGTAAAACCTCAATGAAGGTGTAGGGAGGAATGAGATCATCACATAGGGATTAACATGTTCTACAGCAAAAGTTATAGAAGACATAGGGCATTCCTCTTATCGTATCATGCACTGTAGGATCCTTGAAATCTGGAGCTTGTGGATGTTTTCAGCCCTAGGATCCAGCTTCCTGAACCTAATGTGGGCCTATAGTGGTTTTGGTAGTGGAAGGACCTCATAACATCTTCCCCCACCTCCAACTCCTCCTTCTCCTCTGAAAGCACTACCTTCCAAGGGACCACCCAATCCTCTCTTGGTAGATCTCGAATAACAGTGCTGCCTCTACTACATTGGTCCACCTGCTTTCTTTTTTGGGTAATTAGTAAATCATATCGAGCAGTCTGGATTCGTGTGTCCTTCCATAATAACCACTACAATGGCCCTCTCTCGGAGGACTTGGTGTTGCTGAACCACATGCTTGATTCTAATCAATATAATTTCTCCTACCATGATATCTTATCAGCTAATGTATGTTATCTATCGAAGATCCTTCAGATCTATCGCACCCACTACCACTACCATCATTTTGGAGTCCTTAAGAATGAATGATCAATGTCACTAGATCCTTCCCCAACACCCCTACATAGTTGGGGTTGTAAAAGGGTACTATGATAACACAAATCTCTTTGTGGAATCCCTGGTCAAACTTTTATGATCGGAAGTATCCATCATGGATCAACTCAAAAGAGTAATTAGTCTGGTCTTTATCCCAAGCCATGTATTCAGCCACCATAATCCCTCCCTTCTAAAACTACATAATCTCATGAATACGAATGGAAAATAAGAAATAGGTGTAGTACTCCTCATGAAACAGCTGTGGGAAGTCATTCACCGAGAGCACCATATCATCATGTATCTGAGTAACCAAGATTCACTATCATCCCAAATACGTAGTGGAAAATTTTGTCTGATAAAATATTTATCTAAGATTGTGGTATTTTTACAATCCTATAGTGGAAAACCACCAACTCTAGCCAGTCCTCTGAATCCTAAGAGTACGGATCACTGTGGAACCTTAGTGGTCTCTATCACTAGAAATCATAAAGTGCACTCATCCAGTACACATATTTAGTCTGCTATGTTGGGGATGTCTACTTATTAATAGGCGGAGGAACTTCTACAATCCCACCCAGTTGATGGGGGTCACATGATAGATCCTAAACTAATCCCTTATCACTCACATGGTCATTATGACAAACCGGAGCTGGTATGTTGAATGATATTCATCTTAGAGACATACATCATGTTATCAAGGAGTACTACAGTCATATTAGATTATGTATATACATATTAATATCCAGGGAGAGATTAATCAGAATGGACGTTCAATTACTCAATCCTATATGAAGCATGTACCATTTATTCATTCAATAAGTGTTTCAGGGTGTCGAGTCCAACAGTAGGTAATTAGGGTCTTGGTGAATGGATATGTCGGCCTCCCGTACCGTCATTGGGATCCCTATCCTGATAGCTTCTCTCAAGACACTTCAACAATGTTTCCATATGCCCAAACAAGAACTTTTTAGGGAAACATCCAAACAATGTTTCAAGGTCACAACCACCTCTTATACCACATTTTCACGAACCTAACTATAATGAGGCTCAAGCCTAACTACACCAGGCCAACCTCCATAATCCAAGGGTGGATACAAGATCCAATGGCATAATAAACATGCAGATTCCTTTACCTGAGAACATGTACATACACACGTATCAAACTCATTGAAAAAGTGTTGGGGGAAGGAATAAAAAATGTAACACTACTATAATTAAAAAAATCATGCATAAACGTCTAAAGAGTATAAGGATAGCATAATGAACTAAATTGAAAAAAGGGGGAAATAAATTCCCAACTATAAAAGTTCCAAAACCTTGAAATAATAGTAAATGTAAAATGTATGAGATATCCCCACTAATAAATACCAAGCTACAACCACTTATCTTGTCCCAACACCACTATCCCTATGGTCTTCCAAAGCCATGATCAACATATTTATGGTATGAAAAAGTAATGACACGTGTGGGAAAATCCAATGTATGGCTGAGTATAAAAATACCTAGTAAGATGCACTGATAATGGAATGTGTAATCCATAAGAGATACTCTGAAAATGAATGAAGTAGATATGAAAAAGTACTGTAAAAGGATTGAATATCAACCAAAGAAGATATTGATATATAAAAAACAAAATATAAGAAGAGAGAAATAGTGAGAATATTAACTTCTCATTAAGTATTCTCTACTTATAGTATGCAATTAGACTCTTCCCACCATGAGAAGATAGGCACGAAAGGCATGTGTCATACCTCGCCTGTCTTCATTTCTCCTATAATGAGAGTAACCAGAACCCAGGGAGTGGGAACTAGATATATAATATATATATTATCATTAAAAGAAACTGAAATGAGATATTTAGGGGATCTAAATCTCCCAGATCATTCAATGAATGCGAGTATCCAATAATCTGATATGTAACCACTATCGATGACCAACATCCCACACATCTTCTCTGAACTTCAAGACAAAGAGACTCAATCTCCAAACCATGATACAATCCACTTTGGTAAGAAGTGTCTCACCCTCACAGTTTTAGGATCCATCATAAGGACACATCATGGTGGGAATACTTACCCTCTTCATCATGATCCCATAGGTATGTTAAATCACACCTCATCAATTGTACCACAAATTTTAGAGTTCCTCTTGAAGTTGAAGATACATGCCTAGTGTAGTTGGAGGATTCCACTCAACATCATGTACCCACGCTCTAGTATATAAGGAGGGATTAACACATGTAAGTTGATGGGGACCCACTACCCAGACCTGTTGGAAGGTACTTCTCGACAAGCATCGTCGGCGAGACCCACTACACAGCCCCACTAGAGGGAAGCATAGAACTTCCATCAAGGACCACTGCCCAATATAGCAGGAGGTATGCCTGGAACTGTCATCAGGTACCATTTCCCAGCCTAGATGAAGGTAAAATTGGAATGTATCTTGTCATCCTTACTCGATGTTACCTCTCGTAAAGCATAGAGGTACCACACTAAACAACCCTGCTAGATGGTAACCTCTCAGAAAGAACCGAGGAACCACACTGGCCATCCCTGCTTGATAATAACCTCTCAGAAATAACTAGGAAACTACACTTTTCATCCCAAATAGATGGTTCCTCTCATAAGAACAACACTACATTCATCAGGTGCCCCCTGTTTAAGAGTCACACCCGAATCATTTCATGTCAGATCCTAAGGTGGTACATAGTGCGTGTGGGGCCCCCAAAGTGTGTGAACCTACCTCATCGCCATTACATGTACCTAACCATTATCATGTACTAAATTTTGAACATGTACACATAAGAATTCCAAGATACTCCTAGAGTGCATGATACATATAGTCAGAAGTCAAAGGATCGTTGAATTCTTGTTGTTGATCTGATGCTCCAAAACATTATTTCATTAACATACCTCCTAAAACTTCTGAGATAATAGAATGGATCACACCAACAAAATTATTGTAGAAGAAAACACATGATCAACTATTCATTCACCCAAATCGGACTCCTAGTGATGAAGATGCATCCCACAACATCGTACAGAAATGATACTTTATGAGGTGCGTGCCTCAATCTCGAAAAACATCATATGGATCACACTATTATGATCCTCACAAAACAGAAAACACAGGATTGGATATTCATTTTTCCAAAATGAAATACTATAGAAAAATTCATATTTAATTACAAACACCCAAACTGGCGCTTGGGGGCCCTCACAGTTAATTCAGTTTAACCACCAAAAATTGGCCTTCAAACATCCACAACATTTTCAGGGTTGTGATGCCATTGACAGTTCATTATTCCACCTCCATATGATGGACATACATTGGATACGATATCCGAAAATATTAAAAAATATGTATTGGTTATTTCATAGACTTGACATAGAAGTCTAAAAAAGGTACCCAAAATCAGTCCTAAAATTACCATCTCGATGATAGGGTAACATCGCCACTGAAGACACATCTATCAAACGACACACTGGGGAGATATGATTGAACGTAATATTTGATTAAAAATTAATAATAATAATTTTTTATACTATTATTGTTATTATTATTTATTAATAATTTTTAACAATAGATCAAGGAGGGAACTCATGTGAACCCCCACCCACTTTTCCCCCATACGGTTCATGCACCGACATCAATTTTCTATTTGTTTCTTTCTTTTTTGTATTTAGATTTCATTAATTTAACATATATTAATATACGTTTACATGGGTCCACCCATGTTTCCACCTTCCCTTATCTATTTGATGTTGGTCGCCCATGGGATTCTCAATCCACGCTTCAGGATATTGGATTTCCTTTAATTTTAATGTTATAAACATTAAAAATAATTGCTAAAAACACATCTTAAACACTAAAAAACTATTGCAACCCTAATACTGGTATATCCATCACAATCCAGCATTGTGACGATAATCCTTAACTTATTTAGTCACACAAACCACAATGCCATCACACCCCCAACATGAGGCGCACTACCACTATCGCAAGCCATGTCATTACATCTAGAACCACATCATGGCAGCAAGGGGTGTCTCCATATCCATTTTGTTTAACCTTGGTCACCTCTCAATCCATCATCAATGGTCGGATCATGACAACCTGATCTACCCATGAAAATATATCCATGTATCACAAATATTCCCCGCCAAGACACATAATGAAACCCTCTAATTGGGGAATGGATCTATTTTAGATCTCTTATAAAACCATATCACAATGTAGTTGATACCGAATATGTGTTCACCTAACCGATCTATTGCATCAAGGATTTGTTACACAATGATTCATTTTTTATATTTAATGAACCACCATCCAAAAAAATTGATGATGATGAACAGATGATGAACAATGAATAGGAGAACAATTAATGTATTTGAGGAGTAATCCATGCTTATTGTTTGGTATTGGATCAATTACTTGCCACTTGAATGATGAACTATGAATAATTGTTGTAATTAATAAATTATGGGGCTCAGGTGAAGAACAATTCAACATGTGATAATTTTCAATCATTTGAAAATATAATCAAAGGGGATGAAAACCACAATTAATGAGTCCTACCTTAGGTTTAGATTTGTTTGTCATTGATGAGAACATCCTCCGACGATCATTGTGATTTGTGGGAGCTTCATTGATGAATCACAAAAGGGTGGAGTGGAGGAGAGATTCCAGTCAGTTGAATGGTTATGAAGAAAGCCTAATTAGGAGCTCATAAGGACCTATTTATATAATGTTAAAGAATAGTTTAACCACATCCTCCAACCGTCACGGGATCTGAATATCCCACACCTTCCAATATTAGGCTGCACTTAGGTAAGATGCCCCATTCCAAACTAAATTATGGTCTCAGATTAAAAATTCAAGTCTCCAATCAAAATTTATTTGATTCAAAACTTGAGTGAAAGTAATTATGTTTAAATATTATATATATATAAATTTTTCTATACGATACTTATCTCAATGATGCCCTGCACCGAAAAATGTTATGTCATCTCTTGGGTAAACGCTACATTCCAGAATCTAATATGGCCTCAAATTTCTAATCCAATCTACCATTTGAAAGTTATCCCAATTTTATTTTGTACATAGTATAAAAATAAATAAAATTTTATAAAATTTATTCTATGAACAATGGGCCTCTGAAATGCATGCCATCTCAATTACGTTCTCTAGAAATAAATGTAGAAATTTAAAATTATTACATGGAAAAGAATGTTCTCTAGAGGTATGAATTAGAATGAAGAAGTATTTTGATGATATTTATAACCTCAAGAAAGGAGAAATAGAATGGAAAATTTATCGAGTGTGATTTATTTTTATAGAACGAAACATTATATGTCATTTATAATAAGCTAGTTTATATATATAGTTTCATTAAAGGAACTAGCTATTAAACAATAGATATTTCAAACCAATATTATCTATATCCATAGTTTACATGTATTAGTGGGGTAATACTGATTCTCCATGAGAAATATCTCAGAGATATAAAATACACTATCAATGTTAACATGGAAGAGAGTAAAGTTCCATTAGATAGAGGAGTGTGAATAAAGTTTCACGTAATAAAAAATATTGGTTTCTACACCTATGCTAATATTATAATATAGTGAGTTTTTTTATATATAATAATTACACATTGAAGGGATTAATATTTTTCTGTATTCCACATGGTAATGTAATTTTTTATGGCCTCCATCAATCAATAGATCAATATCAAATTTACTCAATTCATGATAGTGAGACTAAGATGGTGATCATGGAACTAAAGGTATCGAGGATTTATCTATATAGTGAAAAGTGTTATATATTTACTAATAATTAAAATGTGAAATATATGTTCACATAAAAGGAGTTGTGAATAAAATAGATGATATTGTTGAAATTTAACAAATACTATGACTGATAAATACATTTCCACCCATGGAAGGAAAACATGGTGGTTGATGATCTTAGTGTGAAATATAATGGTAGATTATTAATTATTATTATTGAAAAATTCCCCATCTCATTGATTTATAGTTGTTAAATCTTGAAGTACTAAGGGAATTTGATAAATCATATGTTTCCTAAATGACCAGTCAAACATCGATCTAGGAGATGATTATATAATTCTACAGAGATAATATGATTCTACAAAAATGTTGCGAGTATGTGGGATATCAAATTTAATAAAGATAGAGTTAAATGGTTTGAAAAAATATATGCAACCCATTAGATCTAGAAATAATCATAGAAATTTTGAATGTGGCACAAATATTACCCTTCTATATTACTCTATGGATCTCAACGATGTATATGGTTTTATATAAACCCATCTTGTGGGATAACGAGAAGATATAGATTATATAATATGTGTCTTATTACATTATTTGGTACTAAATTAAATATAGATGATAAATGACTAAGGGGATGATGAAACCATTACCCATTACAGTATGTAAAAAATAAAACATCACAATGGATATTATCAGAGTACTCACAAGGACATATAAGTGAAATAGTTCCATTTTGGATATAATTTAAATCCTTTTAATCTCAATACCTTTTATTAAAATAAAAGAAGCATCATTTCTTGAAAAAATTCACACTATATAAATAATGGATGTGGTAAGGAAACATAAAATAAAACATTACACTATATATGATTGAGATTCAAGGATTACCTCAATGATCAAGGGTAGTCTTCAACCAGCATTGGAGATGATGTTATGTTTAAGAACTTCTTAGCACCCTAAGATGGATGGTTAGTTAAAATAAATTTTTCAATATCATTAGAATATTCCAAGATGACTTACATTGGGCTTCTAGAGATAATGTTATCAATGAAACCCTCTTGTAGAGTACTTCTATAAAAAAAATTTCCATTTTATCTTCTATATGAAATTACATGAGGTTCCATTTGGAAAGAAATTTCATAATCAAAATTGTTGGGATAAATTTAGATAGTGTAAAATGATAGGACATGAGGATTTATAATTAATGATGGATATATATTAAACCATTCCAAAAATTTGAAATCATTAAAAAATGAAAAATGTTATATGAAGATAATCATTGAATAAATCTATATTTTGATGTTGGTGACATGGTGTGCTCCAAAATAACACCATGGCAGTAGTTAGGATAATTTTGAATAATGGTATTCTTATATATTGGTATATTAAACCCTTATAGATCCTTGATCATGTTAGAACTATAGCATATTGTTTTGAACTCCGTCCAAATCATTCGATATAACCTGATGTGTTCCATAAAGATCTTTTAAGGATACACATAACATAAAATTTACATATATTGAACATATAATCCATAAAATAGGAACAAGATATCTTATTTTATCAAAAAAATTGTAAATTATAGATCAAATAAATAATGTTTTTTTGAACAATATAGACCATATATTCATTATTTTATCATGGAATTATATTTTTGAGTAGGCTATGTGAGAACCAGGATATGTAATGAGAAAACATATCATCCCCCATTTTCATTTGATTAATTTCAAGGACTGAATTCTATTTAATGTGGGTAGAATAGAATGACCCACATTTTTGAACATTCCCCCTCTTAAATATTACACTGTGTTAAATATCATGTTCCATATGAAAATATAATCCAATACTAATAGACACATATTTATCTACGATAAATATATAAATTTTAAAGTATCCATTAATTTAGATGGTATAAAAAAATATAACTGAATTATTAAAATTAATTTATATATATAAATATATGTCACATTTAATAATAATGCACTAAAGAATTTCACTTAGCTTATCTATATTTCTACTAATATTATTTTATTACAAAGATTTATTTTTCTAATAAAATTTTATTTTAATAATATTATTTTATGAAGTTAAATATATTATAGGTAAAATCTATTTTGAGTATGAAATATATATTAACACCAATTGAATTAGTAGTTGGATTTAATTAATAATATGAATAGTTAATATTTTTAAATGTTATTTTCATTGGGAAACCTATATCATTATATTTTATTTTTAGAGTTAAATTATAAAATTTTATTATTTAAATATCAGCTAATTGAAATTAATTTTTATTTAAAATAATTTTATTATCATAATGTTTGTTTATTTTTCTACAGTATTTATTTTTACATGAACAATGTGAATATCATTTTTATAAAAACCATAGCTTTTATGATATCATCACGATATAAATATTATATAAAAAATCAACAAACATTCTTCGGGTACAAATATTTACATTTGGAGTAAACAAATAATTTTAAAGAATAGCATGGTGAATTAAAAAAAATTATATTTGGAAATATAGGCAATATTTTATGCTAATAAAATTTAATATCCATTTTTTCTTCTAATTATATTATTATAATGTGTATTTATGAATTTGATTACTCTAAAACCCGTATAACATTTATTTCATTAATTAAAAGATAATTAATTTCATAGATATAAATTAAAAGGATAATTGTATCCAAAATTTCTTTTTTTACAAATTAATGATCACTAAAATGATGTTTTTAATATTTAAATGAGCTAACCTTGAAATTAATTTTTCTCACCAATAGCAATTTTACATGATAAAATGAATTTAAAATTAAAATTCCTTAAATCTATTTTTTAATGATTTACATTTTATTTTTTAGAAAAAAAAATAAATCACATCGGAAAACATTAATCACCCAGATAAAAAAATATGTAAAAGAGAAATATATAAGTTTAAAATACACAATAGATGATAAAAATGTATTTTAATGAATTTTTGTTTTATGTATCAACAAAAAAATATTCACTCTATTATTTTCCTATTTTGAGTCCACATTCAATGTTGGGCATGTGTCCTTGTAATATTAATATGTTTTATGTTAAAAATTTCAATTCCCTTCAACAATTAAAAGGTCCTTCAACCACCACTTCAAGGCCACATTAAAAAGTATGATTCTTATTGACCTCAAAACCATTTTATTTCTCCTAGAGTTTTATTTCATGATCATTTTCCTCTATTCATTAGAAATTTTCTTATATACTATCTTTCAATGAATTCCCCCAAAGTAAAAGCTCACATTCTCAATGTGAGTAAAAATCACTCCTTATCGTCATTTTTATCATTCATATTTAAATATAATTTTACCATTATAATATAATAGATTTATTTTTCTAGGAATACAAAATTTTATTATTTTTATAGAATAATCATTATACAAATTTTCAAATTTTCATTAGAAAAGTAAAAATTTTGTTTATTTATATGTGAATAATACCACGTCAATGAAGTAACATGCTTTGTTTCAATTCAGCGACATACAATAATTGTTTAAATGGGGTTTTAAATTAATAAATATTATATTTATAATATTAACATGAATAAAAAACTAAATAATTTATTAAATTCTATTCATTATTTTGAAAATGTAAATTTCATTCCTGTGTATATATAGACTGTGACCTCTATATAGTGACATGTTTCATTATTCATCACCTCCCTACATGGATTTTTATAATATATATATTATTAATTAATTTTATAAAATGTTTTACTATATTTCATTTACAAGGTTTAGGAAGTATGACCAAAATATAGTTATAATGGAACTAAAATCTTGTGTCCACTACTTTGTGAAAATACAGTGTTTGAAGTGTTCTCGGAGGTCATGGTGGCTTACTTCAACACTTTACAAATGTCTTAGTTTTTAAGGTTTTCCAATGGTGAAACACCGAATAGTGACTCACTGAATAGTGACACATCGACTGGTGACTCTCCGAAAAATGACTCACCAAACAGTCACACGTCCAGTGGAATGGTGACTCAACTTATGGTGACTCACTGATTAATCACTCATCTAGTAGAAAGGTGACAACCTAAAAGGCGAATCATTGAAAGGTGAGTCTTCAAATGGGGAATCACTGAATGGTAACTTGTCCATAAAATAGTGATTTAACAAATGGTCACTCACTAAATAGTCACACATCCAGTGGAATGATGACTCTCCAAATAGGGATTCAACAAATGGTGACTCCATGAATAGTGACTCAGCGTTTGGTTATTCATCTAGTAGAATGGTGACTCTCCAAATAGTGACTCACTGATTGGTGTCTCATCAAATGGTGAATTACTAAATGGTCAATCATCTTGGAAAATGGTGACCCACCAAACACTGCATTGTCTAAAGATGTGTCTTGAATAGATTTTATATATTCCTATAGTTTATCCCTTTTGATGGATTTCATTATGGTAAAATGCCTTTAAATCCAAATTTGATGGGATTTGAGGCCGATCAAACCCCATAAATCCTATATTTATTTTACATAGTGTCAGGGGGATTTCATTTGGTAAAAACACTTTATCATGTCAAGATCTCCATTAATGGAAATACAAGACCTATCTAAACTCTTAAACCATTTAGATTTTCAAAAGGAAAATATATCTTATGCCCTAGTTCATCCATATTGTTTTCCCCTAGTACAAGATGCCACCAAAACATTTTTTTAAGAGGAGTCATGTGGTTGTGATATAGATTTTTGACCATCTTTTAAATAAATGTGTTTCCTTATGTGTGGGCACCACCTGTTTTAGTGAAACAAGAAAGTGTGGAGCATCCCTTCTTCAAATGAGGATTCCCATCATCTCTCTCTTATTTCTCCATCATGTGGTTTGGTTGTATGAAGATTTAAATTCAGAAGACATTTGATTTTAGATAAATAAAGACAATCAAACTAGCTAAAATCAATCAATGGGTTCTAGAATATGTTATGTATTCTATTTTTGTGTTCTAGTTTTTACCTTTGATATTATGATTTTTATTGGATGAATTCACACTGAAAATAATGGTCGTTGGGGGCCCTTGGTTGGTCACAAAATGATTATAGATGAACGATTGTATGATTCTCTCTAAAAAATGCAATGATTTTGTAAACAATATATATTAGGGAAAAATAATTGGATTCCCAAGGATTATATGGATATGTTGATAACACCTTAAATCAATTAAAATTGAGGAATTAATTTTCTACAAAATCTGAATGTATGTTTTTCTCTTTTGTGTGTTGTGGGTTGGATCCCATGAGATAATAGATGATGTAGCACCCCATATTTGTTGTATGTATCCATTTTCATGATTTTTATATGTTTAAAGTGGTGGATTAGAGTATGGTAGAGTATGATAGAGTTTGTAAGGGATTCCAGAAATTTATTGAGGCTTTTAAAAGGGTAGGGTTTGTGAACGGTTAATTTGAAACCTTGAAACAAACCAAGGTAACTGCAAAACATGAGATAATAAGGATTGAAATGGTTTGTTCATGGTTTTTCTATCCATTCAAGGAGTTAATGTTTTCTTCCCTTCACGGTACTATAATACACACTATTATCACACTATTTCCCTAACTGTGCAAGCTATCCATGCATAGAAATAAAAATTGGGTGCTTAAAAACAAGACCACTCAATATTTTTACTAAACCCTCCATTATTACTCCCATTGAAGCCTCACTATATATTATTGGTTATAAATGGATATAGGTTCTATAACTCTAACTTTGGAAGAGATTCGATGAGTTTTCAACATGAGGTGAAGGTTATTCTTCATCAGTAATTCTCTTCCCTTGGTTCTATCTTGGTTTTCCATAGATCCAGTTATCCCTACCTCTTAGTATTCTAGTTCATCGCCCATATTACGTATATATATGGTTATATTTGACTAAAACGTTGATATTTGGATTAATTGATGATAGGAAAATGGATATAAGGATGTTTGTGGAAAATTCACTCAAATTCGGTGTATCGTGGTGTGGTGGGTCAATTTCACCAAAACCCAAAGGTATGTGGCTTCTCTCACAACTCCATTTTTCTATAAATGGAAAAATTGTTTTCAATTAATAGTTTTTAGTGGTTTTAGTTGTTGTTATGATGTTGTATTCTTGATTGAAGATCATTTTTTATGACATATTGATTTAGGGAAAATGGGGTATTGTGGGGAAATGTATATTATTATCAGATTATAAATTGTAGATTTCAAAATCATTAACATGGGTTAGTATATGAAAAATGTTTATGAATATGGTTTTTGATAAAATTGGATGATTTATTGAAATGTAATGGGGCATAGATGATGTCCTCAGGGTTTGTTTGGTTTTGAAATAGTTGTTTCCATAGTGGTGTGGCATTAGTAGGTGTGTGTGCTTGTTTAATGGATTTAGTATTTTTGAGATTATGCTTGATGAAATGTTGGTGTGAAGTACCACAATAAAAAATGGATGGATAGTGTACATAAGTCCCACCATCATGGATAAGTGGTTGTGATGTACCACTGGATTGGGAATGGAGTAAACAAGATTTGATGGGATGTTCCACCATAATTTATTACCAGGTTGGGTATGTGAAACTCTATAGTTGTTCATAGTTTTTGTGTGTCTATATTGTGTAGATATTGTTGTGATAATATGTAATGGTAAATTTTTTAAAGAATGGTTTTTTGGATGAACATTTATTATGGGGATTGGTGTAAAATGTCATGGTAAGGGTTTCTTTGGATTATTGGAAATTATTTCATTATTTGATGATTTATATAAACATATTTATATAAATATGATAATGGTACTTCTTAGTGGTCTGTGTTAGATATTAATTTGAGGAAATCGTTCTGAGTATTTGTACTCACCCATATATTTTGAACCTTGGTTTTTTTAGAGATGTCGTTTTCCAGGAAATATGTATGGGTAAAGCATCTCGTTTTATTAGTGGTTCATCATGATGCTTGGGGGGCATTGTGGTTCTTGGAGCCTAGAGCTTGGTGTAGAGCCATTGATCATGTGAAGGTTTCTTTTGGGTCTTTTTATTGAGTATTATTCATGGAATGATGATATAGTGTTTTTTGGAATGGTTGTTTGGTTTATGGAAATTGTTATTAAATAGTTTGGTAGTATATTGCTAAACAATTTGTTGGGGTACATATAAAAATGAATGATACTATTTGGATGGTTTATTTCTCATTTAATATCATTCCCCAATTGTTCCTTATTCCCTAAACATTTATTTCCATCCATTGGTGCCTTCTAAATGTCACATATGGTCAAGTATAATCTTACAACCTTCCCAAGACAATGAGGAAGTGATGGGGCGTTACAATTGGTATCTAAGAGAGGTTTTGATCCTTAAATCTATGTGTTATGGGTCCACATGTCAGAGGATAGAATCTTCCTTATGATTATACTTCTAATATCCTTCCCCTTCCTCATTGTCTTGATAAGGCGGTGAGATGGTAATTTACCATAGAACAAAATGAAGTAGCTAACCATTTTATGTTGAACATCATGTTACCAGGGAATTGGGTATATAAGTGTATTGGAGACCCTTATAGGAATTGGAAATACCTTTTTAATGGTTGTATCCAATGGGTTAATTATTGAATACATGGTAGAAATGACTTCCCAATAGGATGCAAGTTTCTTTGGCATTATATTTCTATTGTGCTATAGATATATAGATTTTTTGAAAATATGGAAATTATTTTTTAATGTGCATATTTGAAATTTTGATATTTGTGGTATTTTAAAAATTTGTCAATTTACAAAACATGTTGAATTTTTAAAAAATGGTGCAACATGGGAAATATGAATTAGTGGAAAGCTTTGTTGTGATATTTGCAATGTAATTGAATTTGAAATTTCAAGACTTCTCTTGCTAGTGGAATGATAATTACTGTAGAATTGTATTGACATAAATGGAATCGGGTAGGCATCATAGAAACCAACTAGAAGTGGCTGTCGAAAATGTGCTTTCACCTGAAACCCAGGTGAACCAGCAACTAGTTTAGAGTATAATTCAAGTTTTCCATGTGATGGAAAATTGGAATAAACTGGATGAGCCAAAGCATGTGGATAACGTGGTTGAGTTTCAAAAGTAGAGTCCACCCATTTTTAGGGGTGATTCAGAACCAAAAAATGTGGATGTTTGTTTGAACAAAATTAATAGGATATTTGAATTCCTGGGATAACTTGTGAAGCTAAAATTGAATCTATCTACATACATAATGGAATATATTTCCCTTCAATGGTGGGAGTTGGTGGTCCATTATTGAACGAACAATGGGATGACTTGCATGGGATTTTATGAATTCTATAACAAACAATTCTACCCTCCAACATTTAAAATTAACTATAAAATGGATTATTTATTTTAATGAAAGATAACCTCTTAATAACAGAATATCTAGCTATGTTTATGAACTTTGTTCAGTTTCACTTGAGGTGGTGGGTAGTACATCATTGATGACACATATTGTTGAAGTTTTATTGAGGAAATAAAATTAATTTTAAAATAGAGGAACTATGTATAAATAATTACATAGAAATAGTGAATATAGAAATATTTTTTTAATGTGATATTTTGCGATATACAGGTGGTGGAATCATAATGGTACCCAAGGAGAATATTGGGAACTCTAACATTGGGATCAAGAGGAATAGAGACACTTATATCTAGGGTGGTATTATAGCTCAAAATCTAATGGAAGAATCAAGTAATCTTCTTCCAAATCCTCAATGTATTATGGGAAGTTTTCAATGTGTTTCTAAATTCATAATCAAGGGGGGTAGTATGGAAAAATCATGATCATGTCATATATATAAGTAGATGGAGAATATTCATTGTTATTGTTATAATGCTCTATTTTTGGGTGTTCATGATACTCCTCAGGGGTTACAGGCATACATTGCATCAATAGGGTAGTGGCAGCAACATACCCCTCATCAGTTATGTAATTTCAGTCATGGTGATTCCAGGAACACTGTGACTCCTCATCCGAGAAATAAAGTGCCATGTTTGGAAAGAAATCATTTTTTTGGCTGAGCAGGTTTTGATGGATGATCATTTGGGACCATCCATGGTGATATGTATGGTTATTTTAAATTATAACTTGATGCAAGTGTTATTTGATACATGTACATCACATTTTTTATTGACTCACTTTTTTTAGTTTGAGGGGTTTAACTATGGAAATAATGCCTTTAGTTTTACAACATCAGAATCCTTTTCATCAAAGAGAGTATCATACCTTCCTATGTAGATTATTTTGTATAGTTGTGGAAGGGTTTGACTTGATGTGTTATTTTGTAGGGCATAATATGGATGCTTATGATATAAACTTGTGAAGGATCAGTTTTTAATGTTTTATTCCCACATCGACTGTTTGGTATGAATGGTTAGTTTTACATTGGATGATGGTGTTGAACATATATTTGGTGGGGAGAAGAATGAAACAACAGATGAAATGAGATTGTTCACACCAGAATCTGGAACAATATTATATCAATTAATAGGTATCTATTTTTCATAGATAGACAGAGTTAAATAATTCGTATTCTAGTAGTTGTTGATCTATTTCTGGATGCCTCTTCTGATGATTTCTCATCATTTCCACCCATGATAGAAGTAAAGTATAAAATTGATTTGTTACTAGGGACCATTCATATATCAATTATTTCTTACTGAATAGATCCAACAAAATTTAGTTAATTGAATATGTGGTTGTAGGAGTTTAAAAATAGAGGTTTCATTTATCCTGACACATCTCTTTGGGTAGCAGCAGTTTTTTTTAAATGGTAGATGGAACATTATTGTTGTATTTTGATTATAATAGGCATAACCATGTTACGAAAAAGAACCCATACATATTTCCTTGAAATGATGATTTGTTCAAATAGTTAAGGGGAGACCATTGGTTATCCATGATTGACTTCTAATGAAGATATCATCAATTATTGTTGAAAAGGAGGATATTTCAAAAATATCCTTCAAAAGTTGATATGGCCATAATTCGTACTTGATTATGCCATTTGGTCTGAAAAATGAACCAGCAGTGTTCATGTCACTGATGAATCAGATATTTTAGACAAATCTGAATTCTTTAGTTGGGGGGTACTCATTGATGATATACTGTTGTATTCAAGGAGAAGGATGGAGCATTAACAACACATGACGATAGTGTTGGGGATCTTGAGACACCAATGGTTTTAGTCCAAATTGTAAAAGAGTTAATTTTATAAATAATAGGTTCATTTCCTTGGCCATGTTATTACTGAGAAGGGGTTTTGAGTTGATTCGAAAAATATTGAGGTTGTTATTTCCTAGATACCACAAAAGAATTTTTTTGAGATACAGAGTGACCTTTGTCTATCTTGGTATTATACACATTTTTTTTGTGATTTCTCTTGATTGGCCGAACTTATTATAGATTTTACAAGTAAAATTTTTCTATTTCAATAGAATGAGAAATGTTATAAATATTTTGAAGTCTATAAGGGTCATCTTACATCAACACCAATCAAGATTTTTTCAGAACTATGAAATGGGTAAGTGGTATATTGTGTCACATCAGGATTAGGGATGGGGTGTTTTCTCCTAAAAGGGGATCAAGTGGTTTTGTATGGCTCATGGATTTTGATTTTTCATGATATGAACTTCCCAAAAAATGATTTGGAGTTATCTTTAGTGGTCCATACATTGAAAATGTGGAGTCATTATCTCTTCGGTGAGAAAATAACATTCATTAATGATCATAAGAGTTTAAATAAGGTTTCCTCACTAAGATATGTGAACATGAGTCAATGGATATCAATAAAGTATGTACAGATGTATGATATTTGTCAATATGTACAATCAGATAATGAAAATTTGTTGGTTGTTGCATTGATTAGAAAATAATATTCCCCATTGGTAAAATATGCATTCTATTAGTGGTATATGATATTGATAAAAGCCATCATGCTTTTGGAATGTGAATACTAGGGTGATATAATGGGTTTTATTCCATTTTTTGATAGTTCCTAACTTGGTTGGTCTAGTTAAGTAGGAATAGATGTCTAATTCTGTGTGTTTGGTGATGAGGTTGATACTTATTGTTTGGGAGACCATTGGGTAATGGAAACAGAATGTGAATTCAGTTTTGTGTTTTCAGAATCAGTTTCAAGTACTAGTGGATTGTTAGGATTAAATTATCAGGGCGTATCATCATTCATTATAGGTTTTTCATCATGGAACTCTAAAAATTTAGATGGCATTGAAAGTGTTGTTTTGGTGGGTTGGTATGAAACAGAAAGTGAAACAATTTCTTTTCGAGATACTTGACATTTCAGAAATTCAGGGTCGAGCATCAATAGATGGAAGGAATGTTCTAGTCATTACATATTCTTATTGGTAAGTGGGAATAAATAGTGGTGGTTTTTTACAAGTCTTCCAAAATTGTTTAAAGTGCACGGTGACATATGGGTGATAGTTTAATGTCTCAAAAATTTGGTTCTATTCATCTCCATTTATGAATATCATATGGTGGAGGATCTAAAAAAATCAATATCTGCTATGTGGTAAAGTGGTAAGGCTTTCCATTTTCGATTGTATATGACAAAGATATAAGGTTTAGATCTTGGTTTATGAAATCCATAAAGCAAGCCATTGGGAACAATTAATGATGAGTACAATGTATCGTCCTCAGATGGATGGGAAAACTGAGAGGAAGATACAATCATTGGAAGATATGTTATTTCCATATTAGATGGATTTATTTGGGCTTATGTTTGGAGCACTCAATGTTAGTGCAGTTATCATATATTAATAGTTGTCATATCATGTTACAAATGGATCCATTTGAAACATTGTATGGTCATCCATTTCGATATCCACTTTGATGGGTTGAAACAGGTGAGTCATCGATGGTTGGACCAAAACATACCCCCGAGACTATAGAGAATATCAAGATGAATACAAATATAATTGATATCGCTGAAAATCATCATAAATTGTAGGCAAGACATCAACTATGGTTGTTTTCCTTTGAGTTGGGTGATCATGTGTTCTGTAGAATCTCTCCTAGGCTTGGACATTGTCTATTGTGAATGTAAGTTATGTTATCTCCAATTTATATTGGACCTTTTAATGTACTTGAGCAGGTTCAGAGATGTGGTGTATCAATTGGATTTACCACCACAGTTTAGTACAGTGCACAATGTGTTTCATGTGTCATAGTTAAAAAAATCATCCTGATGATGACTATATTATTTATTGTGATCATGATGAGCTAGTCCTCGATGCTTTCTTGATGTACGTGCTAGAGCTGATTGTGTATCAGAAATACAATGTCTTTCTTGGTAAAAGCATTGGTATAGTTTGGGTTTTGTGGAAGTATGGCAAGATTTGTAATGAGAACTGGGAGCGAGATAGATAGATGGCCAAGTAATTTCCCGACCTCTTTCGGCAGTGTAATGGTTCTCTAATTTCTGAGGACGGATAGTCCAATGGTGGGAATAATATGGTACCCCTTGTATGAGGTATGTAACCCATATTTATTTCTTTTTTTTATTAAGTGGTGGAGTAGATTTTGTTATTGTTTGGGATTGTTTGAAATGGTTTTGAGAATTTTTGTGGAGGCTTTTAAAAGATAATTGTTTGTGCATGGTTGTGGGATACTAGGAAATAAACCCTAGTAAACGTGCAACATGAGATAGTAGTCCTTCAAATAGTATACACATTTTTTTGTATAATCATGCGAGGAAGCCATGCAGGGTTCCCTTGGAGACAGTTGCAAGAGCATGTCTAATGCACTGTTATATCATAGTTTTCCTTACATTATGATCAAACCATGGGCGATTATAAAATTATGGTTTTAAAAAAAGTGACCACTCTTGATTTTCCCTAAACCCTCCATTCACCTTCCAACTTGTTCCTAACTCTAGATTCTTTGTTCCCATGTGTTATAGGGGCTCTCCCACTCATTACAGAAGTTATTCAAAGGGTTTTCAAGGAGTGAGTAAGGTGATTCTTCTCCAATAAGTCACATCTATTGTATCTTTATTGGTTTTCCTTAGATCAAGTTCTCCCTCCCTCTCATTATTCTGTATATACACATATTTCATGTATATATATGTTTTTTACATAAAATTTTGAGATTTTAGTTTATTGATGATATTAAGACATATATAAGGATTTTTTGTTGAAATTTTACATTTATTTGGTGTGTCGCGGTGCAGTGGGTCGATTTCACAAAAACCCTAAGGTATGTGGCTTCTCTTGCAACTCCATTTTTCTAAAACTAGAATGGTAATTTTCAATTAATTTAATTTTCTTAGATTTTATTGTTGTTATGATGTGAAAAAATTGTTGGAAATTCATTTCTGGGCATGATTTTGGATTTTGGGGTATTGTGGTGAAATGATCCTTATTGTTGGATTTTAAATTGTGGATTTCCACATCAGTATCATTAGACGATTTAGGAAAATTATTTATGAATATGGGTTTCAATAAAATGGGTTAATTTATTGAAATGTAATGGGGAATGGAGGATTTCCTAAGAGATTTTTTTTGTTGTGAAATAGTTGTCAATATGTTTTTGTGCCATCAGTATGATATTGTTTAATGGATGAATAATTTTGGTGACTATGATAGGTGAGAAGTGGTCATGAAGCCCATTATAAAAAGGGGATGGATAGTTTATTGAAGGGCCATTATGAAAGATAAATGGGATTGATGTTCAATTAAATTGTGATAGGTGTAAACGGGGTTGGAAGGGAAGTGCCATCATGATTGTTTATGAGGTTGTGTATGAAAACTATATACTTGTGCTTTGATTTTCTATGGAAATTTTGGGTTCATATTGTTGTGCTAATATGTTATAGGAAATGGATGATGGAATGGGTTTTTGTATTCCCTGGTATTGTAAGGGTTTGGGTGTATAATTTCATGGTATGGGTGTGTTTGGCATGTTATAAATTGTTTCTCTATTTTATTATTTATATAAACTTCTTTATATAAATGTTCAATTTATTCTTCCCAGTTCAATGTGCAGAGTATTCATTTCGGGAAAACATACTTAGTATTTGTACTCACCCACTACTTTGGATCTTTGGTGTTTTTGAAGATGACATTTTTTAGGACCCAGGTAAGGGTATATCGTCTCATTTTTTAGTGGTTAATCATGATAGTTGGGTGGTATTAGGATTCCTAGAGCATGGAGTTGGGTTTGGATCCATGGATCATGTTATTATATCCTTTGGGTATTTTTGTTGAGTATTATTCTTCGTACACAAATATTGGTATTTTTTATGGTTGTTTGGTTTATGGAAATTGTTTGAAATTGTTTTGACTTATATTGATAATTTATTGCTGTTGTACTTGTGAACATGAATTATGTTGTTTTGTAGGTTTATTTTTAATGGAAAATCATTCCCCAATTGTTCTTGAAGCCCTTAGAATTTATTTCCAGCCTTTGGCCCATTGGGAACGTCGCTAAAGGTCAATTATCATATCACCGCCATCTTAAGAAAATGAGGAAGGGGTGTGACATTATAGATGGAATATGTATTTATTTTTCTATGTGAGTGGAGTAGATATGAAATTTTATGCAATGTGGTTATGAAACATGATGAGGTTGTAATGTGATGTGGATGGGGAAATTTTGGTTCCGGTGGTGTGCTTTTGATTTGGGTGATGGTTCTGCTAATATGTGAATTGAGCGGATTTGTTTTAAGAATGAATGAAGTGGTTAGTATAGAATCATTCCCATTGATAGAACATAGATATATTCTCCCCTTCAATGAAAATCGTGGGGGATGTGAGTTTACTATGAAGTGGAATAATTTACAAAGAAACTTCATCACCTGTTGGGATGTTACTATGTTTCCTGCTACTGTCATTCCTATTTGTTTCCTAGGTAGTGATGGGAAGAATAAATATGTTGTTTAACAATGTAGGGAATTTTTTTGGGATTCTTTAGCTAACAGAATGAATATTTTAAATATGAAATCATTATTTGGAATAAAAAAATATTAAATGTGAAGCTACATTATTATTTTTTGGATCATCTCCTTCTTAAATGTTTGTTGTGTGTTGTTGTGAATTTTATATGTTGCATCAAAAAGGCATGTGTGAGTTGGTTTTTCTATCATAAACCTATATGATAGACTTGAGTGTTTTATATCACCTATTTATACTTTTATTTTCTTTTTAATTTCTATACACAATTCACCCTAGTTATGAAATATGTGTCGAACACCCCATCGTCATGGAGGAGGGTTTTGTTCCCAAACATCCTGGTGGGAGGATGGATGGATGAACACCCACTGTTCCCGTCTTCCTCTTCTAGGTTGTGATAGACCAATATCATTTGTGAAGTTTTATTTTTGTGAGGACTAGGTGTGTGTGGGAGAGTTGGGCTTTCCAACATGTCCTCATGAATATATTTGTTGCGCTTTCCCTGGTGTTTTTGGGATGTGGTGTTGTTTGTGGCCAAGCTATCTGTGGGAACAATGTGCTTTGGATTTATCTGAATTGTCTGTGGGTGAGACGTGATATAGTTTGTTTCATAGGTTTCTATGAGTGGGATGTGATGTGGCTCATGTCCAAGGTTATGGGACAATATGTTTTTTTCGGGGCCCATGTGTGTGCGGGTGGGTAGTGATGTATTTCTTTTAGAAGAGGTGGTTGTGCAAAGGAATTTTCCATTGGGAAAGAGCGGCTGAACTAGTGGAGAGTGGTGTAGGGTACCCAAATCATATATTTGGTTACTATATTATGTTACATGACTTGCGTTACTTTTTTAACATGCCTTGGTGAGTTTGGGATGGTGAGTATACCTTGTTAGGTGTTTTTGAGTTCAGCTATTTTCTCACCAGAGCATTAGTATTCTTTTCACAATTATGCATGAGATACTTTGTTTTTTCTAATGAATATACTTTTATGCTAACCCAATGTATATAAAACTACTTTCAATATTCCTTAAGGTATACACAGATCCTTTTGGACCTTACTATCTGACTAATTGAGACAATTTTTGTGTCTCTACTTAACCATACATTTGGTACTTATATTGGAGTTATTATTTTTATTATATCATTTCTATTTTACACATGCAAGTGGGTTGGATTTCAATTTCCTATATATATATATATCATGAAGTTGTTTTAGGATGAACCACATTATATCCTAATATTTTTTATTTAAAATGGGAAATGCCTCCCATTTTTTGAGACTTGTATACCCTTAGGGATGGTCACTCTCCCAGGGCCTATTAGAGGATGAAATCAGTGTTCATTGTATCCATTTCTTCATTTCCATCCTAGGAGGGGTGTATTTGGAGGGAGGGGTTTTTGAATGAATTGTATCAGAGGTGATGGTGGAGAGATTGGATGGATTTTGGAGTTAGGCACTATGAAGATTGCATGGGTTTGTACTGAAATAGTGTCAGGAAATCATTGTGTGTGACATTGGCCAAGGAAGACCAGTAAGGACATATGATTTTATGGCCCCCATGATCTGATTAAAGGACTCTACTACTACCAAAAAACCCAGTGAGGCCACACCCTTTTCATGTAAGAGACCATAGCAAAGGTACATGAAACAAACTTACTTGTGTTCTTGTTTGAATTTGGGCATTTTATGAAATTTTTAAGTGGATAAATAAATGAGTGAAAAGCATCAAAATAAATATTAATAATATTCCATACTACTCAGTCTTAAGAATTATTTTTTTACCATTTATTTATAAACCATATCACATTTTGAATGTGGCTCAGGCAATTGAGGCCAATAGGCTCATCAGGATGACCAGATAAGTGTTTATCCAATGGAGGAGGATGACTAATGGTAGAGGACATTACATGGTTTACATTGAAAGGCCTTGAGAATGTATTAGTTTAGTGTTTCAGATATGGATACAGAGAGATGGATCGAGGAGCATGAGATAACTATTTTTCAGATCCATGATCTAATAGAATACTGGGTTGCTTCAATAGTGAGTTAGTTGTAGGGATTTTTTCATTAATGGTAGACAGTAAACCTGGCAGAGAGAAAGTGGGGTGACGTTCTTTTTATCTATTTCAAGGAGTTCTGAGAAAAATTCCTTTAATCACTATGATAGATGAGGAGAGGCATGACACACTCTCACTCTAGTAGGGGTGTATATTAGTATAGGTGTTGGGTATGATGTTCAAGGACCACATTCATTTCCCCCCGATCTCTTTCCAGATGAGGTGTCTTGTGCGAGACATCTATGGAAGGCACTTCTCCCTTCAATGCAGGACACAGTTAATCCCTTAACCTTTTTGACATACGTGAAGGTTCATAAGAATGATGACTTAATTATTAGGATGAAATAACCAATATTATTACATCTAGAGGGGATCTATAAGTGTTCATCGAAAGGAATAATTACCGATAATGGGTCTCAGGCATCAGGGCCATCGAGGTTTTGACCAATGGGGAGTCAACCTCAGCAGTTTCTTTTCTGACCTTCGGGATCTTGCGGTTCTCATGCCTTTCCTGGGAATTTTGTTGCGAGGGGTTTTATTTATGTAGTATGTTGTAATTTTCATAATTCGTGTCTAGCATAAATTTAAGATCAAAATGTTATAGATACATAGGTTTAGCTCTAACCTCAAGTATAGTTTCAAGTATCTATGTTTCATTAGCAAGGATAGTAGTCTCATGCTTCTCTAGGGGAGATTGATTAGGTATATGATCACTTCTAGATGATCCAAACAGACCTAAAGCCATGAATTATCATCGATGTGGGCATTAAAATAGGGGAATAGGATCTGTGCATTGTCAGTTTCTCCTAGTAGAGGCAGCAGTCCTAGTAGGACTAGAGATCATTAGAGGTAGGATCAGCTTGTTTAGTAACCATTCATGAGTTTTGTTTGATTTTAGAGCGTCAAACTCTTTTTTTCCACCTATCATATCCCATTATCTAGGACTGGACATAGAGAGGCTTCTCGTTCCCCTGGTGTTGAGTACTCTAGTTGGAGGTTAGACCAACTTGTTTGATGTGTGTTGGGGATATAGAATGATTATGGGACTTTGTACTGTGGTAATCATTTATGGCAATAAATGATGCCATATGATGTCATTATGATCATCAACTGGTTGTATTCAGTTCATGTCATTATTGACTTCTTCTGAATGAGAGTTGTGTTTTTAGATATGGGTGGATGACATGTGGTTTTCATTAGAGAGTAGAGCTAATGGATAAAAAATCGGTGAATAGAGTCTCTTCATTACTTATAAGATTATATGTCACTGGACTCAACAGATGTTTGATAGAATAGTTTCCTAGAGTTGTTCGGAAGTTCTTGGATTTTCCCCAAGATGGTTTTGATGCTACCCCCATGATGTAATGTTGTGTTTGGGATAGACCTACCTCCTAGTGATTCTCAAATTTTTATAGATTTTTATCAGCTGTAACCTTATGAGTTGTTGGAGTTGTGGATTTAAAGGGATGATATGATATAGAAGAGTTTTATCTAGACCAGTGTTCCTCCATGGGGTTCTCTAGTATGTCAGAAAGAGGATTTTTATTATTCAAAGACTACATGATGTTGAATATGACGAAGTTGAATAACTGTTACCCTCTCCTGACTGTAAAAAATTATTTTGACCATCTGAGATGGGTAATTTGGGTTTCAA
Source organism: Viscum album (assembly GCA_963277665.1). Taxonomy (NCBI): domain Eukaryota; kingdom Viridiplantae; phylum Streptophyta; class Magnoliopsida; order Santalales; family Viscaceae; genus Viscum; species Viscum album. Next base: position 646,444,185 of record OY728136.1, read on the forward strand.
ATATGGATATACAATTTAGATTTTACCATTTGAGGGTGAAGGAGAGGGATATCCTGAAGAATTATTTCAGATACAGGTATGGGAACATTGAGTTTGTATCTATGGCCTTCAATGTTACAAATACGCCAGATTGGTTCATCAGACTTATGAACTATTTGTTCCATAATATCTTGGATCAGTTCATCCTCATGTATATTAACTACATATTACTCTACTCAATATAATATAAGGATCATTTCAAACATCACAGGAATATCTTGTGAGTTCTTTTATGCCCCCAACTCTACCAAAAGTTGTTCATGTCCATGTTTTGGACAGGAAAGGTACATTTACAGGGGAAAGTGGTGTTAGATAATGGTGTATCAGAGGATCCAATTAAAGTTACAGTAGTTGTTTCTTAAGTAACACACAAGAATTTAGTAGAGTTTCAATGTCTCCTTGGCCGAGAAGGCTATTATTAGTTATTTTTTACATGATTTATCTCATGTTTCAACCACATTGATCACCTTGAAAAAAGGATCATGATTTTTTGAGGACTAATCAGTGACAGGAAATGTATGGCTACTTATAGTGGATGTTGGTTAGTGCTCCAGTTCTATGGTTTCCTAGGGAAGTAGTGACATTTGAGGTTCATTTTTTGGTTTCCATTCTAGTTATTTGATTTTCATAATATATAAGTGAGTATCGAACTTTTATGGGTCTCGTAGGATACTCCCCCATGATATTAACTATGCCACCCATCATTTGGAGATTGCATTTATTGTACTAATGGTAAATTTTTGGCTGAATTACCTCATTGGGGAATGTATTGTTGTCATTATATAATGCAAGATATTGAGGTAAATATTTTCTCAGTGATACATACACTTGTGAATGTAGAGGTGGATGGATTTTCTTCAAGACTATGATTTCTTGATCTCATACAACATAGGAAAGGGGAATTTTTGGCCTATTCTTTGAGTAAAAAGTCTTTGAATGAGGTTTTTTTGGGAATCTATAGATTCTTGGAAGGCAATAAAGTACTTATCAGCCTTGCACATAGATTAGGGATTGAATGGTAGTAGGGGATATATCATCCAGATGATAGTAGAATCTTATCAAATGTAGCTTGTGGAGGAGTCTTAGTGAGATACATAGAGGTAGAGGTGTTCCATGGTCTTTGGGAAATAATGATTTTATGAAGGGAAAGTCAATGGGTGGTTAAAATTAGATGGTGTTTCATGGGAGGTTGTTTAGTTTCATAGTAATTCATGATAGATTTTGTGGTAGGATGCTTTGTATATTATTAGGTATTGGATGGGTATCATATCTCGGTGGTTTGTTGCAGCCCTTGGATGGCCCAAAGTGTAAGTGGGATGAAATATCGATGGATTTTTTCATAGGTTTACATATATAAAAGAAATGATATGATTATATCAGTGTATTAGTGGATCAGATGATGAAATCATTTCACTTAATTGAGATCACGGAGTAGGGCACAATGGATTTAATGAAATATATATTTTTGGATTAAGTGGGGGTGGTTTCATCGAGTTCATGGATCCAATGCCTCAGATCATGATACAAGTTTTACCACACATGTCTGTAGGGGACTGCAACATGATTTTGGCACCTGGTAGTGTTTTCTTATGAGAATAGTTATCACTCTTCAATTTTCATGGTTCCATTTCAAGGATTGTATGGAAGAAAATTTCATTCACATTTTTGTTTAACAGAGGTTTGGGAGTCATCTATTATTGGTCCTAAGGTAATGCAGATAGTGACAGAGAATCTTCATCTTGTAAACAATAGGCTGAAAGTAGGCCAAGATTAGATAAAGACTTATATTGATCGTAGTAGGGGGACCTCGAAGTTCATGGTTTGGGAACAAGTGTTCATGAAGGTTTCCCCTCAATGTGGGAAGTAGAGGTTTGTCATAGGGGGAAGCTTTATCCTAGTTTTTCTAGACCATTTTATGTTTTGTAATGATTTGGTTAAGTGGCTTACTAGTTGGTGTTACCATCGTGGTTAGAGAGGATCCCTAAAGACATCCACAACTCTCCGCTTTTTCATTGTCTTCACGATGACTCTCATATCCTTTTTTGGGGATAGTCAGATATCAAGGATTAAAAAGCATTCATGGAACGTCTAGTAGAGATTTAGGATCATTGGGAGGAGGTGCTATGTAGATGAACCGTTCCTTTGGTTAAAAGTTTTTGATGGTGATGGCCTAGAGGGGACTACATTTGAGTAAGAAATGTAGATGTGTTCTTATTACCCATGATTATTTTGAGTTTTTATGTGTTCTATTTTTCATTTTGATGTTATGTTTGGAACTTCGTATATGAAATGAGATTTTTTTTATCTTTTTTAGAATCTATGTTGTCGAATTATTCAAAAATTCATTGCATGTGAAAAGGGAAGGACCAAATTCCTAATCTAGATTCATTAACTGTGATGTGATTAAACCTATTTTTGTGAGTCTATGTCTCACAGAGAATATTGTTTCATTACATGGAAGATGGAATTCCCTGATTGATGTGTTCAATATGGAAGGATTGTTGTGATTGCGTTGTGTGTTTTTTTGATTGTTTTGGTTAGCATGTTTAGATGGTTTCAGTGTATGGGGAGTGATGAGAGTCTTAAGAGTTAACTAACATGGTGGTTGTAAGGACCCATTTTTCCTTATGGGTTTGGGTTTGAATTCTCGATGGTGATAATAGTTTCAGATGTATCTTATATAATTTTATGGACCACTCAGGTCTGTTACTTTGTGAATATCCAGGGTTTGATGTTTTTTGGGAGTTCAATGAGACTTAATTCAACATATTACAACATCCTAGTTTTTCAATTTCTCCAATAGTGACTCTCTGAAAGGTAAATCACCTAATGGTGACTTATTGAATGGTGACTTGTCTAACAGACTGATGACTCACAAAATAGTGAATCACCAAATGGTCACTTGTCCAATGGAATGGAGACTCCCTGGAGGGTGGTTTTCTAAATAGTTTCTCACCAAAATTTCACTCTTCAAGCAAACAATGACTCACCAAAAGAGGGCTGGATGAATTGTAACTCATCTAGAAGAAAAATGACTCACTAAATAGTGACTCTCCAAATGTTGACTAGCAAAATGGTGACTCTGAGAATAGTCACCCATCCAGTGGAATGGTGACTCTCCAAAGGGTGACTCATTAAATGGTTACTTATTTAATGGAGACTCAATAAATGCTCACTCATTCAATGGAACCATTACTTACTGAACAATGGTATTTCTAAGAGTGATTCATGAATAGTTTTCCTATATTCCTACAATTTCTCCCTTTAGGATTTATTATTGACATAAAACACGTTTTAATACTTGTTTAATGGTATTTGAGACCAATTTAAATACCATAAATCATGTGTTTATTTTTCTAAGGGTTAATGGGATTTTATTTGGTCAAAACTTGTTATCTTGACATGATTCAACTATAATGTAAAATCCAAAACGTATCAAAATTGATGCTCTATTTAGATTTTTCAAAGGTTGTGATTGCTTACATATTTTTTCTTCATTCTGGGGTTTCCCAAGTATGAGGAACCCTAAATAATTCTTCTAGAGTAGTTGTGCAACTATGATATCACCTTTTGGGATTCATTTTTCCAATATGATTTTCCAACTATATGTCCACCACCTGTTTTGCTGCAATAAGAATGTGATGATCACCTCTTCTTACATGTATGTTTCCATTTGTCTATAAGAACCCGGTTCTTATTTTAGAGGTACGGGCTTCTTCTTTTCCTTTTCCTTAAGTGTTTTGAGAAAATATGGAAAATGGGGAAAAATACTGAATTTTGGAACTACACGTCGTGTACTTTATCCACAAGCCGTGTACTTTTGGCTGTATAGGGATGAGTACATGGGGCGTGTAGCCATTTCGGCGATGAAGGGTGTAGGAACCGACTACACGCCGTGTAGTGGTACCTTACACGCCATGTAGTCAGTCGGTAGGTTTAAACAGTAAGGTGGTGGTGTCGCCGCCAGCTGGGTGACAGTATACGCAATGTACTCAAGAGTACATGCTGTGTACTCATATCGATGGATGAACAGTGTGGCAGTGCCGCCAAATGAACAGTTAAATGAAGGGAGTACACGCCGTGTACTTGGAAGTACACGCCATGTACTTTGTTTTTTCAGCTTAAAAAAGGTAGTAGCCTCTTCATTTGGAAGAGGAGTCACTTGAGCCATTTTGGAGCCAAAGGAGGAGGCCGGATCTTTGAAGATCCATCGGGCATTCATCTGGAATCTGATTTGGCTTCGGACGATCTCGTTGGAACCACATGGGTAAGCCATCTTTTCTCCTGGTACCATTCTTTCCAATTCTTCTCCAAAAATATGTCATTTACATTTTAATTAGTTTTGTTCTTCGTCAGATCTACACCCTTCTTGTGTGTTTCTGGAGTCGGCGTTCGGGTATAGCGTTCGTTGGTGTATATGGTAGGTGGATTTTTGTTTAGTTTTCCAACTGCTGTGTGTTTTGTGCATTTTGTGCCATGAACCCATGTTGGGGTGTCGTGTGGTTGAGGTTGTTTCTATGTTATATTCCTAGAGTTGCATAAGTGATTAAACCTTGATATTAAAATGCTGGTTGGGATCGTTGCTTGGATCTGGAACCACCCCTGGGCTGTGTTTCTCTATTTAGTCGTTTGGCCAGGATACCCGAGGCTATGCCTTCAAAGTAGTAATTGTAGAATTTCCTTGAGAGGAATTTCCTTTTACTACTTGTTTACCTATTGGGAATGGCCCGGTTACCTGTTTAGCCTGAGGGTGTTTTTGTATTTAGCCTAAGGGCGTTGTTCTGATTAGCCTGAGGGAACTACACTATTTAGCTCGAGGGCTGTAGTATTTCTACTGAGGGAAACCTTTCGTGCATGTGGGCTTGAATTCTTTTCCTGAGGGCGACAGTTCCTACGCCTGAGGGCAATTTCTGTTACGCCTGAGGGTTATACCTGCGGGTTGGATTCTGCTTACCTGAGGGTAAGGTTTTTTTTGTCTGAGTATGTGGATTGTTTACCTAGAAATGCACTATGGTGGTTTCTAATATTTAAATGGATTAAATGGATAATGAAATGGAAATATAACTTGTAATTAGTTACTTATGAGTACTACTTACTTTATTGCATATTACTATTGCACACTGTTTTTTCTTGCTTACACGCAGTTGGGCATGGGCCTTTGGTGGGTGCCTACTAAGATATATTTCTCACACCCTGTTTGTGTCATGCTTTTCAGCCCAAAAAGATTATGTTGCTGCATGTGTAGATAGGGGAAAGAGTCCCTATACAGGTACTTGACTATTGCTGAGGAGTAGGAGGGCATGGGACCGAGCCTAGGCTCGCGATGCCGCTGCCAGCTGTTTTGCTTGTTTTGCTGTACTTTATTTTTTATTGTACTGTATTGGTGTATAACATGTTCTTGCTTTTTTCTTAGAACTTGAACATGTAGCACCATCACTTATATACTGTTGGTTATATCCACTGCTGTAGTTATTTCAGTTGTGTATGTTTACTGCTTCCGCTATTTGTTGTATGTTTATTTTGGTATTCCGCTATGCTACACTTTGACAAATAAGGGCATAGTTTCCCCACTATCAGACCTGGGCCCTCGCTGCTAGTCGGCAGCCTCTGGCGTTTGAGGAAATTCTCTTGAGGTCACGTGGTGAACTGGGCTCGGGGCACCCGTTGCGTCGCACCCGGGTCTGGGACGTTACAAAGTGGTATCAAAGGGGTTCTTTTCTTTGACTAACTATTTAGAGCCGTAGTCAGGGATAGGACAGAACGGTAGTTGGTAATAAGATGTGCCCGGGCCTAGCTAACCCCGTGTACAGGGAAAATCCAGTCTACCTCATATTTTTTCATTATTTTGATTTTTCAATTTTACGGTAGATATGTTTTCACCGTTGGGTGATGCACTTGGATTGTGATGTTTATATTTTATCTATGGGTTCTATTTAGTTGAAACCCGAAGAGATGAGGGTATGTCGTCTCATGCATCATATAGGCACATTCTAGATATCACATGTCATGCATAGTTTCCATGCCATGTAGGTGCATTAGAAATTCACATGTTGTTGTGATAGTTGTTGTGCTAATTAAGAATGTTGTTGTGGTAGCTTCTTGATAAATACCTGCATTGTGATATGGTATGTTTGTTTGATCTTGTTTATAGAATGAACACCAAACTTCAGTTTTTTGGGGAGTATGGGCCCCCATTGACCGTAATTTGGTGGATCATTGACTATTTATTGGTTATAACACAGATAAGATGTCAAACTTTGATTTGTGGGGATATGGGCCCCCACGGGTCGTAATTTGACACTTAGGTGTTGTTTTTCAGTATTTTCTGGGTTCCAGGGAAGTTTCTGTGGCATACTGTCTAGAAAGCCCAGAATACATGCCGTGTAAGACCTCATACACGCTGCGTGTGTTCTTCTGTTCGGGAAGAAAAATGAACTTTTTGAGTACACACCGTGTACCCCGAGTACATGTCGTGTAGTCTCTTCCCGTGTAACAAATTGTGTGGGAGGAGACACGGGGTAGGGAAGGGCTTGGGTAAAACATGTCGTGTAGTTTTTATGCACGTCGTGTAGTGTGACCCGGATTCTGGCCGTGTAACTAACAACACGGGTCGGTGAACTCCTTGACATAACACGTCCTGTTAGTTATAGACACGCCGTGTAGTGTGACCTGGGGACTCGGCTGTGTAACTAACAACACAGGCCGGTGTCACCTTCCCCTAAACGCGCCGTGTACCTGTGGGACACGCTGTGTAGTCTGGTCCGAGGACAGACCGTGTGGCGTTAGCCATGTGGCTGGGAAACGGGGTGGTGTACACCCCGTGTGAGGGTGTAACACACCATGTAGTGTAAAGCTGAGTAGTCGGCCATGTCACAGACGACATGAGCAGTTGGAAAATAACAACGTACACGCCGTGTAGATATTATACACGCCGTGTAGTTTTGTTGAATGGAAGCCGTGTGGCTTAGCCGTGTAGAAGGACCCAGGAAGGGGAAGGGAAGTCATGTGAACGTCGTGTAGTCATTGTACACGCCGTGTAGTCTTGTTTTGAAAATTTTGAAACACCTTCTTCCTTATGTTCCTTTGTGGTTCCTTCGTTTCAGTCTTAATAATCTTGAATCCGAGGCGTGATTTTGACCTTGTAGATTCATGCCGCCTAGACGATCGTGAGTTGTTCTCCAGGAGAGCGGCGACAATTATACTCCAGAGATGGTGGGCCATGGATACTAGTTGATCCACCAGCAGAGCTAGATGCGGCACCAGCTGTTATACCAGACACAGGTGTGGAGGCGCAGTTCCGTGAAGGCTTAATGCGGTTCATGCAGACCTTTTAGGGAGCACCGTAGGCTACCACATCTATGGCCGAGCTAACGCGTATCTTTCAGCAGCAGCATCTGCCTACGTTTTCAAGGGATGGCGGACCACAGGCTGTGGATTCTGGGTTGGGTTCAATGCAGACTATTTTTGAGCTTCTTGAGACACATCCAGGGCGGAGGGTCAAGCTCGCGACTTACATGCTGCGTGATTCCACCAAGAGGTGGTTGGATGTTACAACCCAGTCAGAGCATCACATGGACATGGCTTGGGAATCTTTTCAGGCAGTTATCTATGAATTCTTCTTTCCCGAGATGCTGAGGGAAGATAGATCTCGAGAGTTCATGAATCTACAGCAGGGCGCTATGTCGGGGATGGACTACTCTGCTCGTTTTACAGAGCTTCAGCGTTTTTCACCCGTGCTGGTGGGTGATGGGATGTTGAGAGACAGACATTTTGAGGATGGTCTTCGATATGACAACCGAGCACTGGTGAATGTTTTTAGTTTGCCTATTGTACATGCAATTGTGAATCATGGACTGATTATAGAGAGGAACCTACAGGAATCTAGTGGAGTGATTCAGGTCGGTTTAGCACCAGTGACTGGTATTATTTCTGCTGGCAATATGAAGAGACAGATGGACTTCTCTCAGGGTGGTAGTACCGGCCAGGCAACTTTTTCAGGTGGACCGGTCAAGTGCTACCAGTGTGGCAGAGAGGGGCACAAGAGGCCGTAGTGTCCACGAGACCCAGTGGAGTGTCGAGCTTGCGGCAAGATGGGTCATCTGCAGCACTTTTGTAGGGAGTTTCTACCAGTGGCTAGTGAGACGGGTTCTGTGCAGACTCCGCATGCGGGAACAGGACCAGTGGCTTCTTACCAGTCAGGGAACTAGAATACGTCAAGGCGTGCATGCAGAGATGGTGGTTGTGGCCATGGTAGCCAGACACCAGGATCGCAGAGGCAGCAGGGCGGGACAGCTCAGGGTAGCCAGGCTGTGTCGCAGGGCCGCGGCACTGGGTAGGCATATGCAGTGCAATAGACCAAGCAGGAGCAGGATCCCAGACCTTCTACAGTCAGAGGTACTATTCTAGTAGCTTCTGTCTTGTCTTCAATACTTTTTGATATGGGTGCTACACATAGTTTTATATCTGTACCTATTGTGGAGAGACTTGGTAATGGTGTTTCTACTTCTTCTGATATCTTGACGCTAGACACTCCGTTGGGGACTATGACGGCTGGTGTGCGTCAGTGCAAGGAGTGCCCCCTTGAGGTTGGTGGGTTTCACTTACTTTGGGACCTCTATGTCCTGGATATGACGATCTATGACGTCATTCTTGGGATGGACTGGTTGGTTCCCTTTCGAGCCTTTGTAGACTGCTATCGTCGCAGGGTGTGTTTCACCACACCAGTGGGCGGGGAGTTTCTATACAAGGGCGAGTGGGATGTTCAGGCGAGTCGAGCCGGACCAGAGCATCATGGGTGAGGTGGAGTCATAGCCCATATTGCGTGCTTATATCTGGATGACCAGGGGACTTGTTAGATATATTTCCCTCTAGTTGTCGATCATTTCAGGGATGTCTTCCCGGACGACTTTTCAGGTCTACCTCTGGTGCGTGAGGTGGATTTCTCTATTGAGCTAGAGCCAGGAGCAGTACTGGGGTCCATTCCTCCTTATAGGATGGTCATTCCTGAGTTGCAGGAGCTAAAGAGGCAGTTAGAGGAGTTACAGGAAAAGGGTTTTATCCGACCCAATACTTCTCTTTGGGGTTCTCCAGTCCTTTTTTCGAAGTAGGCAGATGGTACCTCATACTTTGTGTGGATTATCGGTAGCTGAACTAGTTGACGGTTAAGAACCGATATCCCTTTCCGAGGATAGATGATCTGTTTGATCAGCTTTGTGGAGCACGAGTGTTCTTGAAGATTGACTTGAGATCCGGATATCATCAGCTCCGCATTAGACCATCTGATATACCTCTCACAGCTTTTAGGAGTATGTATGGTCTATATGAGTATACAGTTATGTCATTCGGACTGACAAATGCGACAACAGTTTTCATGGATCTGATGAATCGTGTGTTCCATCTGCATCTTGATTCATTTGTGGTAGTATTCGTTGATGACATCTTGGTGTACTCTTCCACTCGACACGACCATGCCACCCATCTTGAGATCGTATTGAGTACACTAAGATAGCATCTCCTGTATGCAAATCTCTCGAAGTGCCACTTTTGGATGGACCAGATTCACTTCCTGGGTCATATCATCTCTGAAGTAAGAGTTGCAGTAGACCTAGAGAAGGTATGAGTAGTAGTTTACTGGGAGAAGCCTAAGAATGTGTTTGAGATACGGAGTTTCTTAGGGTTGGCTGGTTACTACAGACGCTTCATACAGTACTTCTCCCGCTTATCAGCACCATTGACAGGTCTGACTAAGAAGGGTGTGAAGTTCTTTTGGTCGGAAGCTTGCAAAGAAGCTTTTCAGGACCTGAAGGGAAGGTTGACATCATCACTGATCCCGATACTCCCATAGCAGGGGAAGAGCTATACAGTTTAATGTGATGCATCAAGGATTAGTCTGGGAGCTGTTTTGATGTAGGGCAACCAAGTTGTTGCGTACGGGTTTCGGCATTTAAGGCCACATTAGAGGAATTACTCGACGCATGATCTCGAGTTGGCTGCAGTTGTTCATGTGTTGCACTATTGGAGACATTACCTGTTAGGAGAGCATTTTGTGGTTTTCACCAACCACAAAAGCCTCAAGTATATATTTACTCAGCGTGACATGAATCTGAGGCAGAGAAGGTGGGTCGAGTACCTACAGTCATTCGATTTTGATCTTGCCTATACACCTGGTAAGTGTAATGCAGTAGCTGATGCACTGAGCAAGAAGACTCAGATACAGGCAGTTCAGGAGGCCAGTGGTGAGTGACAGCTTATGTCTTTGTTCTCTTAGATGCATCTGGAGGTGGATGACAATTAGGGGTAGACTTATCTTTCCTCCTTAGCTATGACTTCTACCCTCCTGGACAGAGTGAGGATGAGGCAGCTATCGGTTTCAGAAGGCCTAGTTCTACGGGAGTCGGTGGCAAGTGAGTACCCTCCTCCCAGTTGGAGGATAGGCGATGATGAGGTTTTTCATTTCCATGGACGTGTATGGGTTCCAGGGGATATACACGAGGAGTTGATGCGGGAGTTTCATGCTTCAGCTTGGGCAGTTCATCCCGGGGTTACCAAGATGTATCGTGACTTGGGGAATTAGTACTGGTCGCCAGGTATGAAGAGAGTTATAGATGGTTTTGTTACGAGGTGTTCCACCTTTCAGCGGGTGAAGGAAGAGCATCAGAGACAAGCTGGACTGTTACAACAGTTGCCCATTCCAGAGTTGAAATGGGATGATGTCATGATGGATTTCGTGGCGGGTTTGCCGAGGTCACCTCGAGGAAATGATGTCGTGTGGGTTGTTGTGGACAGACTCACAAAGGTGGATCACTTATTGCCGATCAAGGAGACCTTCAGTGTTGACGAGCTCGGATGGATGTATATCCGAGAGATCATACATCGTCATGGTGTCCCTCATTCTATCGTTTCAGATAGGGACGCCCGCTTTATGTCTCGATTCTGAAAGAGTTTTCAGAGGGTGATGGGTACACAGGTGCTTCTGGGCACAACATACCACCCTCATAATGATGGCCAGTCAGAGCGGATGATACAAGTGCTAAAGGACAAGCTGCGAGCATGCGTCCTAGACTTTGGGGGCTCTTGAGAGAAGCATATACCCTTAGTCGAGTTTGCCTATAACATGTGTTTTCAGGAAACTATTGAGATGGCACCATACGAGGCTTTATATGGTAGGCCATGCCGATCACCTTTGTGCTGTTTAGAGGTAGGTGAGGCAGCTTTATTGGGGCCACAGCTCGTGCAGTAGACATCTGAGCAGGTATAGTTGATTCAGAAGCGGATGGCTACCACACAGTCTTGTCAGAAGTCTTATGCTGATTGCTGGAGATGGCCTTTGGAGTTCATGGTATGGGATCAGGTTTTCTTGCGTGTTTCACTGAGGCTGGGACACAAATGGATCAGGAGAAAGGGTAGGCTTTCACCGAGGTATGTGGGACCATTTGAGATTGTGGAGAGAGTCGGGCTAGTTGCATATCGGTTGCAGTTACCACAACGGTACCGAGCCATGCACAACGTCTTCCACGTGTCTCAGTTGTGTCACTACCATTCAGACCTATATCACACCTTTCAACCAGAGCAGGTTGAGCTTCAGCATGATGAGTCCTTTGAGGAGAATCCAATCCGTATCGTTGAAATCAGCACAAAGGTTCTCTGAGGACTGGTTAGTTCCTCTCGTACGGGTGCTATGGCAGCATGGCCGAGTGCAGGACAAGACCTGGGAGTGGGAGGCAGACGTACGTGCTCAGTGGACAGATCTATTCTGAGCTTTCTCTTCGCCACCCTTGGAAGGGAAATTCGGGGATGAATTTCAATAATGGGGGATGTTTGTAAGAACCTGGTTCTTATTATAGAGGTACGGGCTTCTTCTTTTCCTTTTCCTTAACAGTTTTGAGAAAATATTGAAAATGGGGAAAATCCTGAATTTTGGAACTACACGCCGTGTACATTATCTGCACGTCGTGTACTTTTAGCCATGTAGGGATGAGTACACAGGGTGTGTATCCATGCCGGCGACGAACGGTGTAGTAACCGACTACACTCCATTTAGTGGTACCTTCCACGCCGTGTAGTCAGCCGGCTGGTTTAAACAGTAAGGCGGTGGTGTCGCTGCCAGCTGGGCGACAGTACACGCCGTGTACTCGAGAGTACAAGCCGTGTACTCAAGTCGACGGATGAACAGTGTAGAGGTGCCACCAAATGAACAGTTAAATGAAGGGAGTACAGAACATGTACTTGGAATTACACGCCATGTACATTGTTTTTTCGTCTTAAAACAGGTAGTATTTCCTCATTTGGCAGAGGAGGCACTTGAGCCATTTTGGAGCCAAAGGAGGAGGCCAGATCTTTGAAGATCTACCGGGCGTTCGTCTGGAATCCGATTCAGCTTTAGACGATCTCATTGGAACCGCATCGGTAAGCCCTCTCCTCTCTTGGTACTATTATTGACAATTCTTCTCCTAACATAAGATATTTATGTTTGAATGAGTTTTTTTTCTTCGTCAGATCTACGCCATTCTTGGGCGTTTCTGGATTCGGCGTTTGGGTATAGCGTTCAATGGCGTATAACGTAGGTGGCTTTGTGTTTAGTTTTCCAACTGTTGTGTGTTTTGTGCATTTTTATGCCATGAACCCATGTTGGGGTGTCGTGTGGCTGAGTTCGTTGCTATGTTTAATGCCTAGAGTTTCATAGGTGATTAAACCATGATATTAAAATGCTGGTTGGGATCATTGCTTGGATCCGGAACCACCCCCGGGGTGTGTTTCTCTGTTTAGCTGTTTGGCCAGGATACCCGAGGGTATGCCTTCGAAGTAGTAATTGTAGAATTTACTTGAGAGGAATTGCTTGTTACTACTTCTTTACCTGTTGGGCATGGCCCAGTTAACTGTTTAGCCTGAGGGCGTTTTTTTATTTAGGCTGAGGGCGTTGTTGTAATTAGCCTGAGGGCACTACACTATTTAGCCTAAGGGTTGTAGTATTTTGCCTGAAGGAAACCTTTCGTGCCTGAGGGCTTGACTTCTATGCCTGAGGGAGACACTTCCTAAGCCTGAGGGAAATTTCTGTTATTCCTGAGGTCTATACCTGCGGTTTGGATTCTACTTACCTGAGGGTAAGGTTTTGTTTGTCTGAGGACGTGGACTGTTTACCTAGAAATGCACTGTGGTGGTTTCTAATATTTTAATGGATTAAATGGATAATGAAATGGCAATATAACTGGTAATTAGTTACTTTTGAGTACTGCTTACTTTATTTCATATTTCTAATGCACACTGTTGTTTCTTGCTTACACGCAGTTGGGCACGGGCCTTTGGTGGGTGCCTACTAAGATATATTTCTCACACCCTGTTTGGGTCACGCTTTTCATCCCAAAGAGATTACGTTTCTACAGGTGTAGATAGGAGCAAGAGTCCCTATACAGGTACTTTACTATTGCTGAGGAGTAGCAGGGGATGGGATTGAGCCTAGGCTCGCGATGCCACTTCCAGCTATTTTGCGTGTTTTTCTGTACTCTATTTTATGATGTACTGTCTTGGTGTATAACATGTTCTGGCTGTTTTCTTAGAACTTGAACATGTAGCATCATCACTTATATATTGTTGGTTATATCCACTGCTGTAGTTATTTCAGTTGTGTATGTTTACTACTTACGCTGTTTGTTGTATGTTTATTTTGGTATTCCGCTATGCTACACTTTGACAAATGAGGGCATAGTTTCCCCACTATCAGACCTGGGCCCTCGCTGCTAGTCTGTAGCCTCTGGCATTTGGGGAAATGTGCTTGAGGTCACGTGGCGAACTGGGCTCGTGGCACCCGTTGTGTGGCACCCGGGTCTGGGACGTTACATTGTCACTTTCTAATTTCTTCATCATGTGGGGTTGGTCTATGATTGTTAAATTTGAGAAGACAAATGAATTTTGATTATCAAAGATAATTAAATCATAAAAAATAAATATGAGGGGTCTGGTAAAAGTGATGTATGTTCTTGTGGTGTTATATTTCTTCCTTTGATATTTTCATATGCATGGGATAAATAAGCATTGAAAATTGTGGTCTTTGGGGGGTCCTTGGTTCCACACTAAATGATAATGGATGCATGAATGTCTGCTTATGGATAAAAACATGCATGGAATCTGTTTTTATGTATATTCATATAAAATAAATGGATACCCTAGGAATATATATATATCCTATGATAACTCCCAAATTCATTTTAAATTCAATAATGTGTGCCCTACTAAATAATAATGTATGATCTTCCTTGTTGTGTGTTGTGGGTTTTCTCCAGTGAGATAATGGATGGAATATGTATGTGTTATACTATGCAGTGGTGGTTGATGGGATGTTTTATGCATCAGGGCTGTGAAAATAAATATGGTTTTAAAGAGATTTGGATGTAGTAATTTTGGTTTTAGTATTTTTCCTGTGATTTGGGGGTTGTTTATGTTTTATGTGACGTGAGTAGATAATTTTAAAGAATGATGGTAGTGGTTGGCATGGGTGTTTTCCCTTTTATAACACACAAAATGATTCCCATGTTTCTAGAAAATCATGATGGAGATGTGACTTTACTATGAAGTGGGTTAATTAAATAGGAATTTTCAAATGTTTCTTGGCTTCTGCAATGTTACCTTTTAGTGCTTGCATGATAGTAGCCTAGGTATTAAAGGGTTGAATAAATGAGCTATTAAATAATTTATGGAATTGTTTGGTCTAGTTTGGATGGTGGAATGGAAGTAGTACATATTAAAACATGGATGGGTCTTAAGCATAGAATAAATGTGATAGTATATTAGTTTATCAGGATCTTATGCATTTGAAATGTTTGTTATCTACAATTGTGAATTTTAGAGGTATCATAAAAAAGGTATTTTTGAGTTGGTTTTTCTGTCATGAACCCATAGGATGTTCTTGAGGGTTTTGAATAATATATATATATATATATATATATATATATATATATATTATGGTATTTCAATATTCATCCCACCCTTGTTGAAAAATGGGTGTCAAACACCCCATCGTCACATGCAATGGTGTCTTTCCAAAACAATTTTGAGGGATGAGGGATGGTTGGACACCTGATCTCCCTTGCTCTAACATTTAAGTAGTGATATCTTTATATCCTTCAGGAAGGGTGTGGTGTGTGATTCCCAAGTGTGTGCAGGTGAGATTGTCTTTCCCATGTGTATTCAAGATGAGATGTATTGTTCTTTCCCAATTGTTTTTGGGGTGAGGTGTGGTTTGTGGCCCAGGTTTTTGTGGGAAGGATGTCATATGGTTTGTAGAAAATGTGTCTACATGTAGGATGTGATATTGTTTTTGGCCCTTGTTTCTATGGTCGCAATGTGATGTGGCTTGAGGCCTTGGTGATGAGATGATATGTAGTTGTGGGACAAGTTTTAAGGGGTTGGTTGTGATGAGTTTTTTTTAGACAAGGTGGGAGCATGAAAATGTTTTTTGTTATGATAATGTTGATAAAAAAATTAAAAGTGGTTCATGGTATTGAAATAATTGATGTTCTTAATATATTACATTACATGACCTACATTACTTGGTGGGCATGAATTGGTGAGGTTGGGATTTCTAGTATACCTTGTTATGTGTTGTTTGGTTCTGTTATTTTCTCTCTGGAGCATTAGTATTCATCTCACTCTTGTGCATGAGAGACTTTTTTCTTCCTAATAATTATTCATGAATTCTCACTAAATAAATATAAAACTTCTTTCATGTATCAAGGAGGGCTATGTTGACCATGTTGGACCTTATTAGATCATACATTGAGACAGTTTCCTTCTGACTTCATAGCCTTAATTTTGGTACTTTGTAGTTTTTATTGTAATTTTAATAGTTCTATTTAATAAATCCTGAGGGATATATTTATCATTCTTATATATATATATATGTGTGTGTTTGTGTGTATCTTGTGAAGTTGTTTTGGGATGAACCATTATATCTGCAGATTTTGTTTCTTTAAAAAGTTAAATGCCTCCAATTGTGTGAGACCTGTATACCCTTGGTGATGGTTTCCACCTCAGGTTCTACTAGAGGTGGGACTCAGAGGGGGAGGAGGGGGTGACTATATCACTGTATTCACTTCTATCCTAGGAGGGTCATCTTTGGTGGGAGGGTATGATGAAAATAATAATCATTATAATGTTGTATGTTGATATTTGTAAATTAAATGAAAAGTGCTTATCGTGTATTATGTTCTCATGAACCATACTAATAGTTTCAATAAAATAGACTTATATAATATTAAATAATAGATAATAAATATTTTAATAAATTTTCTAATTTATGAATTTGGAATTGTATATAAAAAATGATTTCACTTCACCATTGAAAAAACATATTTTAATCCTCAATAAAATCATTTGAAAATTAAAATATACATTATGTCGATAATGATCCACAAATTAAAAATTATAATGATTTTTTTATAATTGTTATACATATAATTAATTTTAAAAAATATGGTATTAAGATGGGTTGTTATGATATATGAAATGAAATTATTTTTTAAAATGTAGAGATTAATGTTAAGTGGTTTTTTTGACTCAACTTCTTTTCATTATTCGTAATTCTTCCACATGTACTAATGTTTTAAAAGACTAATTTATTCAATAATATATCTAAATTATAGCTATATTTATCTTTATATTATATAAGATCAAATTATTAGGTCTATAACATTCATTATTATTTATGTAATTATTTTTATGAAATCTCACTTTAATAATAATTATCATCCCCTCTAAAAAATCTTTACATTCTCCATCTATATTCCCCCACCCTCACCAATATTCAACATTAAATTTAAATATATAATTTTGTGATATCTAATTTTATCTTCAATCTTCAATTTTAATTATTTTAAAACGATGTTTTATTATCAATTTTTATGTTGCAGAATTTCTATGATGGAATTTTAAAATATTTTTTTTCCATTTTATGATCATGTATTTTCTATTTCACTCTACATTTCCATGAGATAACCATCATGAGTTTTTTAAAGACTCAAATTTTTAATATTATTTGTGTAAAATAATGTTCTTTCTTAATGAATGTTACTCCACCTTTAATAAAATTGATTTTGATTGTGGATGGAATCACTATTTTTTACACCAATGTTAACATGATTTTTATAAAAACCATTTATGAGTTTCACTATAATTTATAATTCATTTAAAAAGGATTAATTTTATGTGTAAATTATTTTTCATGAATCATCTTCTAAACTATGTCCTGAAAAACTCTTTTGGCATGATTAAATTATGGGTACCAAGTCACCACATTCATGAAGTAAATTTTGGTAATACCTTCTGAAAATTTTATGAATATCATTTTATTTCCATTACATATTTATTATTTGATGAATTGTTTTTTTTCAAGTGTAACATATATATTTATGACTTATTCGAAAATTTAATTATCTCAATCTAATTACTTTGATACAGAATTTTATCTCATGATATAATGATGTAATTCATTTTCATGTTGTTTCTCTATAATAAAATCCAATAGAGTTTTGTTTTTCCATAATATAATGTGTGTACCTTTTTTATTAATATATTATTTAATAGAGTATCTGTTTCTTCATAATGTTATGACTTTCCTATGATTATTTTTGTTTCATCTCTCCTTTATTTTATATGTTTCCATAATATTATTTATTTAAAGTCTTATATTGATGATTATGCTCCATGGATCACGTATAATATATCACACACTTATTCCATGGTACATATGTGTTCATTTGAGATTGAATTTACTACTATCAAGACATATGGTAAAATAATATAATCTAATTTATTTCAAAAATTATATTTCAACTCCTCTAATGTTTTTTAATATTATTATGATCTAACCATTTGAACTAAGGTTGATGAGTTTTTCCCTTTACTATATTTTTTTTCTCATCCAATTTTTTTTATTCCATTACTCTTATTATGAATATGAATTTAAATTACAAGAAATGTGGAAGGGATTCAATTATTGAAAAATTATGGAAAAAATTCCACATGTATAGTAAAATATGTTTATCATTTTTATGTCCCTCTAAAACACTAAACCTTTTGTTCCTAGTATTCTGAAATTATCTATCAGTTATAATGTTTAATATAATGAAATTATTTATAATTAATATTGTAATATAATGGCTTGTCTAAAATATTGAATAATTTATAATTATGTTTATTTATATTTATTAATATATCAATATTATTAATTTTAATAAAACAATATTGATAATACATATATAATTTATTTTTATATGGGTAACTATTTAATAATTGGTCAGGATTGTAATTGGGGTTACAAAGTGATCATTTTATATTGTATTAATTACACATTATATTCATAAGATGTATTTATTTTACATAAAATTTGATGTATGTGATCTAAAATTATATAGACCATAAATATATTTATCGATCTAATGTGAAAAAATATATTTGATATTCGCAGAACCACTACCCATTTATGTGTAATGTCATGGTAGAATAAATATGTCTCCCCTCTCTCTCAGTTCTCCTCAACTCCAAAACTCCAACTAGGGTTTCTTCTAAAACCCATCGGTTTGGAGTTTGAAGCTCATATTGGTCCGTTATTCTTCATATTCTTTTTTCGTCCCCATATCTTGCCTCCTTCCTTTATTATTCGGCTTGAATCCTCTGATATTTCGGGTCAATGCATTTTATTTTCATTCTTTAAAGATCGTGATGATAGTTGTCTACTGTTGTTGCTCTCAAATGATTCTTCTGTGACTCTACACTCATATTCCTTATCACCTCTCCTGATTTGACTTTTGGAAATGGTATAATGGGGTTTCGGGTTTTTGGATTCAACTGTCTATGAGCCTCATGGTGAAACCTAGGTCTGTCTTCTCTTGTTTATATTGCTCCCAGTTTTCAACCACACCATTGATTGTCATCGTTTGGCATACTCAGCCACTCTACTACAATTATGATGTCAAGTTCCTCGACTCATATCCTTATCATATATGTAGGAATGGTAACATTTATGTTTTGGGAGGTGTGATTCAGTGACCATCAAGGTTCAAGGCATGCGGCCTCAATGATGGATTTTGTCTTTTAGTTACTTATTCTTGCTTTTGGTGCTGGTTTGTTTTCTTATTTTCTATGGTTGATGTACTTATTGGTGTTTGGTGGTGTTTGGATTTGTGGATCTGGTTTGGGTTTCCTCAAGTTTGGCTATGGTGGTGGTCATCTGTTTTCCCTCAATGGTACCAAGGTGAAGTTCATACTTTTAACCTCTATTTTCGTGGTTTGGTTTTTTCTGAATTGATGGAAGTTGTCGATGAATTGGTGTGGTGAGATGTATTATAGTAGGTTTCATGGTTTTTAATGATGCTTGGAAACCGATTTTCATAGAGTTTGAAAGGAAATGATAACACAATGATATATGAATATGGTGAAGGATGATGGCCAGTGATAGGGTGACGTGGGTGGTCTTCAATCACGATATTTAGATGTGTTGTTTTTCTGAATTTTGAATTTTGAACATGGATATAGATGTTTATTAGGTTCATCAATAGTATGTAGATTAAAATTAATCTATAAAATTATCATTTTTTAAAATCAAATAAATATATAAATTTTAGTCAAAAATGGAATGAGTCATTTTTTGGAATACATATGTTATTTGACATTACGCATTCCATCCTTATGAGATCATTTATTATTTTTAATATGAATATTTATTTCCATTTTTATAAAATCAATGGATATATAATGTTAATATATTAATTTAAATAGAAATTTTATATTATTTTTTCACTCTATATTATATATGTCATGTTTATTCCATGTCTTTTTTGTATTCTAACCCTTATGGAGTATATAAGCTCACCCTATTTTATTATTTCCCTATATCTCTAAATGTCAAAAATGGTTACTCTGTATGATATATTTATAATAATATAGAAATAATAATTTATGATTTATTTTAAAGTACACATAATGTTTTAAATTTAATTTAAATATCATGTATATATCTGTCCTCCGAAGGCTACTAAACAGTCGAATCATATGTAATCTGATATATTTTTATCATTATCTCTATAATGTATTACAACCATCTCAATGTTATTAGATTAAATATTTTAAATTTTGGTCTTCTAGAAGGTTTAATATAATTATTTTGAATATAGATTATATGAACATAACTATTGAATTGAACATTATTTAAAACTATTTTGAAGTTCATTAGTTTTTTCTATATGGAACAAAATACAAGTGAATAATTTAAAAAAAATATTACTATAATTCATTGTGTTATTGATTTACTAGTCGATTATATTCAACCATTTGTAAATGGATCCAACTTGAAGGAATATTTTTTTCTGAGCAACCATAATTATTGTAGATAATTATACCCACAAAAAACCAACAACCATTTTTTGGAGCTATATAGAATATCTCTATATTATGGAAGTATAACCAAGATATAAAATAGAACCTTAATTTATGTAACCCCCCATTTCACATCTATATTTTTTATAATTATGGATCATTTCATGAGGAATAATCATTTAAAATTCTAGTTGATCACTAATCCATTAGTGAAAGAGAGGTGGTTAATGTCTCGAAAGAAGATATTATTCGCTATGGGATATAGTGTGAAGAAAAGGTTATTGTGGATATATATAATATATGGGGATAACATGATGAATTTTGGTATTTTATTCAACCACTATAATGGGGAAAATATATAAATTTTTCCAATTTTATACTTTTATAGTGATATTCCTAGAATTTTATTTTCCTTGAGACAAAAAAATATATGAGGAAAGACAATTCAAACATTTAGGAAATATAAATAGGAAATTAGTGTTGATTATTAGGATAACAATACATGGTATTCGATATATTATAATAATTATATATCAAATCGTCACTGATTTTCAGCAACATTGTTTTGGGAAAATATGATGTCTTAATGGAGCATTAGTATTTTTAATATTTTCAACATATAAATAGGTAAGGACAAGTACTATTTAAACTGAAAATGAGTTATATAAGTTTTATTTATTACCAGTAAAGAATGATGTAAAGAATATTATTTACTAATATTTCAAAATAAATATATCAATGGAGATTTATATATGTATATTATACTTAAAATTAAATTGGTGTGTATTGAAAACCCACAAATATTTCTTGATGGCCTTTAGAATTTTAAATAATTGATTAGATATAGTCTATAAAACTCATAGGTGAAAAGGGAAGAGATAAGATAAATTTATCATATATTAATGATAAAATTATATTGGAAATTTTTTATATCAATTCCCCTTGTGTCATGATATTGTATATCAGATGAGGAAAAAAGTGAAACATCTAGCATATGAAATTACTATTGAGTAATTTAAATTTTCAAAGGATCTAATATCAGGTGCCATATTTAAGAACACCAAGTGGGATAATATATTATTTTATTCTTCAAATATACATACATTTTTATCTTTAAATTTTAATATGAACATATATTCTTCCTAAATTTATTTGGTAATTCATTTTCATATAAATGACCTTGAGTAAATTTTATTAAAATATTTATATGTTGGTTTATATATATTAGATTTAATGGGGGGTGTCCTGGTAAATTTTTTTAATATACTAATAATTGAATTTAACATAATTCATAGAATTTATTCTCTCTAAAATTTTAGCGAATGAATAGTCAATTAATTGAAATAGATCATAATTTGCGAGGAAAGCATTTAATATACTTTATATAGGATAAAAATAATTTTCCATGTATTATTTCGAACCACCACTATTGGCACATTCAAATTAATTTCATCTAGAAGTAGAATATCATGAATAATAAATAAAATAGAAGGATGTCATAATTATAGTGTATATAAGAACTATGAATGATAATGGTCAACAACTCATATCCTCTATATCATTAAGTATAATTATATATTAATGTTATCATGGGATAATCAATATTTAAGATTCCTTATATAATTTTTTCTATGGTATATATTTAATTTATGATGTAACATCATGAGAAGTATGAGATAGATCCAAATAACTTAGTGTATCTCACTGGGTAGCAGAGTTGATCCCCATGTAATAGTTAATTTCCCAATATTTGAATAAGATCAATAATGTTGATTTGAAGAAAAATTGAAGATGGAAGTCTTTTCTATAGAAAATCAATATTTTTTCAATAAACAAAGTGTTTTTATGAATGATTCAATTTGTAGCATCATAAAATATTTACTAGAATGCACAAAAAATGATGTTGTTGGTAGATTCATGAATTCAATACTTGAAACTATATCACATGGTAAACACTTCTCAGTAGAAGATAATTGATCATGAGTATCATGATTTTTGAAATGAAGAAAGGAATATTCCCCTTTCATTATCTGAAAATTGAGTGAATAATATTTTTTTCATACTAGCACTAATAGTACATGACTATTGGTGTTAGTGGATTATAACATACACCATGTAAAATAAAGAAACGAAAATAAAACCTATTGTCTATGCTTATATCAAGACCAAAAAACAGTGAAATTATATTTATGTTTATTTGGCAATATTGATTGAGGATTGGAAATTATTATTGGATTTGGGTGTTACATTGTAAAGTATGTAAAGAAATGATGATTTCACATTAATAGCCATGTTTTATGGGATAAGAAATAAAATTATTATGGAAATATTTTGGATAATGAATTAATGGAACTCAAGGGTGTCCCATTTTTGAACAAGGTACAAAATCAATTAGGTTGAAACATTCATAAAAAACATGTATCTATGACATCAAAAAATTATACCATAACATTATAAGTACCGAAAAAGGTAAAAATTATTTGATGGATGTTTATAAGAATGTAAAAAACCATATACACTAATAGGTTATCAACAGTTTGAGAATGTATGGGATGTGGAAATCTCATTAGGTAAGTAGTTTTCAAAAAAATATTAGAAAACCAGTTGGTAAGAGTAGATTAATTTTTTTCGAATTACCATACATGAATTTTTTGTATGTCATACATTTTCTCGATGTTATGTATGTAAAAACAATTATGTGATGGTGTCATTAGAATATTTCTAAGTGCACCCAAAAAAGGAAGGATGAAATTAAGGATGGGTTGGACTTGGGTGACATGGGAATAATAGAAGAGTTGGCATCATTGATGGGTTAAGGACAAAATTTTCTTCCTCTAACAACATACACACTTACGAGGTAGGAGATATATCTTTTTTTCAACATCTTGAATGATGTAAATGTTCCATAATGTAATTCTTTGAATATTAATAACATCGTGTCAATGAACAATTTATTACTAATGGGTCTGAAATCACATGAATTCCATGTTTTTATAAAAGATCTAATTCCAACAGATTTATGTTGTAATTTTTGCATGAATGTGCATCATACATTAAACAAAAAATTTTTATTATTAAAATATTTTTTCAGAAAAGTTATATACCCAGAGATATTTCCATCTATGGAAAGTGAAATTCCCTTAATATTATGAGAATTTTAAATATTCTTCCCACCAATATTATTTAACATGATGATTCACGTGGTGGTAGAGATTTGATAATTTGGTCATGTATACTATAGATAAATGTACACAATTAAATGGTATATGAATATTTTGAATGTGTATGTCAAAAATAAAACTCTATCAGGGGTTGTATTTTAGTGCGCTATATTGTGAAGGAAGCCATTGAATTCTATATCGAATTCCTATTTGGTTTGGAGAAAAATGGCCTATAGAAATATAATCACATTTTATGGTTTGTGGGTGGAAATTTTCCAAGAAGGGATGTAATAAAAATAAATATTTTTGATCTAGAGTAGGGCCACTTGTAGGTTTTCCATAATATTTTTGAGGTTTCCTTATATGTTGAAACCTAGAATGAAATTTTTTGGCATATGAATCCATGAAGGGTAGAAAGGTGGATATCATATACACACATTAATTTGTTTATATGATGGTTTCATGACTATATTTTTATAGATTCAGATGAAAATATAGATTCAATTTATGAACTACTTCGATGGATAGTCAAAAGAAAATATGTGTATGTATTTTCCTACAAATGTTATATAATTAATTGTTCTAAATTATATAAAAATGAACATGATGATGGCTATATGAAGTAAAATATTTGAGTTACCCTTGTGGATAAAGTGATTTAGGTTTCTGGTACTAAAGATAGATATCTAATTTACACAAATTTGTAATACATTGGCCTCATCAAAAAATATGGTAGTTGGATTATATAAC
The DNA here is from genome assembly GCA_963277665.1 of Viscum album. NCBI lineage: Eukaryota > Viridiplantae > Streptophyta > Magnoliopsida > Santalales > Viscaceae > Viscum > Viscum album. Next base: position 646,468,499 of record OY728136.1, read on the forward strand.
ATTCCAAGTGAAAATTTTTCTATTAAAGTGGTTTGATAATAATAGTAATGTTAAAATAGATGAATAAACATTCTTGAAATTTGATTTCACAAAGCAAGGGTACAAAGGAAAACCATTTAATGTGGCATCACGTAAAGTATAAGTATTATATGTTCCAGATCCCACGGACCAAAAGTGATCAATTTTTCTATTGTTGACCAAAATCGTAGAAGGGTCAGATAAACAAGAAACTAATAATGCTCCTTTTATTAGTACATCACAATCATTTTATAGTACTCCCAATAGAGAAAACATTTTTTATGTCATAGGAGACCACATTTATATAATTTTAATAGTAGATAGAACGTTCAATTCCCTTCATCTATAAAAAAAATGAATTAAATTACAAAGTTATATTTTTCTTACAATATAAATCATTTTTTCTTTTGTAATTATCTGTTAACTACAAAATTTATGTAATATAAATTAATTATTAAACCACATCTACAAATAATTACTTATGTGCATGTTGCCTGTCACAATCCCATGGAATAATAGGTCTGTCAAGCTACTGCAACTCATAGTGTAGAGGAACAATGACCTTATAGAAATGTCGGTGCTTCCAATACTACGAAATAACATGTTTCTCAACATATTTCTACTCCAAGTGTATAGTTACAATTAACATATACACAAGAATATTATATTCCTCTAAAATAACATTATATTGATGATGTTGAATTTAAATAAAATTTAGGTGATGAAGGACCAACGATGAAAAAAAAAGATTCATCATAGTTTTTCGGTGTTGGAAACAATCATTTAGGAAGAAATAATAGGTATAAAATATGGTTTTTGATTTGATGTTTATGTAAAACATGTTAAACCCAACAAGGCCATGTTCATTAGTTACATTATATTCATCACTCAACAATTTGTGTCGATTGAAGTATATTTGTGGCACCATATTTTTTCTGGCCATAAGGCACTAATATTGGAAAAGATTAATATAACAATATGATATTATTTCACTATATTTCTAAAAAAAATAAACTAAAAAATCATTGAATTTCTCTTCGCCATCCTTTGATGAGTGTATTAATAGTAGATGAACCCACAATAAATAAGTATGAATTCCTTATTAAAGGATTCATAGGGGCCTTCATACAATTCTGAGGATAAATATTCTTAAAGATTCAAAAGGTAATATAAACCCACACCCACAAATTATGTATAAGAACCTGATAACCTAAGAATCATGGGATGCTTTTAATAAATATAATGTAAATGTGTATTTTCAGGTACACTATGTCTAGTAAAATGTTCTTTGATTATAAATGTATTCATAACATTGATTGATATTTTTTTATTTATTAAATAACAACTGAGTGATGAAAATAAGGAAAATATAGAAAAACAATCATACCCCTACCATGATGTAGGTATGGGGTACTCTTCACATGAAAATAAATTGAACTTATATTAAATAAATTGTGATATGCTTATGTGACCTGAAACATTATTATAATTATGTTCCTCTGTTTGGATGAATATTTATGAATCCAAATATAAATCCCTATCCATCCCACACCATGCGTTGTGAAAGGATCCCCTTTTAAATAAATATTAGATAGTAATATATGAAGATAATGAAAAAGTTTATGAAAAATGATTAAATATTATAGAATAAACAAATTTTTTAAATTTCTATTACATAAAAAATATTATTTATTTTCCTATATTTTCTATTTGATATAGTTATAGGAATCATAAAAACCTATTTTAGATGAACATCTATTATTAGTCACCTTGAATCAGCCAGAACAGTGTGGCCACATTAGAGGTGTGGGTTTTGCAGTGAAATTAAAAACTCATTTTGAGGAAAATAACAAGAAGAGGATCAAGATGATGAAATGAAAAATACAAGAGAAATATTATCTAACATTGAAGAAAAAATCCAACGACATACAGATATTCAAGAAACATATATAGGGGGAAGGAAATATAAGAAACAACACAAGAACAACCATTTCCACACGACCCAACCCACACCACCCATCTTTGAAGAGATCTATTCCCCTCAAAGATCTATCTCGGACGAGGTAATTAATGTTATAATAATTGTTTTTTTAATTTGAATTACATAGAAAATAATATGATTCTTTTATTCGTATTCTATAGGGTCTTAACAATGGTGATTTATATCTATCAATGCCTACACATTGTCTTGTACTGAGGGATGTGATGTTCAATATCCTAACAACATTATACACAATAGACCACTTCCAAAAGTTCTTGTGAGAGTAGAAATTAGAATAGCCCACAAGCTAAGTACTGATCTACCTATTACAGTTGAAGAGGAAGATATTCATAAGGTAGAATGACCTGTTAGAGAATTCCTCACATGTCCATCAAATAATGAAAAAACATATCGATAAAAAGGTATAATTTTCCAATTTATTTTTCAATTTAATGAATTAATTATTGATGTAAGAAGGAATAAACTAAATAATATCATTATATATGGAGAAAGGGACTATAATGAATCAAATGATTAAATGAAAGCAATCTAATAGAATGACCAACCAATCTAAAATATCTAACAAAAGAACCATTACACAACTCGATCTAAATATGCTTTTACTATCATTTAATGATCATTTGGATATAAAGTTTACAAAATTGTTAGAGTCGCATCATTTATTTTGAAGAAAATATATATGGAAAGGATGTTCAAGATATCATTTGTGTTGATAATGTAAGTGAAATCATCGCCAATGATTGACTCAGCCTATCTGTTGTAAATCTATACATGAGGTATGTTTTCATGATTTGATTTCAAAAAATTAGTTATATTATGTATATTATGATTGAATATGTTTCATATCATTGGAAAGAGTATATATAAAAATCAATTGAAGCTATTTTCCCGTGAAAAAAAATCTGGAATCGTTAGTCCTCACATAACTTCTACAGATCAACCAAAAATTCGATCCAAAATTAGGATTAAATTATTGTAGTCGTAGTCAAATATTTTGAATAAAGAAAATCGGATAGAAAACCATTGTTAATAACAATGATATAGGGGTAAAACAATACAATTTTATCATATTAAATATATTCTCATTTATTTCATTACTTATTCCTTTTTTTTTTGTTTTTAGGAAATATTGGATTTTCATTATGGTCTATTTCGATACTCCAAATTTTTATTTCATAGATTCAATGAATGGATATCCCTTAAACTGAGCACACATGATGGTATTTCTCAATTTCTAATACACTACATCAAACATTATAAACTAAAAATATTGTTATATAATATAGATTATGTTGTAATGAGGATTTTGTACTTCAAGGGTGGTGAATTATTTTCATGAGAAACAAGGATTGAGGCTAGGGCCTATGAATAATGAAAAAAAGTTCTATATCTAGAAGTGAATCAGGGTATATATAACAATATTTCACTATTAAGACATATATCAAAATAATTTACTTATTCTCCTCAATGATCCTTTACTATTTGAAAAAAAACTAAATGGAAAATATTATGGTTGTAGTGTTTGAAGATTTAAGAGATAGATCATATTATATGAACAAACTAGAATCATTAAAAATGTATTTTGACTGATAATTTCAATTTCATTGAAAATATTTATTTAACCTCAGTGTGTTTATATTTCAATATTACTACTATAAAATTCAAAAACACTCACATTCAAAATATGATATAGATTTTCTTCAAAATGAGTGGGTATGATACCTAATTGAATAATTTACACAAATATCATAAATATGTGACTTCAATAGAAGTATTTTATTGATTGATATTTATGTTTAATTTAATTCTTTTTAGGATTAATCACATTATAATGGTTTTCCTATATAATTGGATTTCTTTATTTGGGTCGTGGTGGTTGGTTCGAAGATGCTCATGCTCAGGAGAAATAGGAATTCATGGGTGAAATTTAGAATTTAAAGAGAAGCTAATGTTTTTTCAATATGCTACGGGCTTCTTCATAATATTATATGTTCTCATGTATATTAACAAAATCTAAATTAAATGTTTTACTAATTAAGATAAAAATTTTAAGTCACTCAAAATTAATAAAATTGACATATTATAATAATAATTTTTTACAGTGATTAATAAGTTAGTTTTGATGTGTATGAATAAGTCTGTCTTCAAATTGATACACAATGTGACTATTATGAACTAAATTGATTGTTTCTATTTTGAAATTTAATTCATTTAAAAAACAACCCCCATTCAAAACTCTGAGATAACACATTCATATTGTATTTATATGTTTGGAAAATAATCTATATTTCCTTTTTAAAGTGTAATAATCAATATATTTTCTTTGTGATACACGATGTGGCCGATTTAACTCAAAGTGTTTATTGTTATTAAAAATTGACAGTACATATTAATTTTATAATTTTTGATAACAATCCCTGAGTCATTTTTGATTGGTAGGATTCATCTGCAACTCAATATGTTTTTATGTGTGTCTAGTAGGACTCCATGTGTCTATTTTTATTTATAATTGACATTAATTTATATAAAAATATATGTGACAAAATTAAAACTGAGAAAAAGAATTTTTATTTTTTTGATATTTTAAAAAAAAAGTTCTATGGGTCATTTATTGAGATTAGGAATTAACCACATTCAATTTGATGCATAGTGTGACAAGTATGACTAAAAGTTTCCATTATCCATTTAAAATTGACATTTTATTTCAAATCATGCCACACAATGAAAGCCTAGAAAACACACAATTATTGTCTTGATAATTTAGGAAAAAAGTTTATAAGTCATTAATGATATGTATAAAGTAGTATCTTGTCAATGCAACGCAAGATGCAACAGGTATGCCTCAAAATTTATGTCTCCAGTTTTAAATGAGATCTTAATAAAAAACAAAACTAGTATACTAAAAACTATAAAAACTCATTCAAATCATTTTTTTAATTTATGAAAATGGTCAACTTGTAATTTTATAAATGTAGGAATCAACCATAGACATCATGATTCTGAGAGTTGGTAGGTATAGCTCAAAGTGTCTCTTTTAATTTAAAATTAACATTAATTTCCATAAAAAGAACAAGTGAATTACTGAAAACCCAAAAAAAATGCTTTCATGTTATTTTGATATTATAGGAAAATGTTCCATTAGTAATTTTTTATATTTAGGTTCCATCCTCATCTTAATATGATGCACAGTGTGACCCATATGACTCCAATTGTGTCTTTTATTTAATATTAACATTTATTTCTGTACAAAACAACTAGTGACTTACTGAAAACTGAGAAAATAGATTTTAAATATTTTGATACATAAGTAAAATTATTAATAAGTCATTTTTTATGAATAGAAATCTATCACACCTCACTCTAATGCATAAGGTGACTAGTATGACTCAATGTATCTGTTATCAGTTTAAAAATGAAATTTTATTTCAAAACATATCTCTCACAAAAAACTAATAAAACACACTCCTATTTCAATGAAATTTAAATTAGGTGATTAAAATGTCATTTTGGATGTGTATGAAGAATTGTCACTTGAAATTGACGAACGATATGATCGATATGACACACAATTCATGTTTCCAATTCTAAAGTATATTTTTGTAAACAAACCAACTAGAATACTGAAACCCAAGAAGACACATTTGGGTTTATTTTATACTATAGTAAAAATATATTTGCATCATTTATGATATGTAAGAATTATGATCACCTCAATATTATGCACAATATAGCTAGTATAACTGAAAGATTCTTGTTTTAAATTAAATTGACAATTTATATTTTCTTTTAAATAACATGATACCTATAGAAAATTGAGAAAATAATTTCATATTAGTATAATAAATAAGAAAAATGATCCATGATATATTATTTATGTGTAGGTGTTAAAATAACCTCAATATGACACATGATGTTTCCTGCATGACTCTAAGTGTGTATTTTTTCCAAATTGACATTAATTTAATTTAAAATGTATAAGAGATATACTAAAAACCAAGTAAACGGTTTTGGATAGTCTAAATAGTTTAAGAAAATGACCTATTAGTCATTTTTGACATCTAGGAATAAACCACACCTCAATCTGATGCATGGTGTAACTGTTATTAAACAAATTTTTTATTATCAGTTTTAAATTTATTTGTTAGTCCCAACGGTATCACTCTCCAAAAACTAAGAAAACAAAATTTGATTGTCTTGATAATTTAGGATATTGACTAATAAGTCAATTTTATGTGTATTAAGTATTGTCACATCAAACTGATGCATGATATGTCCAATATGACTCAATATGAATGATTCCAGTTTTAAATGAATTTTTTCTACAAAAACACAGCAGAAGTACTAAAAACTATTAAAATGGTTTCAAATTAATTTGATACATTTGTAAAACGATCCATATGTAATTATTGATAAGTAGGAATAATTCATAATGCAATATAATGCACAATATTATGGTTATAACTCCAAATGTGTCATTATATAAAATTGACAATAATTTTAGTAAAATTACAAGTGAATTACTCAAAAAATAATAAACAAACTTACACTATAATTATATTTTATGAAAACAACCTATAAATAAATTCTGAGATCTAGGAATCAACCTCGCCTTAATACGATGCTCAATGTGAACGATATAACCTCAAATATGTATTATTTATTAAATATTGATATTTTATTAATGTATTATTTAATTTTAATGTTTAATTTATTTCTTTAAATTATTACGAACATAATATTTTTTTCATATATAGATGGAATCATTTTCTTGCGTTGATTTGATTTGTTCAGAAACTTATACCATGAGAAGAAATGTTTTAGATGGGATCATGAGTTTTCAAGGATTAAATATTAATGTTTTTAATTTTTTGGGATAATTGTAAATTTAATTATCTAAAACATTATTTGACATGTATATAGTAGTGCCATATTTTCTATATACCATGAGAAGAAGTTATCTTTATTCATGATTTCAATTAAATTTATATACCATTATTTGAAATTATAGGTTTTCACTAGGTGTGTTATTAAATTTATAGGATAATACAACCATCTAGGGCTTCTGCAGTGCTAAAAAGAACTGATAAAGGGGGTCCCTTATTAGTGATTTTCATCATAGATATAGGTACCTCTTTATCAGTGATTTTTTACGAGTGATAAATTCCCCCTTATGAGAATTATGATTAGAATTGTTTTTTAGAACTAATAAAATCCATTTTATTTTGGATTAGAGGGTATATGTGTGGTAGTGTCAGCTTTGAACAATAGTAAAGCCCATTTAATATGATAATATAGCATTAATGGACAGATACATGAGGTGGATATAGGTGTGGTGGAAACATTGGAAATAAATTCAAGGTTCATGGATTATAAGTATAATAAAAATCTAAAAACAATAATGGAATATGGAAAGATTCAAGAGGTAATGTTTCACATTAACTGTATTGTAATATTGGGCCCAATGAATTTCTAGGATTATTCCTTATGGATGCATGGGAAATAATTTAGAATCATATTACGGGAGAAATGTGTTATTTCTTTATGGGGTTGGTCTTTTGATGGTGGTTAGTTAATCTAGAGTGTTTTTGGTTCTAATGTTTTAGTATCCATCTTGTATTAATCTACACATGAAAATTTTTCTCTATAATGTTTCTTACGATATATTAATATTACTTATTAATATAATACTTATTCATATATTTCTGAGGAATATTTTAAAGGATCAAAATTCGTTCATTTAATAAGGATTGTTTATGGATCTGTGGGGATTGAATAGGATATGGTGGAGGACATTAATAAAAAGTCATGGGGTTTTAATAATATCATTAATGATGATAATTACAAGGAAAATGATAGGCTTTAACGAAGTTTCATTTTAAATTTTATGAGGAAATTTTGTTCACAAAATGGGTTTTGACATATTAATTAGATGTTATTCATCATTCTAGATCTCTATTTCATTCAAGGGATAACGTTTTGGTTTTTTCAAGAATATACATGGTCTAAGTAATGGAAATCAAGTTTACCCTAGTCTATTTATTTTTTCAGAGGAGGCACTCACAAGGAATATTACGCAATTTCTAGATTATTTGTCAATTATTCCACACATTAACCGGTATGGGGATAGTATGGTTTCTCATATGATGTTTGTGAATGATATTATTTTCATTATCACTACCACAAGAACAGTTTTTCGCAGCTCCCCCCTTTATCAGCGCTTTTGTTAGAGCTGATAAAGGGCCCCCCTTTATCAGCGCTTGATTAGTAGCGCTTATAAAGGGCCCCCCTTTATCAGCGCTTGATTAGTAGCGCTGATAAAGGGCCCCCCTTTATCAGCGCTTGCTTAGTAGCGCTGATAAAGGGGGGCCTTTATCAGCGCTTTGTTTAGTGCTGATAAAGGGTCGGCTTCAAAAAAAATTAAAAATATATTAATATATAAATATAGTTATATTGTTATATAAATATAATATATAATTTTTAAATATATTTTCGATAAGTATAAATGTACATTTAAACTTATTATACTTAATATTTAAGATATTTAGTGAAAATGACTTCATAAAAAATTAAAAAAATATTTTTAATTAATATTTTGATTATAATTATGGAGTAATAGTAATTTAATAACAATTTGAGGACTAAACAAATTAAAAAAAATTAAAAAAAAGATCCAAAATATGTTGAAAACGCAACTCAAACTTGAAACGGCCATAAATTTTGATCCGGGTGTCCGTTTGAGCTCTACCACATATCAAATCGAAGCCTGCGACGAGCTCTACGTCGCTGTGACTCGGGGGGGGCCCTGGTCAAGCATTTTTCGAGGCCAAAAGAGGCCCAGAAGGCCTCCAAAACTGAGTTTTTTTCGGGGTACCCATATTTTTTAACATTTTGTGGATTTTGAAACTCGTTTAAGGGGGTATTATTTGCTTTTCTTGGTGGGGACTAAATTTATTCCAAGGTATTACATTCATATTGATATTATTTCTTTGAAATTTCATCCTTTTTAATAATGAACTTCTATTTATAATCAAATATATAACTATATGTACATATTTTTTATATATTCGCACCTAAAAATTAAATTTTTTAAATAAATAATTAAACATATTTACATATAAAATATATTAGCTTTATCTAAATAATAACTAATATCCATTTTATTTAAAATACCAATATATGAATATTTATATACCTGTATATTAATCTAACTATATATATATATATATATTAATCTAACTATATATATATATATATTAATCTAATAACTATATATATTAATATAACTACATATATATATATATATATTAGTATTACTATAAATATATATATTAATATCACCATAAATATATATATTAATATCACTATATATATATTAATATAACTATATAAATATATATTCATATAACTATATATATGTTAATATAACTATATATTAATATAAATATATATTACTATACGAATAAATATAACAAAATATATATATATATATATATAGATATATATTAATACCACTATATATATATTAATATTACTATATATATTATAATATAACTATATATATATTATAATATAACTATATATATATTATAATATAACTATATATATATTAATATAAATATATATTACTATACGAATAAATATAACTAAATATATATATATATATATATAGATATCATGAATTGGAAAAAAAATCAAAATAGAGTAGTGGTAAGGGCTTAGGTGTGCAGGGGGGAGGTCTCGAGTTCAAATCCTGGTGGAGGCAGGGGTGCGCGCGCATGGGGAATATTGGAGAAAGCACTGTTAAAGGGTGGAAGGGGGTGCGTCGGGTGCGTCGGGTGTTGTATAGGGGCCGAAAAGCGCTGTAAAAGGGGGGGTTCAAGCGCTATAAAAGCCCCCCCCGATTGGCAGTATTTTTTAAATTTTTTTAAAATTTTTTAACTTTTATCAGAACTTTTTTAAAAGCGCTGATAAAAGTGTCCTTTATCAGCGCTAAAACGAGAGCGCTGATAAAGGAAGCGCTGATATAGGACCCCTTTATCAGCGCTAAAAAAAGCGCTGATAAAGGGGTACTTTTATCAGCGCTTTTTTTGAGCGCTGATAAAAGACCCCTTTTATCAGCGCTTTTTTTTAGCGCTGATAAAGGGGTCCTATATCAGCGCTTTTCGGAGCGCTGATAAAGGGGACTCCCCCTTTATCTACGCTGGCTTTATCAGCGCTTTTCTAGCGCTGATAAAGGCCATTTTTAGTGCTGATAAAGGCCGTGTTTGTAGTAGTATATATTGGTGGTATTGGTCCATTATTATGATTAATAAACTCATCGTGGATTATGGAAATAAAAGGGGAAAAGAATCACTAAGGCGAAGAGTAGTGTTTACATTTCTCCAAAATTATCTGATCGATATAGCATGATTATCTGAAACATTGTTAGAATCCAAAGTTGTTGTCTTCCAATGCGATATTTGGGTGCATCCATTTCAAGTGGTAGATTCAAGAAGGTTATCTTCAAATAAATTCTAAATAAAATTACTAACCATATTTTTTACACTAAAAATTGGTTTTTATCATTTGGAGGGAACAATAATGTCAGTTAAAATTAGAGGGAAATTTGAAGACTCATTGCTAATAGTGGGATTTAACTACGTGACATTTATGAAGCCATACTAATCCATGAAATCTAAAATTTTATTGCACATTATGGAATGGAAAAATATATTGGTGGGTTTTATGAGAAATTGGAATGGTGTAGATAGTAAAGTGTGTGTATATTTCACTAGGAAACCATCTACAATTTCAAAGAGAATGATTGACCAACTAAAGGAGATTTAAGGAACATTTCAAAGGGTGGTGGCCCGTAGAGTGATCAATTACCAGATTGAGAACTCAATAGGCAAACCTCTATTCCTTCCTAGTTGTCAATTTTTTTGTTTTCATTTAGGGAAGTACATGTGATCTTAAATTTATTCAATGAAACCATGGAAAAAATAGAAATAGATTTTTTTTGATAATAACAGCCTAATTGATTATCCTAAAATGTGTGGTTTTTAGAATCAAAATGTAGTTATTTTAATGGTCGTGACATTCATGGGATGCTGCAAATTAATAATGGTAATGATTATAATGTGATGAAGAACTCATCCAAAAATATCCATATAAAAATAAAAATCATGGTATTATTTCTTATAAATAATGCCATGACTACTGATGATAATTTATGGAATATGGAATTCAGCTAGCATCCCGATGTTTCTATTTTCCCTCATTATGTAAAGAATATGTTTGGTACCTATTTTTAATAGGTAATAGGAATGAATTATTTTAGTATTAAATTTCTTTGCACGAGTGTTGTAGGGTGAGGTGATTCCATCATGGATTTCATATATTCCTAGTTTTAGGGATTTGAAAGAACATTAATGATGTTAATTCTTAAAGTATTACTTTTATACAATGTGTTGGGACATTTGGGAGGAATGAAATAAGGTGGGGGAAATCAGACAACACTCCAACCAGTTAATTATTTGGTGGAATATCATGGAACAATTATTTCTAGTACAGTATCCTTGGGTTATCTTCCTAAATTCATTGAAAGGGTGGTTCTGAATTATTAATGAAAAGATAGGATCAATAAGGGGTTGTTGGTTTGCTGGAAGTCACCCAATATAAGGCTAACACATCTTATTGATAGATCATGTTTAGTCAGGTCAACGAGAGGGGGTATATTGGTTTTGGAGAGTAGTGGCCTATAGAATTTTGGATTTTTTCAATTCACTATTCCATGAAATGATTTTGGATACATGTTGAGGGTTATGTTATGTGTTATAATGTGGTTAATACTTTATAAAATAATAATTACAAAGGAAAAACTAGATTCAAAGTTGTTGGTTGGGCTCCATCCAAGAATAGATAACCAACCACTTTAATTTTGATACTTCATCAAAAAGTGAAGGATTCTCATTGATTGAGTATTACGGTAAGCCATCCATGGAGGGAAGGAAATTCATTTACAGTTTATTCTGCTAATAATTGGTATCCTACAAAGTCTATGATTGTATATTTTTTTTACAAACTCCATTTATGATGATTTTACAATAATGTTTTGGGGAGACTCCCTTGGTCTATGCCACATCTAACCCACCTTGATCATGATGAATTACTTTTTTATTTAAATAAAAAATAATTTTTATTCAATTTAAATAATATGGATATTTAGGGGATATATTTTATGTTTTGGGAATAAGGGGAGAATTCTTTGGGCCATGCCCATAATATCTTATTTCCATAATCGATGATTAATTCATGATATACAAGATAATGAGAACCATGATAAATGGAATTGAATTAATGGAAATAAAAAATTGGTAATAACATCATAACCAAAAGACTATATCATCACATATTATTTATAATTATATAAATTAATTAAGAATTTTTATTATTGGAATCCTTCCATTTTTGACTAATATCATAACATATCCATGTTGTACTATAGAGTCACTGTAGGAATTAAATGAAGATTCCATCTGGAACTAATCCACATGTGTTCCAAAGATCATTGAACATCACCATTGTAATCTTCAAGTGCTAGCACGATAGATCATATCACTTGTATTATACTCTATTGATCACCCAAAGAAGTATTTACAAATAATTATCCATGACCTCTCCGGACTTGATTATGGGTAGTAGAGGAATATCACTCTCCAATTATTGGATAATTCTAGGAGAAGTGATCTCTCAAGGGCTTTAGAGGATTATCCAAATCCATTATTCACAACAAAAATAAATGAATTGGATCTTCAATAAATTAATATATTTGGGTTTATATATCACAAGGATTAAAATTATGTTATTGTACAAGATCCCTTTATTTTTTATTGAATACCTTCATAACACCATTTCATGTAATTATAATATTATTATTATTATAGGGCACATTCCAAACATGAAAATTAAATTAAATATTATTTAATCATATAATAATCAATATTTATTATTTCTCCCTGGATCATTAAACACGGACTTCCACTCCTAAAAAATATATATTAGGCATTGAAAAATGATTATTTACTAATTTAATATATATCCATTCATTACTCTATAATAAATAAATATTAAATTCAATTAATATAAAATAAATATTTATTATAAATTTTTTGTCACATTATATTCTCTCAAATAATAAGATATTGAATTTATGAAATCAAGAAAACATGAATTATAATTAAACCGTGTGATGAAATAATATTTTCTCATTGTGTTAAATAATAATAATATAAATTATTTAATTGATATTCATTATAATCTTATTGGGTGACCCACTATACTTATTTCTCAGTGGATTTATGCATTATAATGTAATGTACAAGGTTATCATCTACTAACATACCAAGGAACCTTGATATAATGAAATTAATGCTTCAATGAAATGATACCTCATATGGATTCTGAAATTGATATATAATCCCTTTATCATGATATCTAAAATCATGTTGGTTGCATGATGGTTCCATTAAACTATGTGCTTGAGGTCTCTTTCATTGACATCCTAGAAATTGTCCTTTCATATTGAACACTATGGACATAGATTTATTTTTCCTATATAAGTTCCATCAACTTTACTAAGATATCAAATTATCTAAAAGAACAAAAGGGTGAAATCATTTCTCAGATTACTCAATAATGAAAAATTAATTGTGAAACACAAAATATATCTTACCTCAATGCGAACATCTGTCGTCATATATTTTTTAAATACATAACAGTTCTACACATATAATACTCATTAATAACAATTATAAATTATAAGTTTTAATAGAGAAATGCATTTAGTGGAATATACAATGGCATATATAAATGTGAATTTCCTACTGGAGGGTCTCATTCTCATAATATCCTACAAGATATTTCCAAGTGTGTACAAAATGTTAGTGTGAATTAATGTCCTATGAGTTGACACCCCTGATATCCTATATCAATTTTTTGGTTAAATGTTACTATCAATATATAAAAATATATTGAAGAATATTTTTCTAAAACCTCTGGGTTCTAATCATATTGGGGAACTTATTTGACCTTTTTGTACCACATCTTCTATTATAACATTATCACATACTATGTTACAGAGAAGAAAAATCCTGATGTGATAAAAAGTTTATTAATAATCAAAAACCATGAATGAAAGTTATCGTAAAGTACACAAACGTTTTTTATTGGGAACTAACTCCAAATAAATATTACTTTCACTAGAGCCAACAACTAAAAACCTTCATTCCACTAGCTCTCACATAATACAAAATTTTATACTAAGAAAGTATTTTAGTCAAGGGGTCATCCATGTTCTCTTCTATTAGTACTCTATATACTGCAACATCACCCCTCTGATAAAAATCTGTCAAGTGTTAATACTTACATGGTATATTCATTGTTCTTTGTTGTGAAGATGGCTCATTTGCAATATCCACCACTGTAGTATTATCACAATAAAATTCCATAGAGTAGTTACTACAATGTACCAAATCAAGATCAGGGATAATATTATGAATCTATATAGATCCATTATCTGCATAAAAAGATGTTATATAATTAGATTCCATTTTCGAATCACCAACAACTTGATTTTTTGAACTCTTCCTACTCATAGCACCTCTATTCAGATTGAAAACATATCCTCGTTATGGATTTAAATCATTCTAATATCTCTAAAAAATAGCATCTATAAAACCCCTAATGACCGGCCCCTCATATCATCTATACTCTAGGAAAATATCCATTGTTATTCTCAAATAAATAAGTATATCTTTAATTGTAGACCAATGTCATTCTCTTAGACCTGTATGATATCTGTATACTATTCTCAATGAATAGGAAACATCATGTCTTGTAAATAACATGACAAACATAATTGATCCCATCACTGAAGAATGTGGGATATTACTCATTCTCTCTCTCCATCTCCTTTTGTATTTGATGAAACATTTTCATTGAAAGATTATAACCATTTGAAACTAGAACCAATACCCTCATGGATTGTTTCATACTAAATATATTTAGTATCTGGTTAGCATATGTACTCTAAATAACTCCAAGAAGCCTCTTAGATTTATCATAAATGATCTTGATCCTTAGAATATATGCTACATCACCTATGTCTATCATGGTAAAACACATATTTAACAAGTCCTCAATAGATTTTAAGACTAGTATGTCGTTTATAATAATTAATATTCTATCTACATGTATTACTCGGATAACAAATACATTTCCACTAAACCTATTTTAAACACATGGATCAAATAGTATCATAATGAAACCAAATTATTTTGTGGAATAATCATATCGAATATTCCATGACCTAAATTCAATATTCAATCCATAAATAGATCTCTACTACTGGAAAACTCTTTTGAAAGAACATAGACTCACAAACCCGAATGGTTGTGTAATATAGACATCTTCATGATGGTTCCTATAAGGAATGTAGTTTTGACATCCAATTTTTAAATCTCAGAGTCATGGTATGTTTTTATATCAATTATAATTCTGATGGATTTAAACATACAAACTGCTGAAAATGTTTTATCATAGTCAATTATTTGACTTTTTTAAACCCTTTTTCCACTAGCCATGATAAATTGGTATTTAATTTACCTTTCATTTCCAATTTTCTCTTGAATACCCATTCACACACAATGGTATTTACATCAACTGCTATATCATTTAGAACTAAAACAGGGGAATGAAAAATGTAATACATTTTCATAATTCAATGATTTTTCTATCATTCAAATTCATATCTCTCTACTCCGTCTTTATAAGAGATAGGTTCATTATTTTCAACCAATAATGAGTCACCATATTTAGTTACTATAAAATCATATCTCTATGGTTATCCTACATCTCTAGTGATCCTACTCAGAATTTTTTTATAGAAACAACAACATCCATGGGGACCTATAAAATATATTCATGCACTAACTTCTATGTACCGTGAGAATCAACTTCATCGAATTTAATATTTCCCCCACTATATTTTTCTAGGATGTTCCCCTCTTAAGAAAGATGACTTGTTTGGAGACAATCAATTTCTTATATTATGGGATGTATAGGTAGTACGACTTTGTTTCCTTGGTATACCATATATTGATACACTTTTTTCCCTAGGTTTCTAGTTTTTTTTCAGATAAGGATTCAAGAAATACCTCAAAACCCCGTACATGTGTATGCGACAAAAGAGGTTTATTTCAACTTAATAACTCTAAGGGAATTCCATCTTCTACTTAATTTGGTATTTGATTTAATTTTTATTCCATATATTCTAACTAATATCTCCAAAAGTATCATTTATTATCTATATGACTCATAGTCATCATTACCAAGTCCAACAAGGTATAGTTCCTCCTTTCACTAACTCAATTACACTGTGGTGTATTAGGTTGATTAAGTTGAGATAGAATTCCAAAATCCAACTAAAATACGATGAACTCTTAGTTAGGATACTAAACACCTCTATGGAATTGATGCTTTTGTATTTTCTTACCATGTTGATACTCTTCTTCATTCATGGACTCTTGGAATTTTTCCAAAAACTCAAACTTATACCTCATCAAATAGAAATATACATATTATCTCAATTTGTTATTATAAGTATTTAAGTAAGAATATCCTCATATATATTCTACTACAAATGGTCCAAACACATTAGTGTGTACCAATCCTAGAAGCTCTGTGAATATTTTACCCTATCCACAGAATTGTTATTCTTTATTTTTTCATTATAATTAATAATGACATCCTTCAAGTGGTTTTAGCTTGGAAGGGTCTAAATAAACATCATGAAAAATATTTTTTAAATTATTCTCGTTAAGTGTGCCATACGATGACATATTTTTTCATTATAAAATAAAAAACTTTTATTTCTTATCCTGATAATCAACCCATCTATATATAATAATGATACAAAAATTATATTCCCAAAAACTATAGGTACATTAAGAAAATATTTTAAAACAAAAATCATTACTGTTTGCAATGAAAGGTGGTAGTCGCCAGGGGAAAAATCACCCATCCTTGCATCATTACCATCTCTATGATACACCTCTCCTCTATAAATCTTTGGGAATCTAATTTTTTCTTGTATTTGTATATAAATGTGATAAAAATGGTATATCTAATTCCCAATATGCATTTATTTAAATATTACAGTTGATAATGAAGGCACCATTATCCTCCCTATGCTTCATAATGCAATTCCACTTCTAGTAGCCTAACTTTACAATTGAAAATCATACATCACATAATTAAATTCACTTCCTCTATATAATAATATTGTATAATGTAAATTTCAATGGATCTTTAGAATTTTTATGAGCCATTGTCCCCTTTTTCCATAATCATACATTTCTTACTCACCATAAGGATCAAGATTTTATGATGTCGTATGTCCTTATCCACTTAAAGAATCAATGTAATATGTTATAAAATAATATTCTCATTATTTATCATAATATAATTTTTATAATAATTGATAAGGTCTTGGGATATCATGAATGTGTGAGATCTGTATGCAACTCATGCAATAATTTAATCACAGAGATGTCTTATCATTCAATGTTTCTAATGAGCTTGACTACATGATGCCCTGCTGGAAAAACACTACAAGATTATTTGTAAATTTAGAATTATATATATCATAACCTCTATTATCTCACCTTTTATTAATAGAGGTACCAAAGGTTACACATCATGTTATACACATCCATTTCCATATGTTTTGTCAAAATATCATTAGACATTGATGATAGCATAAAACATTGGACATTTGTCGAATCATTCGAATGATTCTCATGGAGTGAAAACACATCAATAAAATGGAACATTACCAAGAGAATCATTAATTGGTTCTAAAAGAACATAGAATTTCCATTTTTTATGAAGGATAACACACCATCCCCATTACCACTCTTGGAAATTTGTGCTGGTGAGAAGGTTTTCCTACTCATGTATGGTGTGAAATGATATGTTTCTTGTAATTTTATTGTTGTTTCTAAAAATAAGATAAGATAATTTTTGTACATTATCTGATGAAGATGAGATAAATAAATAAATATAATATTTATTACTCTCTCACTATTTTATCGAACCCCCATAGCCCTTTCCATTGTCTTCAAAATATCATTTTTCATGGGTATTCGGTTGAAAAAGATACATATTATCCTTCTCATTACCTCAAATTTGGTTAGTCATGAAACAAGAATGGATTTCACTATGAATTCTAAATTATAACTAAATTAAATCACAATTTCGTGATCTATTGAGGGGACTCCACAATCCTGAAATTCATAAATTTGATTTCCACAACCATTTCCACTTAGTTACACAAAGTCATACTTTTACAATCAACCCTAGATGTAAACTAAGTTATGTCAACCAAAAATTAAATTTATAATTTCCCAATAAATAAATGTGACCCAAAATTTGATGGTTATGAAAATTTAACTATTGTTGGATTTTAACTGAGTTCGTGGAAGGATATTCTAGATTAATATATATTATTGAGGTATTTCATCCTTTTATGTGTAAATTACCTATTATTATCATTAGCACATGCTTGTTAATATTAAGTGGATTTACATAAGTGATTAATAATGTCTTATAAGATATTCATGCATATTCCAATTTATGTTAGATGTTTCCTATAAGATAATTAATTTCAGTTTCTCATATGATCACAAAAAACATCCATAATTAAATAACCATGAAAATTGTGAGAAATTAAATTATAAATCTGCATGATAATGAGATATTTCAAATTTTTAGTTCATCTAGAAGTTGATAAATTAAACATATGCCTAAGGGAAAAAAATTAACCAATTAATGCTTATGTTACAAAATTCAACATATCCACCTATGTATCTCTTTTGGTTTACATTAACCTAACCACCAAAATATAACTACTCCACTAGTTTTAGAGCTCCATACTTTACATAGGCTTTTAGTCACACACAGGTGATGGAAATAAGGGGTTTACATAAAAGAAACCATGGTCACATATGCCCTACATAATAAGAGGAGATAAGGAACACATTCTAACTATTTAATATAATAATAAATTGAATGAAACAAATTACATAAATTTATGGCTTATTCTCATGATTATGTACATGCATGCAACTAATTACTCATTTAATAAAATTTGAATTAAATCCTTAATCATTCTTATTTAAGTCAACCCATGATCTAATAAATAATTTAATAGATTTAATTACTCAATTATTTTATCTTAATTCTCATCCAATTTTTTTTGATATTATCATCCATAATAATTTTTAACTAATTAAATAAATGTATTTTAAATTATATGTGTACATAAATTTACCTTTGAGGCAACCCGGTGAACACGAGTTCAAATACACCCACATGTATTATACACATATCTTGTTTAATCTTATGACATATGGAATACATGACATATCATGTACATTCATGAAATATAATATTAAATTAATGATTACATGAATTGAATGATTTTCCCATCATTATTTATGTTGCAATTCATGTAGAGTTACAACTGTAATATTACTCACACATAATATGTAGATCATAATATTATGAAGATATTAATTAAACATATATATATATATTAGAAAAACATCACATGGAATATTTTACCAACATAATGATACCACGCACACGAATATATTGATAATATTTATATTGTATAATAAATAAATTTTAAATATATATAATTTGGTATAAGTACACGAGGTTTATAAGTGATATACATGATGTTCACATCACTCACCACCAATCGAAGGAACATGCCTTAGGACTCTCTGTGTAAACAGTGCCTCAAAAATTTTGATAACATGACATTTATAAATGACTCCACATTCGGTGGCCTATCAGTTATAGGGTCACCAGTCATGTGGGCCATGTATGATAAGACATGCCCCATATATGAAAAAATGGGACTAAACATTGTGTATGGGATCTACACAGCATGTACTCCGGTTAATTTTTTAGTATTCTAGACTGGTCAACCTGCTTTGTAAAATTCAAATTCACCACATGCCATCAATGCACACAGATTGAATTAATAATTGAATTCATTCATGGTTCATTTAACACAAGCACGGGGTATATAACGTGGGTTACACTGAGTGTACATCTATGTTTTACCTCCATAATAATTGGTATTTCCATATGATATCATGGATTTTATTTCATTCATTAAATTAATAAAATTGATTATATCGATAATATTTTAAGGAGTAAGAAGAATATATCTCAATTATGAATAAAAGAACAATTAAAAATAAATTGAAAACTAAATTAAAAATAAATAACTCAATAAACAGTCATTATATATTTATAAATTATTATTTTGCTGCTATAATGCCTCTTTTAGGTTTTGGTCACAACAGAAGATAGTGATGGGTCATTCCCATATTTTATTATATTTTTTCATAATCATTTTTCAATCCATGATCTATACAAAGATGAATGTTGTGGTCAATGTAATTGATTAATCAAAAATAAAAAATTGATAAAAAATCCAGAACCATGCGAGCGGATCATAAATTATTATTTTTAATTAATTTAATTAAATAATAATTACCTTGTAGGAATCGTTTCTTTGTTACTAAATCTAACAACAAATATGTATTGTATCGTCCTTGTGTTTTTGGAATCAAATGAAGATTCCCAATAGTGGTCATCCAAAACTGTTCAAAACATATCTGAATGTCTTCATAGCAATCTCTTGGTGATAGCATGGATGATCATATCACTTGTTCTATCCACCATTTCTCACCACAAGAACTGCTTCCAAAGAGTTCCATTTAATCTTCCTTGACATGAGAGTGAATAGTGGAGGATGATTGCTCTCTGTTCATGGGAGCGTTCTTGGACAGAGGATACATGTAGGGCTCAAAGGATTCTAGAAATCATTTATGCACAACACAAACAAATGAATTGGATCAATAATAAAATTATACATTGGAATTTATATATCGCTATGGTTAATGAAAATAATTGCATAGGTTCTGGTTATTTTTTATTTATTCCCTATAGAACCACAAGTCAAATAATAATATTATTATTATTACATCTCTACATGAACATAGCTTGTGACTTAAATTAAATATTATTTAATAAAATAATATTTCTTATTTCTTATTTCTCACTAGACCATTAAACTCTGTCCTCCATTCCTCCAAAATATTAGCGGGCCTTGAGTAATTACTATTTTTTTATTTAATAAATATCACTACATTATTCATTAATAAATAAATTAATATTATAAATTAAAAACAGAAAATATATATATATTAAATATTCTACTCATATAATATTCTCTTTAATAACTATTTATAAAATACATGTGATCAAGAAAACATGGAAATTATTAAACCACATGATGGAATAATATTAACTCAAATTATTGAATATAGTTCATGTATGACCCTCTAGGCTTCTTTCTTAGTGGCATTAGGTGAAGTAGCATAAAGTCAAAGGATTGAATCTAGAAAAATACTAAGGAACCTGTAGTGAAAAAAAAATTGTTTTTGAAAAAATATGACACCTAAAATTGATTTTGGTTGTCTATTATAATCCCTTTGTCATTATAACTCAAATCAACCTAGTTGCATGCTGGTGCAATCAACCTATGTGCTTTGTGTCACTTTTATTGACATCCAAAATGTTGAAATTTCCTACTTAAAAACATAGAAATATATTCATTTAGGCTATATCATTTCCATTAAAGGGTATGAGATATCAATATTCATTAAACAATATAATTAATAAATCATTTCTCTATTTTTTTTAATGCAATATTAATCACAAAGCACCCAATATATATTTCCTCACCATAAAACATTTTCATTACTATTTTCATCAGTACATAATAGTATGAGACCCATAATACTAATTAATAGTAATATTAATGATTAAAGATAAATACTCATGTTCTGAGATTGGTACATCCAATGACACCGCTAAATGTCGATTTCACACTGGACGGTCTCGTTCTCAGAATATCCTTCTTGATATTACCAAGGGAATACACCGTTAGAAGGTCCCTCAATGTCCTATGATATTGAACCCATGATATCTTGTATCAATTCTATCCGTTAATATATATCATCAGGATATAGAAAATAAATTTAGTAATAGTTTCATAACACTTCTAGGTTCTTATAATTTTAGGGATATGTTATGAAATTTTAGCACAACATTTACTCTTAAGAAATTATTACAAAGTATGTTGCACTAAATAATGATCATAATGTGATAAAGAGTTTATTAAAATTTGAAAACCATGAATAATAGTTTTCATAAATTACCCACACATCGGTTCAATGTCACTAACTCCAAAAAAATATAATTTCCACTGATTCAAATGATGACAATATTTAAAGGGAAGGATAATGAGTATGAAAATTAATCCAGAAATAGAATGTCAATAATTCCCTCCCTAGATATATTATTTCCTCATGATCATAGTATCACAATTACATACATCTAAATATAAAAAATGTGGAAGAAAGATAGAGGGATGCGAATAAGAAGATAAATATAATAACATAATAAAAATGGCTAATTCCAAATATCGATATATGTAGTCATGTTCATATTGGGATACATAATAAAATCATTAATCATTCAACAGGAATGACAAAAAAAAAATTACATGTATAAAAAATGAACAAAAGTCCCAAGGGATAACTCCATGAGAATCTAGAGTTGTAACTTAGTCCTAGGATCCTAACTCCTATGTACTACAATGATATTACAATACAAGTATCATGATCCTACAACCATTGAGGTCTATTTATGGACCCCCAATGAAATATCATCTCAAACAAGGTGTCATATATTCTCAGTAGGTCACCAAAAACAGTTTATATTTAATGAAATAGTTTTTAAATATGAAATAATATAATCTGTATTTAGAGATAATAATGATATCAAACATAAATAGTGAAAACAAGTTGGGATCTAGTTCCTAAGGGACTCCCATCAATCCTTACCTAATTTAGTCGAGTCCAGATTTCTCAGAATAGTTTTCAAAATGTGATGACAATATATATCTATTATTACATGATGTATACATAAGGAATCATAACTGGACATATTGAGAAAGATGAAGACACACATGGAACAAATCCAAGCATGTTCTTTGACATAGAATACTCTTCTTTTAATATGATAAACTAGAATTTCGTCGTAATTTAACAAGGTTCATTTTGGTTCATAATCAAAAGGAATCATGGTCCCATAAAAATAAATCATTATGATTAATTCCAAACATCACGCCATTCGAACTATAATTACCCATCACTATAAGGTTTTGTCCAAGGAGAGTTGTAAAGTGCAATCCTAATAATCACTCTCAATATGGTACCAAGGAATAACGCACTGAGATCGCCCCTTGTACCACACATAGGGGACCAATTATTCATTATGGAATTGTATAACAATATTTCCCCCATGTTCATCGATTGTATCTCCCCTAGGGTACTGATATTACCCATGGGGATAATAATCTCAATCAGATTAGGAGATCATCTATAGAATTCATACATGAAAAATCCATGTACCTCTCAAGGTAAATAAAAAAACAAATATCCCTACGAGTTTGGGAAAGAAGTCCCCACAATGAAATCAAAGTTTCACTCAAGGATTAATGTAAAAAGGTAACCTATGATCCTATCCTTAGCGTTACATTAAATGGAAACCCATGTTTTTCTCATGGCGTAATAAATTTCATTTAATATTTTTGATCAACGATTTTTTTTGAATATTCATAAACATGCCATCCCAAATAAGAAATAATAAAGTGGTATTGGCACATCATTCATTAAAATTAAAAAATTATGATGTAAATCCATGTACTTAATCATTACACCTATCTGTTTAGATATCCCATACATTTTAATATATGATTAAATAATATATAGAATCTCCTAAGATATTTTATAATTAATCCAAGTATATCACATAATTTTGATTAACATGATTCAAATAATTATACCTTACATAATGTATAATTAATCACAACTCAAAAGGTCACCAAGATTGAATAATGAACTATAAACCTGATCATGTGAAACATCACCGATAATGGTTAACTAATTATTTAAAAGTGGCATAGGTCCTTGGAATATATGAATCATATCTAAATGGGAGGTTCTATTTTATATGAGAATCCACTCGTAGTGAAATTTATTAAACAAAGGTAATTTCAATAAATATGTTTGATTGTACATATTTAATACAACAATTTAAGGTCAACTCATACTGTATATAGTGTGCGGTGTGACGTAATATTTAATAAATGAGCTTGAAATTAAGGGAAGAGCTATATTACATATTCCTTATACCAAGGAAAATCATATGATTCAATATCAAGGCCTGAATCAAGACTATTCGAGATAAAATGATGAAATGGAATTACAACATTAAAATAGGGAAAATTATCTCACATAAAGATACTACAAATTATGGAAAAAAACTAAATAATTAGGGAGGAGTTAAAGACTCACTGAGGGGATTCCAATGCAATGAAAAGTTTTTAAAATAGAATCCAAACATATAAGATATCTTCATTCATTGAAGACGATAAGGGAACCCCATTGGATATTTATTGTGTGTGGGTAAGATGAGAACAATGGGTTAAGATGAATTAAAAGGAAAGCTTGGGAATGTGTAAATATTCCCCTTTAAATGAGGCTTGACATTTGGACACTCAATTTTCAAAATTGTGCTCCAACCATGCATGGGATACTTCCTGTATATGAGATCATATGTTTTCTGTTCATAGTTTGAGAAACCATGAGAAAACCTACATTTATCCTCTATCATTGATATAAAATTACCTTTATGGTCTTGACGCCTAGTGCACACGGTTATAGAAATCTATGTGAAAACCTCAGACTCAGTAGACTAGCCAATTGTTTTTACCTAGATACTCAGGTGATTTTATAAAAACCATATTCCATTACCAGATTCTCCCAAGTTTGTGTTTTTGGAGCCCTCTAATATTGAAACTCAACGAAACACCCATGAAAACTATTGTTTCTTTAACCGATTCTATGATCTAATCATTTACATTTTCTGAAGCTTGTTTATTGAATATTGATTTAAAGAACGTCTCATCCAAAAAAATGATAAAATTAAAATATCTTTGGAATTTTCCCTTATTCATAACATGAGATCTTATAGGAGAAATCATTATAATTGGAGATGTTTACTCTGTTGTTAAAACATTAATTTCATACAATTTTTTATGTTTTATGATATTTTAAATATAATAAAATCATTATTAAATTATGTGATGATGGGTATAATGTTATTTTCACAATGATAAATATATTATTCAATGTTCAGATAGTTATATTTTTCCACAAATTGCAGAGAAAATGAATACCCACATATATTGGATGACATAAGTCATCAAAATTTATTTATTTAAATCAAACTTAATACTTAACATTATTATAGAATAATATATTTTAAATTTTTAACATTGTAAATTTAACTAATTTTTCTAGGGAATAATATATTTTTAATCTAACAAAACACAAGCTTAACTCAACCATGTCCTATGATCCAGTTTAATTTGGTATGAAAGAAATATTTCTCATAAAATATAAAAATTATATCTCAACTACAAAAGAAGAACAAAAGGTAAAAATGAATTTTTTTGTCCTATAAAAAACATGAATTATTGGAGGCATACACAATATATATATATATATCTTGTTTGATGGTTACACTAGAATTAATGGTTATATCTCCTCACAAGATAATCTAGGGATATTATAAATTTCAAGTATTTCATTCTTCAATTAAAATGATAAAAATCCATCATTAGATACTACCTAAAATGATCTCTTTGGGTATTTGTGATCTCAGAATTTGAAAACCTTTGTAGTATAAAGAGTATCACTCTTAATATTTCATAACATAGAAACCATAATAAAATGGTGTGGAATAATAAAAAATTATAATTTTTATGAAAATTACTCCAAATTTTCAATGAGATTCTTTTCTTGAAATACATTATTTATATGAGGATGTGATTACTACTTCTTATAATATAAATTGAGCTTCACCTATTCCATTTATTAATAAAACTTATTCGAATTTTTGGACCAGATTAAATAAAAATCAATCTTATTCTATTTTTTCGTGTAATGTTTCAACATAAATACTATAGAATAATTATATAAATTTGACACTAATTAATATCAAGTAATTTGTATTTGTAATTGTAAAATGAGAAAGGATTATACAGATTTTAATAAAAAAATAAATATTATTAATGAATTTGTTAGGTAATGTTTTATAAATCATATCTTTTTGTTTTTCTATAACATATATAAATTATTTCTCTATTCGATGCTTTAAAAAAATATTCTAATTTTCTAAAACATTGTCCATATATTCAAATATATAATCATCTTAAATTAAGATCATTTTATTTTCACAATCCCAATATTTCAAAAATGGATGATGAGAATCCATTATAAGAATATTAAATTACTACTTTCCATATGAACCAGTTGATCTTATGAAATCATCCTTCTTATAATAATATAGGGGATATTTGTCAACCTGTTAAAACTATATGTTCTTTAAGAAATCAATGTGAGTATAATGTTATACTATCATAATTTGTACCTAAATTCAAAAGATAATTCCATATTTTTCAATTAATGGATAGGGGTAATACATGTACACCAAAATTAGTTCAAACCAAACAAAGTTCATACCATATATAAACGAAATAAATATCAACCAGTAATTTGATAAAAATGGTGATTTAGATGACTAAAAATTTGATCAAAATGAAATCATCAGTATAATTAAAGCATGAATTATTATAAAGAGTTATTTTAAAGATGAACATATAGATAATAGTGAAGTTTTTTTTGCAATTTTTTAGAATATAATCGTTCTATATCCTAGTATAATATGTAGCTCATTTAAATTTTTAATTTTTGAAATGGATGTCAAATGTAATTTCCTTCATCTTTCTATTCTAGATGATTATTATGTTTAAAACATCTAGGTTTTAATGATACTAAATTTCAAAAAACTGTTATCTATCATACAATGTCACTCTATATAATTATAAAACACTAATGAGTTTGGTACGATTGTAACACCCCATGATTTCCTAGTAATTTATTTTCTTTAATTTAATTCAATAGCTTGCACAACAAGAAACACTGAGTTTGAGCGCCCCACAACTTACAAAACTATTCATTCAAAAAGAAGTAATAAATATTATTATCTCAATTTTTAATTTTATATAATCCATATAATTTTAGAATTCATATTATGTTCTTTTTAGACATAATATCATAACAAATTCAATTTTTCAAATAAAATAATTATTTTTCAAAAAATTCAATTATACCACATTTTAATGGAAACCCCTTTTTAAATAGAATATTTGAAAAAAATTTCATATTCAATTTGACAAAATAAACTTCTTTTTTAGAATCAGGACATATAAATTTAGATTGGATAAAATTTTGGTGATTTTATGATAACTTTCATATTTTGATAAATATTGAAAAATACTAAATTTTAATTGAAAAAAACTTTTTTTATTTAAAATAATTTACTGTGTAAAATTATACATTTTAATGAGTTTTGGACCATTATAAAATGAAAATCATTATATAATAAAATAATAGTTTCAAACATTGTTAAAGATCCCCTCCTCCCCCTTATAAAAAGCCCTCACTTCTATCCCATATCTCTCACCACTAAAGACCGTTATCTCATCCAACCTATGCCCAACTAAGATCCTAAAATCTCTATCTTCTTCTTATAAGCCTTACCTTAGGAAAAAGGCACATCAAGGAATCATTTTGATTTAATCAAATGGGAGTTACCCGATTTAAAGGTAATATCACCTCTTAAGTTATTTTCAATTAATTTACATCTACAACCCCCTAAATCTCTTCGTTACTTTTATTTATAACAACAACGGTGTCATAAATACACTAGGTTGTTTTTATGAGAATTATTTGAACTACTACAACACACACCTCTAACAAATGGGAATAGAACTTAATGTTTCTATGGTTGACAAAATAGTTCCTCGCAAAATGATTATTATTTAATTTTATACTTCCACATCTTATGGTGTCCATTATAATGGAACTATATTTATGTATGATAATTATGATAATTATTTTATCTATATTCTTCGTTTATTCTCTTTTATAGCATAACCTTATTCTTTTCATGTTGTATAAATACGATAATTTCATTTGAGGAAGTGTGGACAATCAACCCCTCAAAGTGATATGACTCGTTAATACCATACATGGAATGTATAATGGATGGTGTTAATGAACTTATGTAACATATAAATAATATTATATTTTACTACAATAACAAAATACCTATGTATCAATTTGATTTATTTCTTTTTAAAAGAAAAAAAGGAAGTAGTGTTCATGCGTACATAGATATTACCGTCTCCACAAACGTGATGAGATTCAATCCCCATTGTAACCATTCAAGAATAATTTTTATTTTATTATTAAAAATAATATTTTATAAGATAATATATTTCTATATGTGAATTAAATACATCATATCCATAAAAAACCTGGCATATGTAACAAAACATATAAATGAAAATTAATCAATTAACACCTGAAACAATGATACTACTAAAATATTATTAACCAAGAAAAATTAGAAGATCATATATGATATCATATTTATGTATTTAGTTCTATTATAATTTAATAATAATGATTTAACTATTATACAAGAGGTTAGAATACCCTCAACCAATAAAAAGTACAAAGTAAGGGGTTTCTTATCTCACATTCAATTCTGTGAGATTTCCATTCTTCATTAACATATTTATTTCATGTGGTGTATTGTGTACTTCATTTTGATATATATTATCATGATTAAATTTATTGTCATGTAATTCTGTGATTATTTTGGTGGTTATTAACTTCTGTTCATACAACTCAATTGTTTACAACGGGGTAAGGGGTATTCATCTCACTATTTATTCCCGTGAGATTCATGATATATTGCCACTATTTCCTTTTGTGTAGTTTATGTACAACCCATGATTGCATTCTTTGTGGAATATAATTTAATTAATGGGTATTTAAATCTTTATTGTATTATACTTCTTTCATGGGGTGTATTTGTTTTATGTTACCAAATCAGTAAGGGAATTTCAAATTTCAATTTCCACTCATTGGGATTTACACATACTTAATTGATTATTTTACTCCATGATTATCTGTGGAATCACTATTTATTATTTATTTAGTAATTTACACTCCCCATTTTGTGGATATACTATTAGTACACATAATCACTCCATTGATAAATTCATATTCCATTGATATGAGCTTTTTAAGGGTAATCTAAACTAAATTTCGATTTATTGAGTTAAACATCCAAGTCATTGGATTTGTTTTTACAAGAATATGTGTGAATGTAAACTCATTTATTTAAACTGAATATCAAATTATATTGAGTGTATTTATGTTTTTCAAACAAAATTATTTCATTTATTTATCCTTAATATAATGATTCGGTCATTATAAGGTATTTTGTCTCAATTTACTTTCCATTGATTCCTCAATGTCATTATGCACCAATTCACTTTAATATGGTGTATATACTATCATTTGACATAATATATCATGAATCCATTTATTCTAATGATATTATAATTCTTTTTATGAATGTTATTCCTCAATTAATTGTATTCAAGAATTTATTATTTGGTTAGGAACTCATTAACTAAAATATTGTTTTAATTGTTTTTAATATTTATTCTTATAAATTTTTAAAATTAATGTCCATGTTTTAAAAATGATTTTAAGTATTTATTTATATGGACATAAAAATTTTTAAATCAGAATTCCTTTTAAATACTTCAAAGTGGTATGGGACACTTCGATTCAAAAATATCTTTTAAACGACTTCTTGGATAAATAGTGCGACTTCTAAATGTTTTTAAGAAAAAAAGGGATATTTCTCTCAAATAGTTTTAATGAATATTTTCATCAATTTAAATATCTTCAAGGAATTATATTTTTTATTAAGGATTATTTATTATAATTCAATCATCCATTTTGTTTTTTATGAGCTATGATTGACTGTGGATGTTTTATTTTTATTCCATTCGTGGTTTGTGGTTAAGATTTTGACATTTCGTATGCTAGTTTTAATATAGAGGTTTAGATTATGTGTCAAACTTTTCATATGAAGAATTTATTGGACTTAGTAAGTGGCTTTTGGATCCCGCTATAACTCCTTGATGCATCGGTAAGTATCATGAGACAATTAGACATGGAATTGGTCGATGCCTTTTCTAGTTTGATATATGGTTTTGGCAGAGGCCTTAATAATTTTTAGATGTCTTATCCATGCACATAAAAAATGTTTTAGAATGTCCGAAATTATACATTCCCTCATTATAAAAATAATATTGATGATTCATGTGGTTATTAGACTAGTACAATACCGGGGATTATGTTTTATTATGGAATTATTTACTCAGCTCATATTCCTACCATAAAGTGTTCATGTTTATTATTTATAAAGGCATGTGTTTTAAATTATTCACTATGCCTAATGTTTAGGTTATCATCCATTGTATTTCTTACTCTTAATGAGATTTTGAGTTCACCCCTTTCTTATGTTTCATTTTCCCATGATATGAAGAAGTTATTTATGTGTGACTTGCTGGGATAATCTAAGAGGCTTGGATGTTTCTAATGGAAAAATTAGTGTTGTGTTTCTTTCCAAGTTTAAATGTTGAACATATGTATGTATCTTGTTTCCAAAAATTCTAAATTTATCGGTCCTTTAGCACTTGATTCATTTGAATCATGAAAATGTATTAAAATAATGCACTGCCTCCAGGTTTCCAGGTTTGGGGAGTTATAGTTGGTATTAGAGGAAGTTTAGTATAAACCTTGGAAAATAGATTTAGAAAAACTCTGATTAGGGAAAATTACCCTAAGATAGAATTTGAGGATTAGTATAGAAGAACTTCCTAGAATTTTGGTAATGTAGAGATTTTTTGTATTTTCTAAACAATACATCCCTGTCTTGATACGAGCAGGTAGAGGTTGCTCTGGTACAGATGTACCTAGCACTGAAAACACTAGACAAGGAGTTTCAGGTGTGACCTTGGGTATCCTGGTACATGACAATTGGCATTGTTTCACTCTTGGTTACGACACTCCCAAGGAATATTCTTTGGATAATTCACATTTTCTTTACAAACCGATTTGAATGATTTTGATATAAGATGATAATAAATAACCTTGGTTAATCCTAAGGTGTTTTAGATTGAAAATAAGGTGTTATGATATTCTCTAAATGAATTTATGACTCACATTATGCTTTCATGTGTTATTTAATGGATGGATTCCAAGGAAGACATAGTGACATTGAACATGATGTACAAGGTGGGAACGGTTGTTGAAATGAGAAATGAAATGGAATGTTGATAGGTGTAAAAGATATTGTGTTCATGACAATAAGTTTTTCCAAAAATATGATCAACAATATATATTAACCAACTCCAAGACTCAGTAATGAATAGAAAGGCGATGAATTATAAGAGATCCAGCAGTGGAGACCATGGAGAAAATAATGATCAGAATCCATCATACAGGAATTGTGGAAGGAGAAACCTAGGAAAGTGTATCAATGGAACAAATAAATGCTTTATGTGTGGGAAATAAAGACATAATGTAAATTATTTCCGAGAAAAAATGAAGAGTACTATGGAAGAAAAAAAATATTATCCCAAGAATCCATTTATAGTAATTTTCCGTAAATGAAGGAGACCTAGGCATCAACCAAGTGAACGCCCTATTCTATAGGATAACCTCTATTTCATGGAAGAACCTATGTGTAAACAAATCGATGGTGAAATGTTTAAAAGTATTAGTGCTCTTTGTTGATGGTATTACATTGGAATAAATTACTCTTGTATGTGTAACCATACAGTTTGTTATGTGAAAATGCTATTTTAAGAAGAATTATCTTTTTCTATTTTTGATATAGTTTTAAATAACCAATTGGGTTTATATGATCCTGGAATTTGAGGTAATTAAAAGTTATTAAATTTTGGGAGAAAATGGGAGGTATGAGAAAACATTTGTGGGGAAATTATTTTATAGTTATTTTGAGTAATTTATCATATTTTTGGAATGTTATAAAATATAGTTTTTTTTAAAATGACAACATGCATATCGTGTGATAACCCATCACGTCGGACAAATATGTGGGAATCGAACCCACAACCAGAGTGCGATTGGGGTTTATCATCTACCACTGAACTGCATGAAGTCCTTGGTTAGTGTGACTAATTCTTTTTAGTTAAATTATTTTATTGATCAATAATCAGTCAATTTGGGATCTTATTTCTTATCAAATAGGTATCCTTATCATAGGAAAATATTGTGGTGATTGAGTGATAAATGTTATTTTCGAAGACGTTCACTCTGTTGGGAACATTATATGCCTAAGGAAAATTGAATACTATGGGATTACATTTGAGGAGTAATGGTGTACTTTTATCTATGTTTTTATTACGAATTTATAGACATTTGGGTTATTTATCGAAATGATTAACCTATCATAGAGAATATGTTATTAGGTTAATTACTTTTAAGTATGTTTCATTATAAGTAGTCAATGTTATTTGGAGATATAGTTAAACGGGGAAGTCGACGTAATAATATTCTTCTATATTTTGTATTTGAATATTAGTTTGGCTTATATTTAAGGATTTAAAGGAAAATTGTTTATTGAATGGTTTATGTTGATCTTTTGGTATTGTGGTTTTAATTTTAGAAATTAATATTTTTATTTATTTTTCTAAAAGAATATCCTTTTTGGGGATCATCTGATCTTGTACTAACCATATTGGTTTTGGTTAATCTCTAAAGAAAAGGTAAATATATAATTTACCCTTTTTGGATCATGTGATTCTATAGATGTTTATTCTATTGCTTCGGGTGTGAAAAAGTCATATTGAATACTCATCGTTTGAAAAAAATATGAGTTAGTTGTACAAATTTCTTAAAAGATGAAACTCTACTTATAATGTAAGTATATATCATTATGTTCTTAGTCAATCTCATAAATAAATTCCTCAACTTTATGAAATGGATCTTAAACCCAAAAAATGTTGTCCATTTAATTTTCCTACTAGGAAACTAATGACCATTTATCACATCCCATGTTTGTGGTTTTCTTGTTGTTACCGTTCTCATGATCATGTTTTCTATCACTCTTCATCAAAACATGACACTTATTTTATCTTCCA
Source organism: Viscum album (assembly GCA_963277665.1). Taxonomy (NCBI): domain Eukaryota; kingdom Viridiplantae; phylum Streptophyta; class Magnoliopsida; order Santalales; family Viscaceae; genus Viscum; species Viscum album. The sequence continues at coordinate 646,501,873 of OY728136.1, forward strand.
TGTCCATTTCTTCTTACATGGAATCCTAGTATGTGTTATCTTGGGTGACATTTGTACTTATCATTCATTCTTTTAAAGTGATAATTTTATTTACTCTTTTTCCGATGTGGGACTTTCAATGAAGTTCTCATGCACAATTTTAAAAATTTACAAGACAAAAGTTTCGTAAAGTATGGATGATTCTAACACCTAAATATTTCATAGTATGTTATTTTCTTTAATGTAATTCAATATCTTGCGCTACACACATCCCCAGGTTTGAGCGCACCACGAATTACCAAACTAGTCATTCAAAAATAGTTTTGAATAGTATTAACTAAATTGTGAATTTTATATACTCCATATAAGTATAGAATCCAAATAATGTGTTTTTTATACATAATATAACAACAAATTCAATTTTTTAGATAAAAGAAGTATTTTTTTAAAAAATGAAATTTTACCTCCTTTTAATGTAGAACCCTTTTTAAATACAATATTTGACACTTTTTTATATTAAATTTTACCAAATAAACTTCTTATTTAGAATCTGGACATACTAATTTTTTTGATAAAATTTTATTGTTTTTCTCATAACTTTTATATTTCGATGAATATTTAAAAATACCAATTATTAATTGAAAACATATTTTTTTAATAAAATAATTTATTGTGTTAAATTATACATTTGAATTGTTTTTATGTATAATTATATTATATGATTACTATTTAATATAATTTCTATAACTTAATGTAATTTTACTTTGAAATTGGACACAAACAAGTGTTAATCTTTTGATAGTTATTATTTCTTAAAAACACGCACGTTGTTTTGAAAATGGGAATTAATTTTCAATAAATTTTTTCCACTTATATGTTTTGAATTTTGAAAAATAGATTCTATATTTGGAATCATGAGGTCCAAATTTTTTAAATATGTAACTTTTATTTTTAGACATTATGAATATTTATTTCAGTAAATATTTTATATACCGTGGTTAAAGGGACAAATCCGGTAAAAAAGGAAACAAATAATATTATAATAGTATTATATTAACCTAAAATGTGTTTCATTCCAATTTATTGATACATATCTGACCCTAGTCATCCTTGGGACTATTTTTGGGACCCCATGGAGCCACATGAGAGTGATAATGACACTATATATTAATTATTTCAAAGTAAAGACAAAAATAACATAACCATATATCATTTAGTAAAAAAATTATTACATGGGTTTATATAAGTTATAATTTAAAATATAAATATTCATTTGAAGTATAAAATGATTTCCTACATCATGGTATTTGTTTTATAATTTTTAGACTACAAATTAACAAAAATATTTACGACAGAATAATGATGCAGTGTCTACCTCATTAATAAATTATTCAAATAAATAAGATTATAAAAAATAAATTAATATCCAAAACCTATCAAATTATTATTGGATGATTTTATTTCGAAAATGAGTCATCTTTAATTAATATTTTTTAAGTTTTGGACCTTTAGAATCTGAAAACCATTATATAATAAAATAATAGTTCAAACATTCCTAAAGAGCCCCTCCCCCCTTATAAAAAGACCTCACTTATATGACATCAATCACTCCTCTCAAGACCATTGGATCTTCCAAAATATACCTAAATAAGATCCCTACATAACTATATTCTTATTAGAATCTTTACCTTAGGAATAATTCACTTCAAGGAAGCCTTTTGATTCAAACCAAAGGGAGTTACCCGATTTAAAGGAAACATCTCTTCTTAAGTTATTTTCTTTCATTTTACTTATCCAACACCATAAAATCTTTTCATTTCACTTATTTTATAACATAAATAGTGTCCTAAATATACTTGGTTTATTTTATGAGAATTATTTGAATAACCCTGACACACACCTGCATCTAATGGGTATAGAACATAATGTTTCTGTGGACGGTGAACTTGTACCTCACGAAACGATGATTGTTCAATCTTCTACTACAACCTCTTATGGTGTCCATTATGATAGAACTATAATTATATATGATATTTATGATATTTACTTTATCTATAAGTTTCTTTAATTCTCTTTTATATTATACCTTTATTCTTTTCATGTTGTATATATATGATAATTTCATTTGAGGAAATGTGTACTACTGCCCCCTCAAAGTGATATGACTCGTTCATACCATACATGAAAAGTATAAAGGATGATGTTAATGAATTTATGTAACAAATAAAAAATATTATATTATACTGGAATAATAAAATACCTATGTATCCTTTTTTTAGTCTAATTATAATAAAAAAATGGAAGTAGCGTTCATGGGTACGTAAGGATTACCGTCACCACGAACATGATGAGATTCATGCCCCATCAAAACCATTCATGAATAATTTCAATTAAATTATGAAAAAAAATTTATAGCATAATATCTTTCTGGATGTGAATCAAATACATCATATACTTAAATAAATGACTTACGTTACAAAACATATAAATGAAAATCACTACTGGGAATCCATGTTTTTCCAACGGTTTAAAACCGTTGGAAAAGGCCCTAAAACCGTTGGGAAAACTTATCCCAACGGTTTTAGAAACCGTTGGGCTGTGAGGCGTGGGGAAAGCCTTATACCAACGGTTCACCTTGAACCATTGGGAAAGGCTGTTTAGATTTCTTTTATACCAACGGTTCAGCTGAACCGTTGGAAAAATCAGCGACAGGGGTATGCCAATGGTTTTAAAACCGTTGGCATAGGATATACCCCAACGGTTTTGAACCGTTGCGAAAATCAGCAGGGTTGGGAAAAGCAGCAGGGTATACCCCAACGGTTTTGAACCGTTGGGAAAGGTATCAGCAGGGGTATAACCCAACGGTTCAAAACCGTTGGAAAATGCAGCAGGGTATAACCCAACGGTTCAAAACCGTTGGGAAATGTTGCAGCATCACAAAGGTATAACCCAACGGTTTTGAAACCGTTGGGTTAGACCCCCCATTAATTTAAGATGAAACAGCCAGCAATACTGCAGGCTGCAATGTAAACTCTGTCAAAAACGTGTCATCTCACAAAAATACACTGCAATCACAAAAAAAACACACCACTACAACCTACAAACACATAAAACACACCACTGCACACATAAAAAACTCTAAAAACACACCACTGCACAGAAAACGCATAGAAAGCACACCACTGCACACATAGAAAACTCACCAAAACACTGCAACCTGCAACCTGCAACCTAAAAACACACCACTGCACACACAGAAAACACAGAAAACACAGCACTGCCCACACAGAAAACACACCACTGCACACACAAAAAACACACCACTCTGTCATAGGAACACTGCAACCTGCAAACACAGAAAACACACCACTGAACACATAGAAAAATCACTTTAATCACCTGAAACCAGACAAAAAAACACACACAAAACACATAGAAATAATCATCTCATTTTTGAAGGCTTACTCACATCCCTTCCTCTTGTATGGTTCACATATTGATGTGGTAGAGAGACCAAGAACCAACAAAATGTTGTCTTGTTCATCAAATAGGGAGGGGGATATTGGAAATTCAAGTTTATAACTCATATATGAAGAATCCACTGCCTCAATCCTGATCTATCGAATAAGGGTTATTTGTTTTGATTACTCCAGGATAAATTTGATATTTTTTCGATGAATTTAATCATTCAATATAATAACCTAGAAGGATATTTACACTATGACCATTATAACCCTTTTGTTCCTAGAGTATAATGATGGGGGAATCATATACTATGGGGAAATGACTTCTATAATGTCAAGAGATTTAGTTATATTGTTGCATTTATCAAGGTATTGGATTGTGTTTAAGAGAGGGATATTGTTCAGGCTCTTGTGACACATAGATTCTATGGGGATAGATATTTACTTGATTCATGAGAGATATCACATTCCTAATTTTCAAGGGTATATGCTATGATGACATCCAACATGGTGTTTGTCAGTGGTTATGAATTATTTACATCATCGGTTGGGCTCACTTTGGAAATTTTCTATCATATTCTAAGAGGATAAGATTACAAGGTAATATTCTATCCCCGATCTATAATGAAAACATTCAGATAATCCTCCATGATAATCCAGTAGATTACTACATGGGTTTTAGTATATACCTTCCATAGATGATTTTTGTATCCATTGAAATTTGAATGATGATCCATAGGGAGAATCATAAAAATTAACCATTTATCACATGGGATCATGGTCTTCATGGTGGTACACTAGCTGGTGAGCTATGATATGGACCAAATGTCCTTGTTATTTCATACACATGTTGTGTGACAAATTCTAACAAGTATAGTGAAATATCTTAATGAATGAAAACACCTTGAGTGATTAGGTGTTGGAAGGACCCTTACTTGAGTGATAATGATGCTATCATATTATAAAATGATATCTAACACTAACATGATTGATAAGTTAGGGGGAATAGGTCCCGAGAAACTAGAACCTTGTACCTATCTGGTGAGCTATAATATGGACCAAATGCCCTTGTTGTTATTTCATACACATCTTGGGTGAGAAATTCTAACAAGTATAGTGATATATAATAAGGAATGACAACACCTTGAGTGATAAGGTGCTAGAAGGACCCTTACTTGAGTGATAATGAAGTTATCATATTATAACATGATATATAACCCTACCATGATTGATAAGGTAGTGGTCAATATAATGGCCTCACCTTGAGTGATAAGGTTCTAGATGAACCCAACCATGAGTGAAAATGGAGAGTTTTGAATGTGATATTAGACCTACCATGGTTAATATGGTATTATTTCAGAAAATGGATTTACATTGATCATAATGTATTAACATGGATGTTTGTTAAGTGAGAAGGTTGGTATGTGATATATAGTTGTATGAGACACTACATTTAGTAGTATGGAAGATGTTGGGAGTTGAGTGATGAGCTATATTGAGTGAGAAGTATTAGTCTAGGGCTTTGATAAGGGTAAAAGTAGTGGATACATATAAATATGTTGGTCTAGAAAAGACATGTGTGAAGATAATTTACTATTTTGAAAGCGGTAAATTACTACTTGTGTAGAGGTAATAAAGAGGTTATAAAGAGGTACATGAGGTCAAATATTGATCCTTGCCATTTTTTACTTAGCAGTAATGAGACATGTGGAACTTTTTTAAGGACATGAATTGATTAGTTGAATGAATGTATATATATGATTTCGTATTACAAATGGTGTGAAAATTATTAAGGAATCTTCCATACATATCTTTAATTTCCTTTCATGTTTAAAATTAATCCAATGGTGTTCATGGATCTCATGAATGAGATCTTCTATACATATCTCAACTCATTCATTGTGGTTCTTATTGATGATATCCTTATATACTCACCGACCATTGATATACACATTGGACACCTATAGATTTTTTTTGTACACTTTGACCACATTATATGTTTTATAAGATCTCAAAGTGTCACTTATGCTTCCATAAAGTATGTTTTCTTAGGCACGTAATCTATAATGTGGGAATTTATGTGGACCCAACGAATGTATAGGTTGTGGTTTCATGAGAAGGCATACGAAACATGTTTGAGATTGTGGGTTTCATTTGTTTGTTCGGGTTTTACATGTGGTTCATTTAAAACTTTTCCCCTTTAGAAGTTCCTATGACTAGGATTACTAAGAATGTAGTTATGTTTGAGTGGTCAGAAAAGTTTAAAGAGGCCTTCCTAAAAAGTCAATGATGTTTTGATCCTACTGAATTACTATAAATTATGATTCAGAAATGAGGTCTCCAAATTGATCCCCGAGCATGAATTGGACTTATGGACATTTCTTGCATTGGACACAGAATTGTAGTATCTATGTGGAAGGTTCTATATTGTCCTCATCATATCACATATGATAATGTGTCAACATTAGAATGATATTAAATCAAAAATCATAGTCAATGTAATATTTTGAAATATTGCTAACATTTATCATTAAATAAAGGTACAAGGGTCTGATGTTTCTCAACATAATGACGTATTAATCTTGATCTATGGTGGTTGTAGCATTATTACATTCCATAGTAATTGTACCTGGTTGGATTATGCATGGGGATTTTCCTTCTCTTCCTAGACTCACTAAATGGCTCTTCCACGGTTTCTACAACATTGATAGTGTAAGTAGGGACATGGCTAGAATTATAGATTCTTCCACGAATGTGCCTTATCCGATATACTCGGGTCCTACGAAATCGTTCTGCAGTTCCCTAATTGGGTTCAAGGAACTCAAGTTCATCTCCATACTCATCCACCTGCCCAACCCCCCCCCCCACTACCCCACCTACACATCCCCCCCTGCCCAGCCCCCTCCCCCTGCCTAGCCTAACCCCCTGCACATCCTACCCCCTCCCCCACCTGTACAACTACCACCCCGCACCGACACAACCCCCCTTCCCCCCCCATCTGCCCAGCCCCCCCCACACCTGCACAACCCCCCCACTACCCCACTGGCACAGCCCCCCCCCCTGTCCAGCCCCACTTCCCCTGCCTAGCCAAACCCCCTACACATCCCACCCCCTCCCCCACTTACACAACCACCACCCCACCTGCAAAACCCTCCTGCCCAGCCCCGCTCCCCCATCTTCCCAGCACCCCCACCTACACAGCCACCCCCAAACCTGCACAACCCCCCCTCCCCCCTGCCCAGCCCACCCCCTCCCCACCAAACCCCCTACACAGCCCCCCCTCCTCCCCACCTCACCCTCGCCAAACACCCCTGCCTCCCCCACAAATTCCCATAGGGTAGTTGATTTTAAGTTTTAATCGTATTTTTTGGGTTTTTGGTGACCCATTCAGGATTCAATCAATGGATACTTTGGAGAAATTAGGTGTTTTGGGATATTTTTGGGGGGTTTAGTTTGGGATAACTCATGTACATGATGTGTAGTTTTGAAGACACACATCATGTGTTCTTCGTACTTGGGAAATATGGGTTTTGGGAACTAAAAGATTAATACAAGGGGGTGGGTTACATGCCATGTAGTGGTGACTCGGGGTGTGCTAGTGGAAGATGACCATGTAGGGTATAAAGCTATATCTAGTGCGAGGTACATGGATAGGCATTGTGCGTGGGTAGACCTTGTGTGGGGGGGGGGGTATATGGATAGGTACATACATGGGAACCATATGTGGGGTAAAGATTGTGTATGGGGTGATACATTCCACGTAGTAGGGAATTTTTCATGCTAAGTGGGGCCTTGTATGTGAATGTACCCAGGTGGGGGTAAACATCATATACCGGAACACATGATGTGTACTTTGGAAAAGTACACACTGAGCAGTCTATGTCACATGGAACGAGGGGACATTTTGGGTTACATATCATATACCTAAAGTACAGGTTGGGTACTTTTTTCTCCTTGTTTTGTTTACCCTATTTTAACCCTCGAGTCAGAATTCGACTTATGAGTATTCAATTTTGATCAGTTTTTCATATAAATTTCCATGATGGAATAGTTTCTGTGTTTGAATGTGGTCTTTATGGTGTTTTGGAGTAAAACAATTCTTTATCAGGATTTCTTCAAGGATTGGATTCAGAATCCTCCAGCAGGTTGGGTTGTGAGATGAGAATCATGTGTGAGGGTTATTATGAGATCATTAGTTGGAATGGATTGTGAAATCTAAGATAGTTCTGTTCAATGTTATTTCATATAGATCCTGAAAATTATAATCAAGTAGTATATATGAAGAGATCTTGTTTTATCCTGAAATTTTGGTACCTATTTCTCAAGGTTAGAACAGTTGAGGATTACTGTCTTTTTTTAGGATTGGAACTATTGGAACCATTGGTATGGGATGATGATGTGGGATATAAGTTATGGTCGGATTTCCTTAAGTTATTTATATGCATCAAAGGGACTCTTGAAGATGCCATAATGGGATTGTTACTGATTGAGTGCCCAGTGTTTTCTATACCTGTTAATTAATAACGCCCATGTGGAGTGGTCAATCTTGTACTATAGAGCCCTTGTAAGGTAAAACTTTTATGATTGTCATGAGGACCATTGATAATTCATTGGTTATTCATTTATTTTATATACCCCATTGGGGGCGTTGTTGATAGATGATCAGTAGGAGACGTTTTTGATCGATGATCAGGTTTTTCTAGTCGTTAATGTATTGGTGCTGCCATCAACATGGATGTTCTTTCACACCTGTATCTTATCTTTTCTCACCCCCAGCACATCCCCCCCCCCTCTCCCCCTCTCCCCCTCTCCCCCTCTCCCCCACCTACACAGCCACCTCCAACCCCCTGTCCACCCCCCTCCTCCTCACCTCACCCCTTCCCATCCCCCCCCCCTCCAGCACATCCCCCCCTCCTCCCCACCTCATTTTGACCTCTTCAATATCAATCAAAATGATTCTATACAGGTAAATTAAAACAAAATTGCAACCTAAAATTATATATTTCTTTTGTTCATAAGGGGATCATAATAGACAGTACATTGCAGTGAAATGGAACCAAAAAATCAAAAATAAATAAAGGCATACATACTGATTTAAAGTGAATGAACAAAAATTACTTGAATCAAAGATAAGATGACCGGTTGGAAAGTAGAGTTAGAACCCTCGAGAGTAGGTAGGGAAGCAGGGTTCCAAACACAACCTAAAATCGTAAGTGGATCATAATACGTGCCCATTTAATGCGGAAGAATTGAGCATTGGAAAACCAGACCTGTCGCGCTGGGAAGTAGGGTTCACGTCGAGAGTCGGTTGTGAAGTAGGATTCGTGTCGAGATATTGGGAAAAATCTTCCATATGGGTGCGTCGAGCTATGGTTTAGGGTAAAACGAGAAGGGTTATGGGTTCGCATAGAGATTTTAGAAAAAAATCGTGAGCGTTGATGAGCGGGGAGCGGCGATCGGCGATCGGAGAGTGGTGAGGGGTGGTTGGGATGGGAGCGGCGGCGAGGGGTGGTCGGTATGGGAGCGGTAGCGAGGACGAGAGGAGTATGGGATTGGCGTCGAGGGTTTGGAGAAGTGCAGATTAGCCATAGGAGAAGTATCCAGACAGGACTGTGAACCACCACAGGGTGTCGTCTTGGAGCAGGGACAAATCACAGCGTGACCGCGGCGTGACCGCGGCGTGTTGGCCCGGTCTAGCGACATCTGCGGAGTAGCATCTTCTGGCCAGGAGCGAAGAGAGTGGGAGGAAGTGGGGAAACATTCCGGTCGTCGCCTCCCTCCCCATTTACTATGGATGGGTAATGTATCTAAAACTCTATCAAGGTATCATACATTGAATCCCGACAGGATTGCGAACCGCCGCAAGGTGTCGTCCTAGAGCAGGGACAAATCATGGCATTACCACGGCGTGACCGCGGCGTGACCGCGGCGTGACCGCGGCGTGACCGCGGCGTGACCGCGGCGTGTTGGCCCGGTCTAGCGACATCTGCGGAGTAGCATCTTCTGGTCAGGAGCGAAGAGAGCGGGAGGAAGTGGGGAAACATTCTGGTCGTCGCCTCCCTCCCCATTTACTATTGATGGGTAATGTATCTAAAACTCTATCAAGGTATCATACATCGAATCCTGACAGGATTGCGAACCACCGCAAGGTGTCGTCCTAGAGCAGGGCCAAATCATGGCGTGACCGCGGCGTGACCGCGGCGTGACAGCGGCGTGACCGCGGCGTGACCGCGGCGTGACCGCGGCGTGACCGCGGCGTGACCGCGGCGTGACCGCGGCGTGACCGCGGCGTGACCGCGGCGTGACCGCGACGTGACCGCGACGTGTTGGCCCGGTCCAGCAACATCCGCAGGGCAGCATCTTCCGGCCAGGAGCGAATGGAGCGGGAGGAGGCGGAGCAACATTCCGGCCGTCGCCCTGCCGCCAAATGATAAAACATATCAACTATTTAATATGCTATAACAAGGGATCACCAGAGAAGGTCGTAGCGAGTGACACAATGACGCAACGTCTAAAGGGAAACAAAACGACAGAAAATAACTATCACTACTCTTTGGTTTAGAAGACAGCGCACCTCCATTGACGAGGTTTTATTATAAAATCATGGCATTGCATTATCACAAAATTCATTTAATTATATTTAACATTTATTCTATAACTCATTCAGCACAAATCAAATGCAATAAGTTAAGCAACTAGATCAACATAACTATCACTGTGAGTTTTCACAGACAGAGCACCTCCGTTGGAAGGGTTTTATTATAAAAAATGACGTTATTTATCAAATGAAATGATTATATAAAAGAACACTTATTCAAGATATGCAAGTCGATATAATTATGCATAATTAAGAAATAAGGTAATACAATTTAAAGAATTCTTTAATTAAAGAGACTAGAAGAGGGACCCTACCTCAAGGTGGAACCAAGCCGTCCACTTCGGCTCTTGGATCTTTCTAACTAAAAGCCGATGCTCCCCAACTGAGTATACACACCTTCACACACATGCAAGGACACCTATCCCCTATGCACACACACACATGGCCATGAGCATGTGCAAGGGGATCCTTACACATATGCTTAAATGCATATACCTGTCTCCACTCTCCTGCGTATGCATTTTTATATATATACATGGGCACACCAAGCGCCATACGTGCATAATCATTGCCATGGTTGACAATACACGTAACGGGGGAACCCACATACATATACTTACTTACCTATGCACACGCAGGCGAGTCACCCTTGACTTGGTGACTCAAAACCAACGAGCAGGGATCGACGCACTACAAAAAGGATATTAAGAACCTTAAAACACATAAAGGACCCTACATAACCAGTGAAAAACCAACCAACAGCATTAAATCCTTACCTCCATTGGCGAGAACCAAATCCACCCGAACCAACACAAAACGATCCAATGCCCTACCAAAAACATAATATGGAGTCAAAAACATTGAAATCCCCAAAATATATGAGGTGCGAGACAAGTAGTAATCATAGAATCTTACCTCGGATTAAAGCCGGCGGATTGAAACAATCTGAACCCCTTCTGGCCTCCTTCGTAGAATATAACTACTCCCTGTCCATAGAAACCAGTAAAAGACCTAAGTGGACAATGCGATAAAGAAAATAAAATAAAAACTAAACTAAAACATACTTGTCTCGTGTGACTATACATGTCACCGCCCAACATATAAGAACCACAACGCCACATAGGTCAAATCATGTTCCTGCAAGCAAGGGGGAAAAAATCCATGTTTCAAAATGATACTATTAAAAAGTACATTCCTATTAATTAACAATTAATCTTCCTATAAATGGTATATAATTAGTTTGGATCGAGTTTCATCTTAGTTTGGTTTTGTTCAATACAAGTTTGTTTGGGAAATTACATGGCTACACCATTACTAAATGGTCAAGATAGGTTGTGGTGTAAAGTTATTGTGGAATGGGAGGATGAAAACATTATTAGAAGTGATTCCAACTAATCTTCAATGACCAAAACTTCCTAGATGATCTTAAACAAGCTAGATCTTGAGATCTCTTAGATATTGAGTAGGAAAAATTGTTAGTGATTGAATATGAATCAACATTCACTAATATGGTAAGTATATGTCAAAACATATGATTAATATAAGGCTTAAGGCAGGAAGATTTTTGATGAAGCTATGACTAATGATGTGATCATGGACCAGTCTTCTGATTTTTCTCACCTATATATTTGTGGTTAGTATGCTGTCTTTGGAAAATATAGGTTTTACATGAACATGGAAGGGGAGTTTTTTAATTCCTCATTCATGTAGAGGAAATACATCATTTAGCAGTTAGAAGATGAAGTATAAGCACCTCCATAGGTGATCAACCATTACTTAAATTAATTGTTTCTTTAAATAAGAATTCTTATGTATATAAAGATAGTATTAAGAGCCTCGATAGACCCTTAAACACTAACTTGATTATTCGATCATAGATTGACAAGGGATTGATTATAACTATGTTCCATGGGAGTCATGGAGTCTAATGATGGTAAACGAAAGTAAATAGATTAACATAGTAGACCTATAGATATGGTGTTCACAAGCCGCCTAGGTTTAGATAAAATTCTTTAGTGATTTTATGGAATTGAAATCACCCTGTCACTAGATATCAATTGGGATATGAGTGGTCTAACATATGTCTTATAATTTGGATGATATGTGTATGGACTAGATGAGGGTTTAGATCAAGTAAAATATTCCTAAGAGGATTGGGCCTTATGGTGATAAATGTGGCAATTGTACGTCTAGTGTTTGATGAGGAAATACTTATGAGGATGGATTGGAATCTTGGTGGGTTCTTAGAGTGGGATGGTCCCTCAGAGTCTATAAAAAGTATTATGATAGGTTTTACTCCATTTAATGATTCAGAAGTTAAACTAAGGAGATCAAGGATGAGATGCTACTGTGAGTATTGGGTATTGTCAGACATACTGGAATTATAATGCCAAGAGGCTTGGTGTGTTAGTGGGGCTGGGTTAAAATACATGATTTTAATGAGGTTCTTGACCAGATTCTTGATAATATAATTAAAGAATGGTCAACATGCCGAGAGAAGACTATAGTGTGTGGGATGAGGATTATGGGATAATCCTTGAGAGATGAGTCTATACTATGTGACTGAGAGGATAGAATACGATATGTTTGATATGATTGGGTGAGTGGCCAACCCATGTGAGGAGGATACGATGTATGGAGACACTTGGGGTTATTTATGCTATCTCATGGAGACATTTGGGGTTATTTCAACATACTCCGGAAATGTTCTCACATTATGTTTTAGAAAAACAAATCCATCTCATGGAATACCCGAAGGCTACTCTAGCTTCCAATGTTTCCTCACACAAACAAGTGAGAAACCTCACCAATTAACCATAAGGAAAAAAAAAGAGATTTCATAGTCAAATAAGGGGTGGAAAAAACAAACTAGTAACTGCATAATCAAACAAGTTACCACATGGACAAGAAATCAAATGCATGATCAAATAAGTGACACCATGAATAAAATTATAATTTGAAAATGTAAAAGTCTCTAATCACCCTCTTGAAACCTCCAACCCTCATAAAACACAAAGGGTTTTATAAATTTGGGACCCTATAACAAATATCTCTCAAATAATTAATGTCCATTAGAATTTAAAACAAACTTGAAAAGGAGAGAAAGGGGCATGAACATCCACCCTATGAAATGACTCCCAAGGATATCATTATATAAAGAACATAACTTCACATCAGATGAACAAGGTTCATAACCATGCAACATCATTAAATAACCAAAAAAACACTCTCGTGTGAGATGCCTCTCAAAAAAGGGCAAATCCATTAAAAAACATCACATCGAAGAAGAGAAACGATCTCATAAAACAGTATAAAGTCAAACACATTGTATCAACAGAAAGGAAACAAGAAAAGAATCTAAATAGGGAAGATCACCCCTCAAACAAATTGGGATACTGATTATAATACACATGTCATGCAGTTATTGGGTTTCACGTATGCAAATGTGGAATCAAAAAACATTGATTCAATATATAGGTGAACTCAATGATGTATTGTTGAATCACCCTCCTTTGGATAATTTTGTAAAGGAAATAATCATCAACAGAGCTAAAATAAATCATATAAAACATTGGAAATGACAGTTATATATCCTGAATGAATCATATAAATACTAATAATAACTCATAATTAACCTGAATTCAAACTTAAAGAGAGTTAGAATTGATGCTTACACAGCAGAAGGGGGATTCGCGAGCGACCATGAGCGGGAAGCTGCGAGCGGCGAGCATGATTCAGGATGGGAGGAGGGGAACTCAAGGGGGGTGAGACCGGCGGTAATGACAGGAGGAGAGAGCGGCAGTAATGACAGGAGGAACGGAGCAGCCCTGTAGGGTTTGGATAAATTTGGCTTGAAGGGGGATGTGTGGGAGCTGATGAGCGGGGAGCGGCGAGCGGCGAGTGGCGAGTGGCGAGAGGCGAGCGGCGAGCGGCGATCGGCGAGTGGCGAGCGGCGAGTGGTGATCGGCGAGCGGCGAGCCGCGAGGGGTGGTCGGTATGGGAGCCCTGGTGAGGACGGGAGGAGTATGTGAGTGGCACCGAGGGTTTGGAGGGGTGCGGGTTAGGAATCGGAGAAGAATCCCGATGGCAGAAGTGATTTTAGATGGATATTTCCCAACGGTTCATTTGAACCATTGGAAAAACCGGTCCTTATGATCTATATCCCAACGGTTCATATGAAGCGTTGGCATAGGGTCTTTTTCCCAACAGTTTATTAAAACCGTTGGGAAAAAAACGTTGGGAATGATGAAATTTCCAGTAGTGACGAATCAATTCACACTCGTAACAAGGATACTACTGAAATATTATTAACAATGAAATATTAGAAGATAATATATTATATCCTATTTATGTATGTAGTTCTTTTATAATTTAATAAAAATGATTTAACTATTAAACAAGATGTTAATATACCCTTGACCATGGAAAAGTACAACGTAAGGGGTTTTTTATCTCACTTTGAATTCTGTGAGATTTCCATTGTTGAAAAATTATTTATTGTTTGTGGTGTATTATGTACTTCCATTTGATTTATATTATCATGATTAGATTTATATTAATGGTATTATGTGATTATTTTGGTGGTTATTAAAATTTGGTCATACTAATTAATTGTGTACAATTGGGTAAGGGGATTTCATCTCACTTTTTATTCTCGTTTGATTCTTGCTATATTGCCACTATTTCATTTTGTGTGGTGTATTTATTGCCCATGATTATATTCCTAGTGAAATATAATTTAATTAATGGGTATTGATATATTCACTGAATGATACTTCTTTTAGGGGTGTGTGTTTCATAAGTTACCAAATCGTTAAGGGAATTTCAAATTTCAAGTCCACTCATTGGACTTTATGAATAATTCATTTATTATTTTACTCCAAGACTATGCGTGGAATCACTATTTGTTATTTTTGTAGTAAGCTCCATTCCCATTCATGTGGATATACCTTTGATACACATAATCTGTAACACCCTGCCCCTACCTCATTGGCTTGAGGAGGCAGTGAACTATACTTGGCCTTAGGCGACGTTCCCAAGATTCCAAAGGTTGGCAATAAATACTAAGGGCTTCATGATCAAGTTTGGGAACGATTTTCCCTTAAGAAAAAACCAACCAAACTATCCACTAACTTCCACTATATGATGAATGTCAATTAAAATACCCAACCATGCATTCCCAAAAGACAACCAAGTTGTTCCACAAAACAACTCAAAACCAATACAACCAACCATATCAGAGTACAAGCGGAAACTAAACATCAAACACTACAAGCCATGACACCACCACAGCTCCACACCAAGCTCTAAGATCCATGCTCCACCAAGACATCACAATGCACCACTAAAGGAGGGAGATGCCTTACCTTTTCCCACATCCTGATATACAACATTTTCAAAGACACCATAGTGCCAATGTAGGGGGTGAGTGCTAAAACTTAGTAGGATTTCCCCAAATGAATTCCCTACACACGCCACTATGATAAATACATTATCAGATTTATATAAAACTGTTTTTATAAAAAAAACACAAGTGCAACCATTTTACAAAGCCAAACGTTCCCTTACCAGGCCATCACATCCAAACCAAGAAACCAAGGGAAAGCCAACCACGCTTACCACAACCCAATTCATCATTAATACGTTAGCACAACAACATCCATCTTGCAAATCAATACACAACAAACAACCAAAATGGTGGGAATTCCTCCCAACCCGTTCACCCGTTCAAACCAAAATCATCAAAGCGATGGGACATCCTCCCAACCCATTCACCCATTCACAACTAGTGGTACTTTCTGACCACTACCCACATGGTGGTTCTTCGAACCACTATTTATCACCCTTTTATAGTGAGACTTCCCACCCAGTTCCACCCAACATTTCAACCGATCACAACCAACCATATAACCCATCAAGGTCAGAACAACATGTAATCACCCAATTCTATTGCATATAAATATACTTCAATAAATCACCCATTTATTGAAAATCATTTTTCATGCCAAACAACATTCAATAAAACAAAATCTCTATTGAAAACCATTTTTCATTAATCATTTTCCCAAATCAATCTCAACAACCCATTCTAAAAACTCCATTTTAAAATCCATAACAATAGCACTTCACCATGAAACCCCCTTTTTTAAAAAATCCCAAAATTGATTTCCAACGAATTTCTCATAAAAATTCACAATTAATTTCCATCAAAACAATTATTTGTAACAATGAACCACTATTTCTAACCAATTGGATTCGAGATAGAAGCCACCAACCTTTAGGGATCCCAAGAAATCGACCCATGAACAATCGCAGCTCAAATCCGGAGAATGCACCACCAGAACCTCTCTAGTTTCCTTCCCCTAGCATCCATAAGCCTTCAAATCAGCATTCAAGGCAACACCAGACCTATATCTACACACAAGAAGTGTAGATCTAGAAAACCAAGAAAGAGGGAAGATCTGATCTAGAGGAAAACACAAATAGAAACAAGAGGATAGACTTACCCAGGAGAAAGCCCCTTCATACCGCCAAGGAACCACTTTAAAATACTTCCAAACCAAGTGGAAGACCCTCTCCAACCCCTGAGAACATGAAATACCAAGTGAGGCTCAAGTGGGAGGAATTCTGGAGTGTTTTAGGTTAAGCCTAAGGGAGCCCGTAACTTATAACCCTATTTTTAAGTGGCCACACAGTTACCCCGCACGATTTGGAAAACAGTGGGCTAACTGTGTGCACGCTACTACCTTGAGTGCTGGGGTCTGCACGGTTTCCTGGAGAACCCGCACAGTTTCCATTAACCGTGCTCAATCTGTGCACCCATTTAAAGGCCTCCATACTCATCCATAACCATTCCAAAATCTCACAACCTCTTCCCAAATCATCCCATGCACTTTACACACATAAAAAATGCATAAACAAAGGCCACATACCTCAAACTGGGGGGTGGTAGATTCTCCCCACCATTGGAATTTCTGTCCTCGGAATGTAGTGAACTCGCCATTTACTGAAAGAACTCGGGCCACTGCTTGACCATATCTTTCTCCCGCTCCCATGTCTCCTGTTGAATCTGACCATGTTTCCACAAAACACGAACTAAACCAATGCTTTTACCATTAAAGACTCTCTCTTTCCTATCCACAACCCGCACTGGCACGTGAAGCAATGAAGCATCCGGTTCTAGCTCAACATGATCCCAATGAATCACATGGTCACGATCTGGCTGATACTTTTTCAACTCTGACACATGAAACACATTTTGCACCGCACAGAACCTAGGTGGAAAAGACAAATAATAAGCCACCTCACCAACCTGCTCATGAATCTCAAAAGGCCCAATATACCTCAGAGATAACTTTCCCTAATTCTCAAACTGACGATGTCCCAACCTAGGAGAGATCCTCAATAACACAATATCACTCACCTTGAACAAAAATGGCCATCGACGATGATCTGCATACAATTTCAAATGACTCTGAGCCATCTAAATTCTCTTCCTGATCAACTTGATCTTCTCTGTAGTCTCCTGTACAAGGATCGGTCCAATCATCAAGGACTCACCCGTTTCTACCCAACAAAGTAGTGAACAACATGGCCACCCATACAATTCTTAAAATGGAGCCATCTATATGGATGCCCGATAGCTGTTATTGTTTGAGAAATCAACCTAAGATAAGTACTCCTCGCACAAGACACCAAAATCCATGACACAAGCCTGCAACATATCCTCCAGAGTTTGTATCGTCCTCTCGGATTGACCATCCGTCTGAGGGTGATATGTCGTACTCATCATCAACTGTGTTCCAAGGGCTTGCTCTAAGGATTTCCAGAAACAAGATGTAAACCTTGGATCTCTATCTGATTCAATCGAAACTAGAACACCATACCTATTTACCACCCCTCAGATATAGATTTTAGACAGATCCTCCACTGTATTCAGGAATCAGGATGAAATGGGCCGAATTCGTTAGCTGATCCACTATCACACAAATAGCATCATTCATTCTGACCGTTCTTGGGATACCTATAACAAAATCCATCACTATCTGCTCCCACATCCAAACAGGGATTGCTAAAGACAGTAACATTCCTGCAGGCTTCTGATGCTCTGCCATGACCTACAGACATGTCAAGTATCTCGAAACAAACTCATCCACACTTATTTTCATACTAGCCCTCAAGAACTGTGCTTTCAACGCTTTATACATTTTCTGAATTCTAGGATGAATTTCCCATCTAGAATGTTGATATTCCCTAAGAAGATCCTCCTGACAAACAACTTGTACAACCATCCGATTCTAAAAACACAAAAATGAATCTCCATTTAGTTTCCAACCCTCAATGTTCTCCCCACCGTTGAGTCTTGACCCCATGGTCACACACTCAAAATCAGATATATGTGCCTCTTTAACCCGGCCAACCATGTCAGGAATCAAAAAAACTGGAAAGAAGACCACTCTGTTACCCTGGTCCTCACATTCCAACTGTATATCAGCTATAACCGACAAGAACTGTCACTAGTCTGATGCCTATTTTACCAACTGAGCATATTATTTTCTACTTAATGCATCTGCCACTGAATTTTCCTTACCCAGTGTGTACAGCAAGTCAAAATCAAACATCTGGAGATATTCCATCTATCTCCTTTGCCTCAAGTTCAAATACATTTATGAGAAAATGTGCTACAAGCTCTTATGATCTGTATATACTCTGAATTTCTCATAGATGAGATAATGGCACCACACATTCAAAGTATGGACCACTACTGACAACTCCAAATCTTGAGTTGGGTAGTTCTTCTCATGCACCATCAATTGTCGTGAGCCATACGCAACCACATGATTCCCTTTCCTGAGAACACACCCCAACCCTGATCCCAATGCATCACAATACACCACGTACTCTTTTCATGGTTATAGAGAAACCAAGATTGTTGATGTAAGATGACCTTTTAGCTCCTTGAAACACTACTGACACTGTTTATTCCACTGGAATGGAATATTATTTCTTTTCAAAACTGTCATCAGCGAAGCCAGACGTGAAAAATCAGGAACAAAATACCGATAATACCCACCTAGACCAAGAAAACTCTGTATCTCAAACACATTCTTTGGCGGTTTCCACGATATAACGACCTCTATTTTTTCTAGATCCACTAAAACACACCTTTCAAGAATCATATGAAGACGAAAATGAACTTCTCGTATCCAAAAGTCACACATTGAAAATTTGGAATACAACCGATGATCCCTCAAGATCCCCAGTACTATCACCAAGTGTTGATCATGCAACGCCCTTGTCTTTGAATACACCAGAATATCGTCTACAGACACCACCACAAATGAATCCAGATATCTCTAAAATATCTGATTCATCAATGCCATAAACACCGCTGGTGCATTCTTTAGACCAAAGGGCATAACCACATATTCATAATGGAAATATCTAATTCTAAAAGCTATTTTATAAATATCCTCCTTCCCAACCCGCAATTGATGATATCCCGACCTCAGGTCTATCTTGGAGGACCACTGGGCTCCCCTCAACTGGTCGTACAAATTATCAATTCGTGGAAGTGGATATCTATTATTTATCGTAACTTGGTTAAGTCTACGATAATCAACATATAGCCTGAAATTTCTATCCGCCTTTTCACAAACACCACCAACACTGCCCACAGAGACGTGCTAGGCTGGATAAACCCTTTGTTTTCTAACTCTTCCAAATGGATTTTCAATTCACATAATTTAGTCGGTGCCATCCGATAAGACGGAAGTGAGATAAGACTGGTCCCCAAAAAGAGATCAATCGTAATCTCCAATTCTCTTATGGGAGGTAACCAAGAGAATTATTCCGGAAAAAATCCATGAACTGATCCACCACTATTGGAAGAATATTCTTCTCAACACTATCTACTAATTCCAACGACAACTCCACCAACTGATACGATAACGTACCCCCTGATGATGCCAACAAACTTGATGCACCCTGACTCTCATGATTCTCTCTTCTAAAGAGATGTCTAACACCATCGTGTGTCATAAAATTCACTGTCCGCGCATCACAATCGATGTGGGCCTTAAATGCCACTAGCCAATCCATTCCCATGATTACATCATACCCATCCATCTCAAGAATTGATAAATTCCACACTATCTCAACCACTCCCACAATGATATAACATTCTCGACATGAGAAGGCTCGACACTCTCTTCGACCTAGAGGAGTTTGAAGTTTAACATGAGTGCTTCATTTCTACCCTTAAACGCAGAAAATCAACCACACATGTAGCAGTAAAAGAGTGTGAAGCACCTGCATCAAAAAGTATTTGCATTAAGGTAGAGTTTAACAGAATCATACCTCGGACCATGGATGGTCCCGACTGATCATCCACCACAACTTCCTCATCTCTTAACACATGTTTTCTTGCCACACTCTGCTCTTTATTTCCCTATTGAGGTGTCATTGTATTCTGAGAATCACAATGACCCTCTTTACTCTACTGACGAGGGGTATGTTGTTGTCCTTGTCCCATCGAATCATACAATGTCTGTGATCCCTGAGGAGTTTAACGTGCACCTGACCTTGGAGCATTACGACAGTAATGATGTAGATGCCCCATCTGCTTACAATTATGACATGCTCGAGGTTGTGTCGTATAATCCCGCTTGATGTGGCTTGAAGAACCACACTGAAAACATCTCATCTTGCTCTCGGGCTTTGGAAGCAGATTTACTGATCATGTGGTTGGATTATATGCCATATTCCTACCCTGGGAATAATTTGCCCTCCTTCACTTGAACCCAGCATTTGAGTTCCCACAATTCCCCATGGGTACCACCATGCTTCCTCCACCCAGAGCACCCAAAAAATCCCACTCAGCCACTGAGGCTCTATTCACCATTTCTGTGTAATCATCTATACAAAACAATGCTATCTTTAAATATATTTCTTGCCTTAACCCCGCTTCAAATATCCTTGCCCTCAATGATGTTATACCCACCAATTCGCGTGCAAACAGCACTAAGTTCATAAACATAGTTGCATAGTCTGTCACAGATATAAACTCTTGCTTCAGACAGAAGAAATCAGTTTTGCGCCTACCTGGTGCCTTTTCTATAAATAGAAAACAAACAACCATGAGTCTCACTTCCATATACATCAAGAATTCCCATTTCACATCGCATTACAAAACACTATCATAACAAGTCTTTCCACATTTTTCACATGTTCCATGATTCACCATTTTGAAAACCAAACCATTTTCAAAATACCAATTTATTCACATTACAATTTCAAAAATTCATATCACATCATAAATCATTGTACCCCAATGAAATATACATCCTAGTAGGAGGTCATTTCTATCATGCATTCCATGCTCATCTCATTGGATACACCCACAACAATGAGATATCCAATTTCAATAACTTTCTCTAAAACACTTATGTACCCAACTGCCTGGAAACTTGAATTTCAGCATAAAAGGGTTAGCTACATCCTTTTATGATATACATTCCAAATTTCAACATTCTTATGCCTTGCTACCATCTCGACTCAAAGAATGTAAAACAACGAATGTCAACACCAAATCCGAGAATCAACTCCAAAGGACCAAAAGAATTGATACCACTTGTAACACCCCGCCCCTTCCCCATTGGATTGAGGAGGTGGTGAGGGATACTTGGCCTTATGAGATTTTCCTAAGATGCCAAAGGTTGGCAATAAATGTCGAGGGAATCATGATCAAGATGGGGAACGATTTTCCCTTAAGACAAAACCAACCAAACCATCCACTAAAAGCCACTATATTATGCATTTCAATTCAAATACACAACCATGCATTACCAAAATACAACCAAGTTGTTCCACAAAACAACTCAAAACCAATACAACCAACCATATCAGAGTACAAGTAGAAACTAAACACAAAACACTACAAGCCATGACACCACCACAAATCCACATGAAGCTCCAAGCTCCACCAAGACATCATAATGATCTACTAAAGGAGGGGGATGCCTTTCCTTTTCCCACGTCCCGATATACAACATCTGCAAAGAAACCATATTGCCAAATTAGGGGGTGAGTACTAAAACTCAGTAGGATTTCCCCAAATGACTTCCCTACACATGCCACTAGGATAAAACTATTAGCACATTTATATAAAATAGTTTATATAAAATAAAACACAAGTGTAACCATTTTCATAAGCCAAACATGCCATTACCAGGCCATCACATCCAAACCAAGAAACCAAGGGAAAGCCAACCACACATACCACAACCCATTTCATCATATATACGTTAGCACAACAACTTCCATCTTGCAAAGCAATGCACAACAAACAACCATAAAGGTTGGACTTCCGCCCATCCCATTCACCCATTCACACCAAATCAATCGAAACGGTGGAATATCTGCCCAACTTGTTCACCCATTCACAACTAGTGATACTTCCCGACCACAACCAAATGGTGGGACTTCCGCCCAACCCGTTCACCCATTCACAACTAGAGGTACTTCCCGACCACTACCCACATGGTGTTTCTTCTAACCACTATCCATCACCATTTTATAGTGATACATCCCACCCACTTCCACACAACATTTCAACCCATCACAACCAAGCATATAACCCATCAAGGTCACAACAACATGCAATAACCCAATTCTATTGCATATAAATCCACTTCAATAAATCACTCATTTATTGAGAATCATTTTTCATGCCAAACAACAGTTCAATAAAAGAACATATCTATTGAATGAAATTTTTCATCAATAATTTTCCCAAATCAATCTCAACAACCCATTTTAAAAACCCCATTTTGAAATCCATAACAATAGCATTTCACCATGAAACTCTATTTTTCACAAAAATCCCCAAATGGATTTCCAACCAATTTCGTATAAAAAATAACTATTACTTTTCATCACAACAATTAATTTTAACAAAGAACCACTAGTTATAACCAAGTTAAGTTGAGAGAGACGCCACCTACCTTTAGGGTTCCCGAGAAATCGACCCATGAACAATAACACCTCAAATCCGGTGAACGCACCACCTGAACCTCTCTAGATAAATTCCCCTAGCATCCATAATCCTTAAAATCATCATTCAAGGCAACCAAAAAATAATATCTACACACAAAAATTGTAGATCTAGAAAACCAAGAAAGAGGGAAGAGCAGATCTAGAGGAAAACACAAAGAGAAATAAGAGGAGAGACTTACCCGAGAGAAACCACCTTCAAATCGCCAAGAAACCTTTTCAAAATCCTTACAAACCGAGTGTGAGAGCCTATCCAACCCCTAAGAACCTGAAATCCCGAGTGAGGCATGAGTGAGAGGAAGTTTGGAGTGTCATAGGTTAAGCCTGGGGGATCCCGGAACTTATAACCATATTTTTAAGTGGCCACACGGTTAGCACGCACGGTTTGGAAAACTGTGTGCTAACTGTGCGCACTCTACTTCCTCGAGAGCTAGGGTCCGCACGGTTTCCTTGCACGGTATGGAAAACTGTACGCCGGCCGTGCGAAAACTACTTTCTCCCTTGCACTGTTTCTTGGAAAACCCACACAGTTTCTACTAACTGTGCTTAAACTGTGCACCCCTTTAAAGGCCTCCAAAATCATCAAAAACCATTCCAAACTCTCCCAACCTCTTTCCAACTCATCCCATGAACTTTAAAAACATAAAAAATGCATAAAAAAGGCCACATACCTCAAACCCTGGGTGCTACATAATCACTCCATTGATATTTTCTTATTCAATTGATATGAACCTTTTAAGGGTAATCTTAACTCAATTTCCATTCATTGAGTTAAACATCCAAATCAGTGGTTTTGTTTTTACTATAATATGTGTGAATGTAACCTGATTTATTTCCCCTAAATATCCAATTATATTCATTATATTTATATTTTTCACACATAAATATTTCATTGATTTATCCTTAATCTAAGGATATAGTCTTTATAATTTATTTTGTCTCAATTTACATTTCTTTGAGATCTCTTTTTCATTATGCACCAACTCAATTTTATATGGTGTATATACCGTATTTTGACATTATATATCATGAATACCATTATTCTCATGATATTATAATGTTTTTATTAGTTTTATTACTCAATTACATGTAAACATGTGTTTCTTATTTGGTTAGGAACTTTTTTAAAAAAATATAGTTTTAATAGTTTTAAATACTTATTCTTATAAATCATTCTCATTAATGAACATGTTTTAAAAATGGCTTTCTCTAATTATTTTATGAACATGATTGTTTTAAAATAAAAATTCAATTTAAAAGTTTCAAAGTGTTTTGTGATTATTTGATTCATAAAACTCTTTTAAATGACTTCTTTGATAAATCTTGCGACATATAAATGTTTTCAAGAAAAAGGGGGATATTTCTCTCAAATAGTATAAATGACTATTTTCATCTATGTCAATATCTACAGTGTATTATATTCTTTATTGAGTTTTATTTATTATAATATAATCATCCATAATGTATTTTATGAGTTATGTTTGACTGTGGATGAGTTATTTTTATGCCATTCATGGTTTGTGGTAGACATTTTGACATTTCTAATGCTAGTTTTAATACGAATGTATATATTATGTTTCAACCTTTTAATATGAGGAATGTATTGGACTTATTAAGCGATATGTGGATCCCTCAATAGCTCCTCGTTGCATCAGTAAGTCACATGAGACAATTAGACGTGGAATTGGCTGAGGAATTTCTCAATTTGATATATGGTTTTGGCCGAGGCCTTAATAATTTTTAGACCTCTTGGACAAGGCCTTGACAAAATGTTTCATATTGTCCAACATTATAAATTCCCTCATTATGAAAATAATATTGATGGGTCATGTTGTTATTAATCTTATAAAATACCCATGATTATGTTTTATTACCGCATTATTTTCTCATGTCATATTCTTGCAATAAAGTGTTCATGTTAATTATTTTGGAAGGCATGTGTTTTCAATTATTCCCCATGACTAATGTTTAGGTTATCATTCTCTATATTACTTAATCTTATTGATTGTTTGAGCTCACCCATTTCTTATGTTATATTTTCCCAGGATATGAAGAAGTTAGTTACGAGTGACTTGTAGACATAATCTAGGAGGCTTTGATATTTCTAATGGAATAAATTAGTGTTGTATTTCTTTTTAAGTTGTAATTTTAATCTTATGTATGTATCTTGTTTCCAATAATATTAAATTGATCGGTCCTTCCGGACATGATTCCATGTAATCATGCCAATGTATTAAAATAATACACCTGCTCCGGGTTTCTAGGTTCGGGGCATTACAATGATATTATAATTGGGTATTTAATTAAAAATTAAAATTTTTACCCCAATATATGGGCCCACCATTTTAATAAATAATAATTTGAAAATTACCATCATTTTTCAAATATATTTTGATGATATTTATAATGCCCTAAGATTTTTTAGCATATATCCTTTAAAAACAAATTCAATTGATTCCATATCCTAAATTATATAAAAAAATTTATTATATAGTATAAATAATATTAAATAACATGTAGAAAACTTAATAAACTCTATAAATGAAAAATAAATGAAATAATTGGCTTTTTTAGAAATTAAGGCACTTATTCAAATAGAATAGTAACCTAATTTTGGAATTGTAACATGACCCTTAGGAATAGAAATACATCAAATAGAATTATAACCTCACATACATGAGAATAAATAATCTTTTTGTATGTTATAAATTAAAATATGATATAATTATATCAGTGTATAATTAAATAAATATTTCGAAATGGTTAAATTAAGCATTATTATTTTTTAAAAGCATAAATTATTATTTCCAATATTATAACTACTAGTATTATTTAAAATAAAATTTATTTTCGTAAAATTTATTCATAAATAATAATTTTCTCTTTTTATTATAAAATAATTTTTTGAGAACAGAATTAATTTTTACAAAGTGTTATACAATCAGTTGTATTTTAAAAATTGGTATCTTTTAAAATATATGATGATTTTATTTAAAATTTTTAATTTACATATTTGGAGGCTTATTTTCCAAAAATGATATCTATTTTTGAATTCTACAAATCAAATAATGGTTAAGGTTAATTTTCTGGATTTTTAAATAGTTGAATTTTTTTGTTAATAGTGAAATAATATAATTTATGATTAATGCAAAATATATGAATTTTTAGTAATTTTTTACGTAATATTGAGGTAAGAGATGTTAATTATTAATAAAATTAACTATATACTATGTTTAATAAAAATAATCGACAATATTTCTTTTCTTGAGCCAAAATAATAATATAATGAATAAAATGATGAGAAAACATATCTCTCCTTCACTATATGTACAAACCCTCACCTCCTCTTCTCCTCATGCCTTCAAAATATTTACCTTTTTCAAAATTCTTCCCAATACCCTTGACCAGTGTCCCTTACCCCACATTTAAGAGAATTTGGTCAGAATAAAATAATGAACTAAAGTCCCACAGGGATATTCTCTAGGATAAGAATTCAAGAGGTAAAATCCTCTATCCTTTTCATTTAATTTCATTTCAATTTATTTTATTTTATTATTCTATCCTCATACCCTTTTATACAAGTGATATTATATCTCTAATATCTCACATATACAAGAATTTCACTATTTTTGAGGAATAATCGATCATTAATTATGCACCCTTATCTGTTTTTATTAAAAATTAAAACATCAACTATGATGTGATAATTTATCACATTCAAGGGGGACGAGTATTCAATTTCCATTACGATCTTCACATCAGTTCATACAACCATTTTTTTAGTTGAAAAGAATTATTATATATTTACTGTGGCCAATAAAATGTTTTGTAACACTTATATATACATGATATTAAATAATTGAACAAAACTTTTCCATGATGATCAAGAAACCACCGGATTAATCTAAACGATTTTTACTAAAATTTTATCTAATGATTTTTAATCATCCAATATTTCCAATTATATTTTATAATAATTTAATATATATTATTTTTATTAATACTAAATAATTTTAATTTTTTGAAATTATATGAATTCTATGTAAACGCCCATTCTCACATTCAAGTGAACCATTCATGAAAAATATAAAAATGAACAATTATGAACATTGAAATTGTATATTTTAACTCATTAAAAAGGCCATAAAATGTTAATAAAATTATATAAAATCAAATACATGTATAAAAGTCTATTAAATAATTAATTAATGGATTTAATCTTACTATATATGACATTATGATATAGTTCAGAACGCATTCAGACATAATGTAGGGGACTTAGTCTCAATTTTCATTTCATTGAGGCTTACCTGGTATTATGCACATAATCATTTTAATATGGTGTATCTACAACCCCATTAAAATTATTTTTCATTCCAAATTATATTAAATATTTTTCTTCTTATATCATGGAGACTATTATTGTCTTATTTTTATAGCATTTTGAATATAGTGTTTAGTTTGAAATTTATTTTAACAGTGAAATATTTTCAAATATGTTTCCTCTACTCAACATAGTTATTTTGATAACTCATATTATTCATTATTTGAATCTATGTATTAAATATTATTTGGGAATTATTGGTGGGTGGGGCCCTTAAAAGCACCTCGATGCATCGATAGGTGTCATGAGACAAATAAAATAGTTACAAACTCTATGTGTATATTTCTAGATAGAATTAGATGAGTTTCTACCAACAGAATTAAACCATATTAATGGTATAATTGGTGATGTGCTAGATACATGACATACACTAAATATGTATTTTCCCTATTCAATATTCAGTTATTACAATCAAATATTTTTTTACTTTGAAAAAAATCTATGGATGCATATTCATTCCAATATTTATTATTCACATTCGTTTTCCAAACAATTAACCTTTCTATAAGGCCAATAACTTATCAAAATTTACTTTATTTATTATTTTTTAATATAGCCGTCAAGGATAATTTTATCTCAACATTATTTTTTAGCGTTCCCTATATTATGATGATAAATCCTTTGAATAAATTTGTAGGATGTTGTTATTTCATTTTATTATGTAACATCATTGTCTTTTATATATTTTTGAGTGTACTATGTGTGTTATGTATGTAATTTGATCATTCAAAGAAGCTAAACTTATTTTTCCATAGATATTTTATTCCTTATAAAAATTACAAATAAATAAAACAATACACCAGCTCCAGGCTCCTAGGTTCGGTGTGTTATAGTTGGTTTCAATAGAAGTTTAATTGTAGCCATGGATACTAGATTTAAAAAACATAGATTATAGAATAAAAACATATGATATTATTTGAAAATAAATATAGGAGATAAACCTACAATTTTTGTAAGGTAGATAATATGTGGGTCCACATAGAAATACACCCTTATATGGATACTATAAGTGGATGTGGTTTTGGAATAGATGTACCATAGGGAAACCACTCCGACAAGGTGTCCCTGGAAAGACTTTTGGTAACCAAGTACAAAAAAAACAGGTCTTACTACATACTTATTTGACACTCACATGGGGTATTCTTTGGATTATTAATTTGTTCATTAAAAACCATTATTAATGGTTTAAATGTAAATATGACCCCAAAAGACTATGTTTATGATTATGAGATTAGATTTTCATAAACATTCAATTTATTATAATTGTTTTTATAGCTCCAAATTAATCATTATGAACCTAATTAATTGTATTCAATGGTTTAGTGATGGAACCTAATGGAATAAAGTTCATCAATTCCCGCAGAAATATAGGGATTGTCACACTGAGCATGTTAATGAATTTAGTGTTGGAGATGATAGGATCATGAACATATTTGGACAAAATAATTATTTTATGATGAATAACCATAATACACCTATGTTGGACCACATAATATGACATTGTATAGTTACTACTAACCTAATGGTAGCAGAGCAGTGGATCAAGGATCTTAAAATTATTTTTCTAGCATTGAGATTTAATGAGAATGAAATGTCAGTACTGGATGTATATTATCTCAAGGGAGATACTGATAAATGGTGGTCGTTAATCAAAAATTATAAGGTTAAGATAAAATATATTTCATGAAATAGTGAAATTTAAAAAAAAAACATTTTTCAAAAAATACTTCCCTCGTGAGAAATGAACTGAAATAAATTTAAAATTCCCTAGCTTAACTAAAGGGAAATAATATTGGTTGTGATGTATGAGGCTACCTTCCCAATACAAGAAAAGTATGATATATATTACCTATGTGATTATAAATACAAGATGGATCATTTCTATGATGGTATTAATCCAAGTCTCTAAATGGAACTGGCTTCTCAAACATTTTATGCATATAATGAAATAGTAATAAGTGGCATCAAAATAGAGAAGTTATTTTCTAGATCCAATATTTTCAATGGAAATCAAGTGAAGAAGAGGTCTTCTTATAACCATAAAAAATGTGAAGGTCCAAATAAAAATATTTTAATGATGAAATTCAAATTATGCAAAAATTAGGGAAAGAATCATCTAATAAAATTATATAAATTAATGGGATTTTATTATATGTTTGGAGAAAATATTCATCGAGAAAATTTATTAAAGGTTAAGATTCTAATCAAGGATGTGCAATGCAAAAATTGTAGGGATGTGGGTCACTATTCAAATTATTGTTAGTTTTCAAGGAATCATGCTTTAAAAAAGGCCATATGAGAAATTAAAAGCTTATGTTAATAAAAAATGTGAGGTTGATGTCTCTAATGAAGTAGTAGAAGGTACATTAACCATATCCTCAAATTTTTATAAAGGTTTATTTGCTTATGGATCATTGAATTATTTTATATCATACTAGTTTTCAAAACAAATTATATTTCCCATTCCACTTGACAAGGGATTTGTTAGTCAAAAATCATAGTGGAATACTTTTTGAATTAAATATGTGTCAATTAGTTCCTATTATGACACATAAAAGTGCTATAATTTTTTATTTCATTATCATAAATATTGTTGATTTTCATATAATCCAATGTATCGATTTTCATTCAAATTATAATGAATAAATTTATTACAATGATAAAGAAATTATGATTCCTAATAAAGGTAGGAAATTTATCATCTTCAATGGGGAGACACAATAATTAGAGTCATATCTGGATCCACCCTCATAACTCTACAGAAAGAAATTATTGGGGGGGAAGGGAAAACCTCATCTATAGATGAGTAATGAAATATTGAAATAGTGGATGTACATATTATATAGGAATACATTTTTTTATTTAATATGGATTAACTTAGACACCCCCAAAGCATGAAACTATGTTTTCTAGTGATTTAATCCCTGAATAATGCACAAATCAAAGACACATTATATAATGACTATTGTGGAATTATTGGAGCTAATGAAACAACTAGATGATTTGAGTAGTAATGGATTTATTCAGCCTATTTTTTTCTAATGGGTATCCCATATTCTCTTTGTTAAGATGAAATTCATAAACTTGAGGTTATGCATTGACTATAGATAAATAAATTCTATTACAATAAATAAGAAGTACCTTATTCCTCATATAAATGATCTAATTGTTAAACTTCATAAAGATAATTATTTTTTGATGACTATAAATTGTTTTTTAAACAATCAATTTTGTGCTAAGAAGGTATATATTCCAATGAAAACATTTCAAACTAGGTATGGACATTATGAGTGTACAGTAATTCCATTTTCCCTAACTATTTAACCCTCTATTTTTATGGATCTAACAAAAAAATTATTCAAAGAATATATTGACGAGTGTTTTGAGGTATTTATTAATAATATGTTTACATATTAGAAAATCTATGAGGACCATGAGAAACACATGTGGGTGTAATAGATACTATTAAAATAAAATAGTTATATGGGATGTTTATCATGTGTGAATTCTGGCTTAAAAATGTTTTTTTCGTGGTTGTATTGTTTCTAAGGATGAAATTTCAACTGATCCAATAATGAAAATGATTGTTTATGAATGGAATACACCAACTAACATATCTTTTGTACATTTTTTCATTGGATTGCATATTTATTATTAGTTTTCTATAAATAATATTTCCCTATTAGCTACCATGTTAACCAAGGTTACTCAGAAAGTGGTTAATTTCATATGGAAAATAGATGTGTGATGAAATTTTTAGATAATTGAACAAAAGCTTAGTTAATTTAATAATCTCGACTCTACCATCGATAAATGGTAGGTTTTTGATTTTTAGTGATACATGATAGAAAGGACTTGGTCATGTTCTTATACGGAATGATACAATTATTCTTTATACATCAATAGAGTTAAAAATTTATGAACAGAACTATCCAAATTATGATCTTGAGTTAGAAGCTATAATAGTTTCCCTGAATATTTTGAGACACTATTTTTGTGTGGAAATATTTTATAAATATTTAGATCGCATCAGTTTGAAATATATCTTTACACAGAAATAACTCAACATGAGGCCAAAGAGATAGATTGGTCTACTCAAGAAATATGATAATTCAATACACAACCACATAGGTAAAACAACAAAGTTAACAGATTCATTAAGCATGAAAGTTCATTGAATTCTAACCCAAATTATGAATGAGAAATAACCTATGTTCATGGATTAAGTAAATATGGATATGAAAATTATTAGGGAAGAATAAACATCATTACTTTTTCAAATGATCATGAATCCATATTTACTATAGAGGATAAAAATGTATCAATCAAAGGGTGAAGATATTCAAAAAAATTAAAGTTGTTAAGGATGGAAGATTGGAGGAAATTGTGTTTGAGGTTGGAATTCTAAAATTTGGAAAGTGGTTATGTGTTACATCAATGCTAGAAG
This sequence comes from Viscum album, assembly GCA_963277665.1. NCBI lineage: Eukaryota > Viridiplantae > Streptophyta > Magnoliopsida > Santalales > Viscaceae > Viscum > Viscum album. Next base: position 646,533,798 of record OY728136.1, read on the forward strand.
TAAAAAATCAATCTATTTAATGATTTTAATAGCTCAGATTTCTCTATACACTCTTGTAGTAGCATGATGTATAGAGATATAAAGGAAAATATTTGGTGGGAAAATATGATGCAAAAAAATTAGTGAGTATGTTCCACGATGCCTAGTTTTTCAACATGTGAAGGATGAAAAAAAATCCTAATGAAGTCATGCAACACCACCCAAAATTGTGTGTAAATGGGATGATATTATGATGGACATTATCACAATACTATCATGTACTCCAAGAAGGAATGATGTAATATGGATTATTATTGATTGACTTACCAAATCTAAAAATTTCCTCACAATAAGAGAACGCTTTCCATGGGAGCGCCTAACACAACTAAATATTATTAAAGGTGTAAAACATCATGGTGAACCACATTAAATTATGTATTATCATGATCCATTATTTAACTCAATATTATGGAAAATTATTAATAAATATTTGGATACTTAAACGCCTTTGAGTATTTATTATCACCCTCAATATGATGGGAATTTAAAAAGGAGGATCCAAACATTATAATACATGTTGAGATCTTTCTCACTTTACTTTAAAGGTATGTTGTATCAATGTTTAAATTTGGTAGAGTTTTCCTATAATAATTGTCTATGTTCAAGTATTCATATGGAACTATGTGTAGTGTAATATGGAATTAGATGTCATACACCAACCTATTGGGATGTTGTTGGTGAAAGGTCGATCATAAACCTAGAATATAAGGACTAAACGTCAATGAAGGTAAGGACTATTAAAACACATATCAAAGTGACACAATCTACGAAAAAGTGGTTTTATTGTAACTAAAGAAAATATATGGATATTCAAGTGGATGATCTTGTATTCTTTGTGTTATCTCTCTAGAATGGTTTTAAAATATTTAGAAAGAATGGGAAATGGGTCCCTAGTTTCATCATACCATTTGATATTATAGAGAGATTTGGAGCTCTGTATTATCGTTTGGAGAATCCATATAGCATTTCAAATGTAAAAAATGTGCTCCACATTGCATTGTCAAGTAAATACATTCAAAACCGAGTGCATGCCCTCGCATATGAAGGAGTAGAATTGGATCCTAATTTTTTATACTATGAAGAGACTATAGAGATTCTTGACACAAGAGAGAATGTGTTGAAAAATTATATGACTCAATTCATAAAATATAATTGATGCAACAATAAAATAGAGGAAGGATGTTGGGAAATGATGATGTTATGAAGGAGAAACACCCTCGTATTTTTAGAAGAAAACATTCATATAGATTTTGAGGATGAAATTTCTATAGGAGGGAATAATATAACACCCCATGATTTTATGGTATGTATTCTCTTAAATAAATTCAATTTAATTAATAGCATATATTACATAAAAAATTATTTATTATAATATAAATCCTACTAAATCACATATAGAACACAATATATATATATATATATAAATGAATAGTGGATGAAATAAGAGGGTTTTTCAGAAACTAACATATACCAATGAATTAGTAAGATGGCCTTTGAAATAGTAATGAAACCCTTAAGAATAGTAATTCTTCCAATAGGATAGTAACCACACCTATGAAAGTATTAAAAAATGTCAACATCATATAGAAAAAATATGATATAATTATAACATAGTATAAGTAAATATATTTTGAAAATGATAAATTAACAAATAATATTTTTTATTAACATATAATTATTATTTTAAATTTTTTAATTAATATAATTATATTAATATTTATTTAATTTCATAAAATATTTCAAAAATTTAATTTTTTGTCTCTTCTGATTAGAAAATAATTTCATCATATCTTTATTAATTTTTCAATGTCTTATAAAAAAATTAATAATTTGATAATTAATATTTTTAAAATAAATGACATTTTTATTTAAAAACGAAATTTCACATATTTGTAAACTTAATTTATAAAAATTCAGTACATTTTTGAATTATATACATAAAGAATATATAGGGTTAATTTGATGGATTTTTCTAAAACAGTTGAATTTTTATAAATATTGAAATACGATAATTTATGATTAATGTTAAATACATGAATTTTTGAGTCATTGTTGACATAAGGATGAGGTGAAAACAATTATTTTGATCTCACATGAAATAATTTTTTTATTAAGTCATAAGGATCAATGATATTTTTTATATTAATCAAAAATAATAAATTATTGAATAAAATAATAAACCAACCTATCTCCTCCACTATAAATACCACCCCTCACCTCATATTCCCCTGACCCCTTCGACACGTTGATCCTTTCCTAAATAATTCTCAATAAAATTCACAAGTCTCTACCCTACTTCTAGGAGCCTTTGGTCTCTATAAAATACCAAACTCAAGTCCATTAGGGATGTTCTCAAGAAGAATAATTCAAGAGGTAAAAACATCATTGATTTTCTTCTAATTTATTTTCATTTTGTTTTCTTCTAGCCTCGCCTTATCTAAGTGGAATGGTAACTATATTATATCAAATATAGTATAATTATACAATGTTAATGTAATATTCCATGTTCTATTATAATGCCTTCTCTATTTTTATTAAAAATGAAGACATCAATTTTGATATGTTGATTTATCATATTCATGGATGATGAGTTTTTAATTTCTAATCCCATATTTAAAGCTATAAAAACCCTGTTTTATGGTTAAACCATATAAAAATATATTTATAAAAAACAATTTTAATCTCTGTAACTATTATATATACATTATGTTAAATAATATAACAAAACTAGTTCATAGTCCTCAAAAAATTTCCAAATTAATATGAACAATTATTATTAACTTTTTTTCAAATGATTAATCCTAAAAAATAACCTATTGATTTTTATGAAAATTTAATATCTTATATGTTCTTTAGTAATGTATAATTTCAATTTTAGAGTTATACCCATTCTAGATAAACCTCCATACTCATATTCAAGTGAACCAATAATAATAACCATGAAAACAAACAATATTGAATGATAAAATTTTATATTTTAATTTATAAAGAAAAAAAATAACAAAAATAAAAAAATTTATATTAAATCAAATAAATATATAATATATTATAAATTTATTTATTTACTTATTTAATTTGATTATCCACAACATAAAATCATGTTTGTAACAAATTTTGAAATAGGGAAAAGGATTTCGTCTCAATTTAAATTTCATGGAGACTAAAATTGTATTGTTTACTTATTCATTTTCATATGGTGTATCTAATTCCCATTTGATATTATCTTACTTGTGAAATTTTCTTAAATATCGAAATTTTGTATCATGGATATCGTGATTTCTTTAGACGTATAACATAATTCATGTAGTGTTTATTTTGAAGGTTATTTTAACTAGAAAATATTGATGAATACATGTCCTCAAATCAATAAAGATATTTTAATAAGTCATATTTAATGTAACTTGAATCAATTTATTGATAATTATTTTTAAATTCATTGATGTTTGGATCCTGATATATCCCCTAGATTAATCGATGATCCTGATGAGACAAAATAGTTAGTGACAAACCCTTAATGTTAGTTTCTAAACAGAATCACATGGGTTTCTACCCACGTACATAAACATTCATAATGGTATAATGGTTCATATGTTAGATACAGGACAACTACAAAAAAATAATTTTTTTAATTTAATATTATGTTAATTTTCTTTGAGATTTCTATTATGACATAATATATGGGTACATTTTCATTCCCCATTTATTGATGGTGTGAGATTTTTCAGATTTTATAGATTTCCATAATATCTACTACCTATTTACTTTATGATAGTTATGATTTAATTATATAACCCTTATTAAGAATATGATATCACCCTTGTTATTTTTTCTTTTCAATAGGTAATAATGAGGAATCCAATGAATGAGTTTCAGGGATGAGGTTATTTAATTTTATTAGGTAACATGATTTTATTTTATTTCTTTTCTAATCTACTTTGGGTGTCATATTAGTAATATGACCATAGAAAATTTACTAAAATTTGTATTATAGATCTATTTAAAATTTTCCTAGTTTAAAATTTCTAAATAAAATATTTAAATATCTTAAGTAAAAATTATTATATTAAAAATATAATAAAAAAATTAAAATTGACAATAAATTATCTAAAAGTAATATAATAGGATATTTTATTAAATGTGAATATGATTTTTTAGTTATATCATTAGACAAAAGAATATATATAATTATGACCTGAAGAATAAATTTTCTAATATAAATTTATCCAAACAATATGTTTTAGTATTATTATTTGACTAATTTGTATAAAATCAGGAGAAAATTAAATTTATGAGTTAAAATTTGTTTTCAAATATCATTTAAAAACATCATAACATGTTGTTCTCTAATCTTCTCAGATTGATTTTTTTCATAAAATTTATGTAGATTATGACAATAGATGGTTTATGTTATATATAAAATCAACTTCCCAAATGTTTTATTTATTAAAGGGGATTTATATTAATTTTATCAGATGAAAAATAAATTCAAATATCATTCAACTTATAATTATGAAAATGATGTAGTTGGATGTTGTTTTCTCAAGGGTTGATGATGAAACACACACTCATGTATTTTGGTTTGAGTTTTACTCGAACTCTAATTATTTATTATAATAATATTTCAATTTAATGTTATATAAAAGTGACACATAACTCATTAGAAAAACACATGGATATAAGAAAACATTTCAATGGGTTGGGGGTTACAACAAAAGTATATATAATTATTTTCTTTATCAAAAGTATAAATTAAATTTCTAATATGTTTACAAAATCATTTACATATGATAAATTCTTGTTCATTAAAAGAAAATTATTAATGATATATATAAATCCATTTTTAATCAATTTATTGTTTAACATATCTCCTTCAATTAAAATTATCCCTAAAGTTAGGGGACGCCGCTTATAATTCAATAATTTTTCATTATACATTCACCTCATATTTTTTCAAATATATTCTAATTGAATTAAATATTTGTTCTCCCATTATATTCTTTTGAATGGTAAAAAAATCTGAAAAATCCTTTCATGAATGAAACATGAAATAATAATGTCATTCATTGTTATTGGAATATTACTATGAGGAGTTTTAAATTTCACATCCTTTTTAACACGTCTTCAACTCATAAAATGTAAAATCACTTTATTTACATCCATAAATTAATTAGCATCGGAATAAAGTTTATTTTCTATAAATTACTGATTTTTATCTTGAAATTATTATTTCTTTTCTTAAAATAATATTTATGACATATTTTTTGGCCACATAATTTTCATAAAATAATTCATCACCATTTTTACATTAAAAGATAATAATTTTTGATGTTATCAATGAAAAGCACTAAAATAATTACCATAATATAAGTGTTTTTCATCACAACAAACTTTTATATATATTAAAATTCTATACTGAATATTTTTCTATGAAATCGCCTCTCAAAAAGATTAACAATATAAATTAATTTGGCCATCTATAATCCTCATTGTTTTATCAGCAAAAATATTAATAGTATTTGATATAGTAAATAAATTATCTTACAAAAAAATTGACATGAATTTCAATGTTTGAAATTGCATAAGGACTTATTCTATTATAACTAAAACCTAAATATGATCCCAATTGTTGGTGGAGATGATTGATTGGGCAAAATAGTCTAATTTAATTTATATTTATATGTTTCATTATATCAACTACATTAAAGAAGTTTTAAGAATATTTAAAATTCTTTTGATGTATTAAAAGAAACAAAACATGTAATTAGATAATCATAAAGAGAAAAAAATTTCAAACATATGATTTTATTTTCATTAAATTTTGAAATATATTTCTACTTTTTCCATATTCATTCCTTTACATTGCATTTCTTGTTGAAAATTTTAAAGGGGGAGGGGGAATTTAAAAAAATTTAAAAATTCAAGTACTTTTTATTAGGGGAAAGTAATTCATTGTTTTATTTGTACATTTTATTACTAATGAGTTTAATATCTAGTGATCTGAATCAAATAAAGATTAATTCACTGGTCTATTATTCAAATGGATTATTTTTGTTTCACTCGATTATTTTATCAAATATTTATATTTAAATAAATTTAATTTCCATGATATCTTGCAATACACACATCATTGAATTTAAATGAACCGAGGAATATGATTAAAATATTAATAAATGATACACATAGCCTATCCATATTATTGGTGGGTATGAATATAATTCAATGTGTTAAATATGTATATATATATATATGAATATTTTTCTAAAATTTATTTATTAACTCATAGTGAATAATAACTCAATTTTGAGTAATGTAATTTTCAGCTCCATTAATATTCCTTCCTCAAAAATGTTTTCCCTTGAAATTTTTGTATGAATATTATAATTAATTTATACATTTTATAGAAATTTAATTTTATTAAAGGATAATATTTTTTAAATAACAATTAAATTATTATCTTAGTTTTTCTTTTTAGGGTTTTCAAAAAGATTTATTTTCCAATCAATAATGAAAAATAAAACATTATATAAGACAACAAATTTTTTCTATAAAACAACATTATATAAACAATAACATTAAATTATTTAATTTTTATTAAAATTATAAATGATCAATTTGATTTACATGAATTTATTTAATTACATTTGGATTAATATTTTACATTATTATTATATAAGTGAATTTTTAGTATAAAGGGTATATTATGTAATTCAGGTAATTCAGGTCAAAACTAATGTCATATATATTAGAATTAATTAAAAAACATACCATTATTTCATTTGATGATTATATTTCATCCATAATCATACCAATATATAAAATATTACCTTTTATTCCATTTTACATTGATTTTTACCATTATAATATTTATATAAAGGATAAAATCTAGAATCTTATAATCATTATCTTAATATATATGATATATTTTGACAGAGAGAGAAATATCATATTTTTTTATAAACAGTTAAGTGAAATATGAATGAATATTTAACATTGTAATTTATTTTTATTTTTTATTGATGAAATAATTTCCTTCAATTCTTATGAACCAATGGCATTATTCTTGTGAAACTAGAAAGAAAAAATTTTAAATGATATTAAAAGCTCCAATTTTATTATTTTTGAGTGATGTATACTGTCACAAGAATTTAATAGATTCATATATAATATTATTGATTTTTTAAAGGTTTCTATTCAAAATACATTTTTATTATGATGTTTTTAATGTAAAATTAAATGAATTCAGTAAAAATTAAATTAATGAAATATAATAATAGAAAATATATTATTAAATAATGAAAAAAATCATAAAACCCAATATTTTTTATTTTTAATGAGTTATGGTTGAAAATATCATCCATGATCCATTTATGTGTCACTTTTTCTTTTATATTATAAATCATGAACCCAAAATGAAAAAACAAATTTTAATTCTGGTAATCATCAAAATGGATAAGAGGGGTTAAAATTGTTTGACATGGGTAAAAAATAACCAAAACATGTCCATATTTGATTTTATTATAGTATTTATAATCATACTAAGATTATATTTCAATTATATCAATTTTGGTACATTTTATTGAATATTAATCTAATTTTATTTGTAGTTACAAGTGTGTACCCTCTAACCTGTAAAAGGACACCCCTTCTCTATTTTTGTTTCTTCTACTTGAGATTCCTAACATGAAATTCATCTATCCAATTCTATTATCAAATTATTTATCCAAAAATTAGATATTTTTTCTTCTTAAATTACAATACCAAGGATCTGTAAGATCGTATGTAAAGTATGTTTACCAAAGAAGAGATCATCACCTCTATTGACCCTCTCAAATTTATTTCTTCTTATACATCGTATAAATATATTGTAAATATCCTAAAATAATAACCATTGAATCCTCAATATACTGATATGTTCATTTGATTATGGGAATCATGACACCCATGTGTAAAAATCTTTCTTATTTTGTAATATTTTATCTTATCATCAGTGTTTTTATGTTTTGGTTGGTCAAGGTCTAAAATTTAAGGTTTATAGAGGATTTTTGGTCAATGATGGTTATCCTAGATGGTTTTTACTAACCATTCAATTCACAGGTAGTTAGGTCTATAATATTTAAAAATCCATTATTATAGGATTCAACATACATTTTTAATTCTTGTGGATATAAAAAATGTGTTTTGGGGTCAGGTTTGTCTATTAGGGGATGTGAAATGTTTTCATAAATTGTGCAGTTCGTGAAGAGAAACCATCTGATGGGTCTCTAGACTAGCTAGTTTCCTGGGCATTATTGGAGAATAGTTTGGAATATTTTTCATCCTAACTATGAAACCTTCACTTTTGTTTTTTTTAATTTCGTAAAATATCCATTTTAAAATAAAGTGGGTCTCATTCCTCTTCTCCAACAAATGTATTGACTCTCCTATATGAGAGTTATTGTAGTTCAATATTCTTTTTCTAATTAATAAATTCCATTTATTTGTAATTTTGCATATGGTTTTGAGGTATTTATTCTTTATGTTCCCTTTTTCTTCCTTCCCCTTATATTTTCCACTTGTTTTTTCTAATTGCATGAACTTTAAATCTATTATAGTCAACATTAGGGTTCCATGTAGATATAATTTTGGTTTTATTGTGTCCTGTGGTATTAGTCATTATTATTACTCCCATTGTAGTGATGTTCTTTGAATGTGTTGTCTTGTAAAGAATTTTGGAATGATTCGTATATCATATAGTAGGTGTTTCTATGAAATTGCATCATTTAGGAATTAAAAATGTACTTATTCATTCTAAATTTATTTTCAGTGATGTTATAATTATTTGTGATAGATTAGTGGTTATTAGAAAAAAATTAATTTTTTTGGAATTTATATTATATGGTTTTTCATGTTAATTCATGGTTTTCATTTTTAAAATGGAATGACTAATTAATCTATGATTTTTTTAAAATCTCAAATAGATTTTTTAAATGTTTTTCATTTTTCAATGGTTATTCACCCATTAATGTTCTTATTGAGTGAGAACTATGTTTTAAAGAGAATTTGGTTTTAAATTGAGGTGTTTGGTTCAATCTAAACGGGCCTCTTTAATGGATTTCAAATGATGATTAGGATTTTTTTTGTTCTTTACCCCTTGTGATAATTACATTATAGCTCTTTTAAAATGTTTTTAATGAAATTGGAGGCCTCAAGGCTAGTTTTGGTTTTCAATTAGTAGGGCCCTTTTATAGGGATTATTTTAAATTCATTAATGAAGTGAGTGGATTCACTAAACATCTCCAATATTTTATGTTGTTTATTATTAAATATATAAGGTATTAGAATCCTGATCATTGTCTTAGTGTTAAATACATAGTCACAACATTGGATTTTAAATTGTAGTTATGAATGGAACCCATTAATTTCCCCTTGAATTGTCACCCATTTTGAGGTTTTTATTAATCTCTATGAGGTGCTTATTCTCCATTTGTGCGGTAATTTTTAGGTTTATGTCACGGGTTCTGGTTATTTATGGGGATATTTATATTTAGGTTTAAGGTGTGACGGTAGTAATTGTTATTAACATGAAAACCCCATGATAAACCTCAAACCAACCACCCCATAAAATCAATTCCAATTCATAAGAGGCATTTCCAATCCTCTTGTTATGTAATGTACTATTGGGATACAATATCATACTCGTAGGAATGGTTTACTCTTAAATAATAACAAAACATGATGAATCAAGACAATGCATATAACAGAAATAAGAGAAACAAATAAATCAATGTAAATAAAAGAAAAAATAAACACAACCATGATATACCTCTATTGGAAAAAAACCTAAAATATAAAATATGGGACAAAACTCGAACCAGAATGATCCCCATGTTACTTCTAGGTCACCACTAACCACAAAACCATCCCACTCCAATGGAAAACCAAAACTAAATATAAACCTGTGAAATAACTCGGGTCTAGAAATGTCATGTATAATAAGTAGTATGTTAGAATAAATAACTCAATAGGTAATAACTAAAGAATCCATACATTTCCATTCATGAAACAATACATATATACTTTTTTAAATATGTTTAGGGAGAAATAGTGTTTAAAAAATTTAGAGACCGATGAAAATCATTCATTTTAAAAACCCAATTTTAAAAACAAAATCCATATATCAAACTCAACCAAAATAATTATTTATTAAAAAGGAAGATATGAGAAGAGAAAAAGATGCATCGTATATCAAATGATGAAATAAATTAACAGCATAATATAATTACTAGTTGAAACATTACAACAAAACAAGTAACCAAAGTGATGAAAAATAAAACAAGATTTTTGGATATATAATAATTTAAATTTCATAAATATCACTAGATGAAATTCCAAGATGTAAATGGTTCATACCAACCTACCATCATATGGTACACCTCCATAATCAACAACAAACATAGCTTCTCTAAACTAATCTCAACAGTTGAAAATCTGACCTAGGTTGTCCTCTAACAATGGGGTTCTAATAAATATAAGTTATACTAGAAATTAATCATCACTCATCCCTATAGGTGATGTCCAAAATTACCATGATAATATTATAATAGATAATGAGTAGGTCATCACATTCTCACCATTAGAAAATTATCTGGGATTCCCCCATGAATGCATGTTCCAGTAAATGACACGATCTATGTGAAGTCTCTATTATTGAAAGGATGAGAATTGGGATTTAATCATACATATAAACTTTCAAAAATTTCAATTGGTTCTACACATCATATTAACATAATATCAATTTTCTTAACATCAAAATTACCAACCAGTCCTTAAATTTTATAAAACCAAACCATTTCCATTAAAAAGAACATTCTGTTAAAATTCATTACCCAAATATAGGTGAAAAGATATCACATGATTAAAATATTGTTAATGGGACATGATTTATATATAAAATTTAATTCCACACTTGATATCATTTATAATCAATAAAAACTCATTTAGAAAACAATTTTAGTTTTTGAAAATAATTTCGAAAATGGAATCGAGGAGAGGGAGATAATGGAATAAAGGATTATTGAAACCCAATGATTCAAAATAGATATTTCAATTGAATAACAAATATATACATGTCTGTTTGTAAATCCATATGTTCACTAAGTGAACACATGGATGTGAAAACATTTACCGACATATATAAGTACAACCATAAAAACAACCAAATTCCATTAAAAGAATTAAAAAACATCACAACCACAAAAATGGATCGACACAAAAGAACCAAACCAATATAAGATTACAAACCCCACTAACAAATATCAATTTCACATGTCACCCAACTACTAAATTACATAGAAGGTCAAAAAATTTCATAGTTTATTAATTAATCATGAAAGTCCAATTTTCATTTTATGAAACATGCTTTATAAAAATATTTATACGAATAAAAATGGAATACCTTTGAAAACCCCATTTTCAAAAAAAATTAAAATAGAAACATCATGATAAATCAAACTATAACATACCAATCAATAGTCTAACATTTAAAAATTATTTTTGAAATCTTAGGCAATAAAATTAATTCACTAGAATTGAAATGGATAGAAACACAAACATCAATGGAGTTCAAATACAATGAAACTCAAAGATAAAAAAAATAAGACCAAAATAAAAACAACACACCATAACACCAAAATAAATACAGTAGAACATCATACCTCTACCCCAAGGGGGTTTCCAAAATGGAACCCAACAAAGAGAACTCCATAAAAAAGATATGGTGGTGACGATAGGAGTAAAATAGCCAAAAATGAACAAATAACCTAAAAACCATCATAGAGCATAAAAATTACATGTAAAGACAAACGAAAAGGTTTTTGGGATCCACTATGTGCAGCTAGATTGGATGGGTCAAGTAAAACCTGATATGGTGTTAAAAAGAATAGGGGGAGAAATTAAATTTTATGTTTTCACGATTTTGGGATTGTCGTCCGATTTGCCTGCACATTTTTTCAAACCATGCACCACCATCATCACACAACAAAATGGAAGAAACACCCATAGAGACTGAACAAATGGTTTGATAAACTGTTCATCAATGGTGAAAATCAGTTATACCAATATAAATGAGCCTCTCTCATTCTCTCCACATGGTTCCCACTAACTGTGTGAATGTCATGTCCCTTTACCTAGACACCACCAAATGGCTTCATGGTTACTCCTTTTACTCTCATGGTTTGGGAAAAATATTTCCCAAACATTTGAAGATAACCCACTAAATAAGGAGCATGAAACAGCTTCTTCCTTCACTATCCATACAGATTCTCCACAAACCATTCACACTAACTATGAAATTTGCCAAAAAAATATCATTAAACTTACAAAACAGAAAACCATATAGAAAAATACTCAAAAAAACAACATCTTGAAAAATTAAGATATATTGAATAATAAAACATATTAAGTAAATAAAAACCATCATTTGGGTATGATTTTTATTCCTTAGGTGTTAGACCTGGCTTGCATGCTCCAACAAGAAACTTTTTTTTGTTCATGGGAAAACTTGTAATAAGTTGAAGACCTGATTTTTTATACATGTTTTTTCGTATGATTCTTATGACCCACTAGTTATACAAAGTACATAGTTCTAGTTTGGGGTTATCAACACAATCAGGCGTGTGTTGGATAGTTTAATTACTTATCAGTAGAACATCCATGTAGGTTGGTATCTAGATTATGGGTTGGTATACTCTTATATATCTAACTGCATCACAATTTAGAAATACTTGGGTAGACCCCGTGACATATATTTTAGGTTAGTGTTTTATAGATTGAGATTATTTGGATCATGTGCTTATTTTTATTATTTCTATTATGTAAATGGTTTTCAAATCTTTTTTTAGTATATCTTAATTGTTTTTTATAATTCTTGGTTCATAATTTATTATGTTTTAATCATGTGTGCGTGTGTTTTTGTTTTTTCCTATAGAAATTGGATTTAAAAATATATTGGTTTACCCCTATATTCAAATTATATAATGTTTTATTGGTTCTTTAATGTAGATTTTGAAATGGGTGATTTGATTTTGAGAAGGAATCAGTAGGTACATTGATTTAGTGTGGATGCTTCCATGTAAACAAAAAATAATAATTTTTTTGAATTGTTTTTGTGCCATGTAGTTTTGAAATGGATTTCATTGGTGATTTTTTTTCAAAACATATGTATTGGTTTCATAAAATTAAATAGAATTATTTAATAATGATTATAGAATTGTTTTGGTTTCCCATACGATATTTTTCAAAAGATTACATTCTAGTTTATTTTCAAACTAGTATGAATGATTTCACTTTTGAAACATATTTTTTAGATTTGGTGGTTTGTGTTGAAGCACATGGATTTCTAGATAACACCTATATATTTTTGGATCCATGTTCCCATCTTGTTTCAGTTATGTTCATCAGGGCTAATGTGGGGTGAGTTGGGTTGTAGGGAGAAACTTGAAGTTTCGTGGATATTTTTAAATATCTGATTATATTGGTTTATTTTATTTCCATTTTTGGTTAAAATTATATGTATTATTTGTAGTTGTATATTTTTTATGGATATTGTTTATGTATAAAAAAATTGGTTGTACTGAAAAGGTTGTTTATAAAAAATGGTTGTGCTAATTTATTTAGGATCATGCATTTTTTTCTCTATAGTATTTTACCACATTATTAGGATAAACCATTCCTAATGTTTATCTTATGTTACCTATGAATTTTTTTCCATCCCATATAGATCATGATTAACCTTTGACCCATGTAGTAAATTAGGTTGGGTACTAAGTTCAGTGGAATCCTGGAAGAGTTCCATAAAAAATAGTATCAAATAAAAGGTTATTAGATTTTTCTAGTTTATAGAGTTTCTAGATCATGTTGGTGGTCTTTATGGATACACAATACACCCTATGTTTTTTGGAAATATCATGGTAGAAAGGAGGATACATTTTCGGATCTTGAGAGGTAAGGGAAGAGAGAGTATAGTTGGATCTTTTCATCCCAAACCTTATTCTTCCATGGGATATTTGTTTTTGAATAATGAGTTTGAGTTATTTTATAATATTTTAAGTGAATAGTTTTTTTATCCACTTGTAGTACATAAATGATATTTTGGATATCTCTATGGTTTCAGGATGGAAGTGGAGGAGAACATCAAATCCATATTCACTATACTTGGTTTGGGAAACCATGTAGTTCCCATGTATTCTATTCTACATCCTTATTTGTGTCTGGTTCTCAATTTTCACATTATTTACAAACCTATTTGTACAAACTCTTCACACTAATATTTCCTACCCAATTATACTATTTTTAATCCTTACAATTCGGTATATTTTCAATTTTTATTTTCACTTGTTAGTGGATGATTTTAGAATGTGCTAATTCTATCTGTGGATGTGGATCATGTCATCTTTTTTAGATTTTTTTGAAATAACTTGTTCGTACATGTTTTTAAAAACATTGTTTGGAAAATGAAGGGTTTTTTTTTTAAATTATCATTTTGAAACAAGGTTTTATAAATTTTTTTACAAAATGGTTTTTTTCATTCGATGATTGTGTTTTCAAAAAAGTAAATGGGTTTTCTTGGAAATTCATTAGGATCCTAATTTAAAAAATGAATAGGAATTGTCAAATAGGTAGTTATAAAATTATATATTAGAAAAATGATTTTATGAACTATCATTTTCTTTTGTAACTTATGTTCAGATGGAATTATTTAATTGTTTACACCACTGTGAAATTTGATTTTGAAATTATACAGTGAACTTTTTTATCTCAAAATAAATGTTCTTATGGTGTGATTTATGTGTTACTTATTTGAGGTCTTATTATTTTTTTCATTATTAAAATATTCAGTTTAGAACATTGGGTCTTTTAGTGCATGAAATGATATATTCATGTATTTTTTGTTATTATCTCCCCTATATGGTCAAAAATTATTATCTAGTTCTCTTCGCCACCCCGACTCTGAGTATAGTGGTGGATGTGAAAAATTCCTTTAGTTTCGATATCATAATGGATTCCGATAGTAAAAATATACCTTCCAACAATGTTGATCAACGGTTTGTGGAAATAGTGAGGTGGTTACAAGTGGTCAAGGTGATCTTTAAATCTCTTGGGACACATGAATGCTTGTAGATGAGATTTACTAAGATATTTATAGTTGTTTTTAGTAATGTTTGGTAAGAATTGTTGATACCTCCTCTATCATGGGAAGTTATGTCATGGGTGTCTTTCCAAAGTATGTTTTTCAAGTTTATCTACTAAGTGGGTTTAATAGGGTAGTGGGAACTTGATTTTTTGAGCCTTTATCGGGGTAACTGATCTGTAATAGAGTAAAATAATTGATTTTTTAGGTTGTTCATCTTTTCTCTAATGATTGTCCTCGTCTATTTTGAGAAATAATGTTTCTTTATAGAGGTTGTATTACGTAAGATTTTTGTTGAAATATACTGGAATATTATTTGAAATATTTTTATGAGGTGTTCAGTGTGTCCCTTTGAATAGAAGATGGCCATTTTATATAGTGTGGAAGGTGATGACTTAATTCCATCTAATGTGTACCACAAGTATGGTGGGAGTAAGAATTACCAGGTGAGTATGGAGTAATATTAGGATGATCATGATATTGGGTAAATGATCCTTCTTGTGGAATGAAGATATCTCTTGTCTACTTCTAGTCTTGGCCTCCATTTAATGATAATCCATACATAATCAATTCTCTTAGTGTTTTCCTCAATGGTGGATGTTTGGAAAATATTTAGTATTTTTGTATGCTCCACATTTAGAATAGGTCTCAGGTTTATTCATTTTCAGGATGTATTTCTATTGTGGACCATTACTTTTTTCATCATAATTTATGTTTTGGGATATGTGGTTTTTGTTTTTAGAATCATTTTTGTGGTTCTTTTTCAGAATTCTCTTGT
Organism: Viscum album; assembly: GCA_963277665.1. NCBI lineage: Eukaryota > Viridiplantae > Streptophyta > Magnoliopsida > Santalales > Viscaceae > Viscum > Viscum album. The sequence goes on from OY728136.1 coordinate 646,549,781, forward strand.
GGGTGAAATGAATTTCATTGATGGAATAATGTGTTATTCTATGAGATGCCTCCCCCTCTCCTTCTATATTAGGTGTATTTTTATGTTGTTGGATATAAGATCCATTTGTTAAGACTTTTTTGTTTTGGTGGTCCATACTTGATATAATTTATCCTACCCATTCTCATGTTGATTCATGTGGTTTCTCATTGACAAGGAAATGATAATTTACATGGGTTCATGATTGGGAACCTAGGGAACATGTTTTTCCAGTTGAGTTTTGTTTAATTTCTTCTGTTTGGCTATGGACATTCGGATGCACGGTGTGATATAGATCTGAATTTTGACATTATGTTAAATGTTAATATGATGACCTAAGGTTAGATCCCTTGTCATTACTCTAAGGACCATTTTGGTTTTTCTTCCTTCCTTTGGGTATAAATATCAATGTTTTTTAGGGTGATTTTCTATCGTGATTTCCCATTTGTTCTAGGATAAATAATCTCATTGGTTATCTCTGCTTCAAAACATGATATTGGATTTATAAAAAGATCGGAGTCCATTTTAAATGAATATTAAATGGGTTAAACAACTTTTTTCCTCCCATTCTTCATAGTACTCTTTATTTGAGGTCCTTCTTTATGTAATTCTTGAATATTTTTTAATTATCCTATTTGTTCATCTTGAATTTTTTTTGATCAATATAATATATTTTGAGGTATATTTTTATATGTAATTCCTTAGGGTGATTTCTTGCATTAATATTCTATCTTATCTTACCTCTTCTATTCAACAATGGACCATTTAGTGGATAAATATGGCAGGGTGGTGAGTTTGCAAACCATTATTCCATGGTGTTAATTTTCCTTGATATTTAATCTCATCTTTAGTATTTGTTTTTTAATTTCATTGATTTGGGGTTGAAATTTATGGTTTTTTTAGAAATTTGGGAGGATCATATTATGAATCATGGTTAGTACTGACCATTTAGTGATGATTTGGGTGGGTCTGTCAAGTCAAAAAAGTTGCTTTTCATGGCTTCGACACTGTTTCAGAAACCATGAAGAGCTCCTTTGAAGATGTTTGAGGCGTGGGTTTTGTCTATGGTGAGGATTAAGGTTTCATAAAAATCATCCAGTGCCATAGATGTTACCATACGAGGTATTCATGAACATGGAATTGTCTAAAAATGGTTAGTGTGTTGTTTGGAAAACTATGTGTCCAAAATATGCAAAACTCCTAGGTTTTTAATTATTTTTATTTCCCAAAATACCCATTTGTATCTAAATAAGGATTCATCCTATTCTCCTACTAACACGTCGATAAGACCACATAGTCTTTATAGGAGATCAATCTTATTCCTTCACTTAGTATATAAATTGTTGTTGGAATTTTTTAAGTGGTATTAATTTATTTCTTAATTCATTTCCCCTTCTCTTCCTTATCCATATTTATTACATTGTTGTAGGCTTCACCCATCAATCCTATACATATTTTTGTTGATAGTAGGGTTCCATGTATATTTTTTTTGGATACATCCATTAGTAGAAATTTTTTATATTCTTAGTGGTGTTTCTATCATTGAAGTAAATGTTTTCTAAGGAGTTATGTCATAATTCACATCTCTTGAGTTTGGTGTTTCAATGAAATTATATCATTTTAGAATTCTAAGAATTTTAGATATTTAAAAATTTTATATTTTATGAAGTTATATTTATTTGTGAAATATTTTTTTTATTTGAAATCATGTCATTATGTTGGATCTTGGAATAAATTGGAATTAATCTTAATTCCATGTTTTCCAATTTGAAATAGAATTTATAAAATTATAGGTTTTTTTGAAATGTCTATATGTAAATTAGAATTTTTTTCTAGTTATTCATTATGTTTTGCAATGGTTTTTGTTTTCAATGAGTGGAAAGTATGTTTTAATGTGAATTTAATTTTAATGTTAGCAGTTAACCGAGAAATGATTTAAAAATGGGTTATTTAATTGATTTCAAATGATAATTTAAATATTGTGAGTAATTTTACCCACATAATAATTATATTATGGAACCTTTAAAATGGTTTGATGGAAATATATGGTGTTTGGAAAAGTAATGGGATAAAAATATAATTACCCTTTCTAATGGGTGTCTTTATAAATTTGTAACAAAGTTATTAGTTTCATATAACCTATAAAATATTTTATGTGGTATTTTATTAAATATTAAAGGGCTTGAAATACCAAACCATGTACTGGTGTTAAATGCTTTGTTGGAACTTTTGATTTTAAATTATTATTTTCAAATACACCAATAGATTTCCCATTGATATATTACTTGTTTTCTGGGTTTTATTTATCTCTATAAGATTATCATGATCACCATGTATTAAAAGGTGCAAGGTTATGTCATGGGTTTATGTTATGTATGGTGATATTCATTATTGGTTATTTGGGGTGAGGGTATCCAAAGTTACATTGTGTGTTTTAAACATGGCTTGTATGTCCCTATTCCTCAAATACCTTTTTGTAGTGGGAAACTATGTTCTAAGTGTATGATCTAATTTTCTATCCCAGTTGGTACATATATCACTAGTGGAACACCAGTAATGCTTGGAAAATTGGGATAGTTGGGGTTATCATCATAATGAGGCTTGTGTGGGGTAGTTGTATGACTTGTGTTTTCAACTTAAATAAATTCTTGTAGTTGGTTTGTATGATAATATATTTTTACAATTACATTCCATTAATATTAGGAATTCCATGGTAGAGCCCATGATATACTCAATTTATTTAATGGTTATTCAATGACGTTAGTTTGCTGTAGTGCCTGTTTTTTCATTTATCATTATTTCAATGTCATGAAAGATTATTTTTATTAGATTTTATATATACCTTGTGATTATTGGTTCCTAATTTATTATTTTTGACACATTTGGGTTTATTGTGTTTTTTCCTTAAGGAAATAAGTTTTCAATGTTGTTTGAGAAACAATGTTTTAAAATTAATGACAATTATGTTTGTACTTTAAATAAGATTTCAAAATGTGTGTATTAGTTTTTAGTTGGCTTCAACAAGTTAAATGAATTAAGGTGACCGTTTTTATTTAAATAAAAAAATGTGTTAATTTGAAAAATTTTAATTGTGTTGGTGGATTCAAAATGGATTATGGTGTTTATTTGTTTAGAAAAAGTATGTGTTCATATTTTAAAAAAGTTATTATTTTTAAAGGGAATATAGATTGTTTTCTATTTTCCATAAGATATATGTGAAAAAATTACATATTACTTTTTTTCCAAACTAGCAAGGATGAATTTACTTATGAAAAATATTATATAGATTTAGTGGTTTTTGTTGACCTACATGTGTTTTTAGATCACTAATTTACATTTCAGATTATTCATTATTGGTAGGTTTAGATTTCATTTGGAATGGATGATTGGGGTATATTTTTGTGGTGGTGAGAAACAAGAGGATCTATGGAGTTTGTTCAGGCCTTATTCGAGTTAGTTTGTTGTTTTTTTTCTTAATTTTTACTGTTATAACCATTATTCAGGTATGTATAATTATATTTATGGATTTTATTTATGCATATGAAAATGGGTTGGATCATCATAGTAGTTTATGACCTATTGGAATGGTAATTTATTTTGGACCTTGTATTTTTTATATTTTGATGTCCTTTATCTCTATTTTAGTTTATATAAATCCCTAACAACAATCCTGTGATACAAATGAAATAGTTTCCATCCCATGAGGATAAATAATTACATTAAGACCACGTAGAAAATTTGGTTTTCTATTGAGTTTTATGATATCAAAGGTTTGTTCATTATTGTATAACCAATTTCCATCTCTTTTTCATCCTATGAAATGTGAAAATATCTCTTATGTATGCATACAGATTATTGCCTCAATGTAGTGGTGTAATTAATTCTTCATCACCACATTACTTGGATGGTTTGAAAAATGAGACTAATAAATATATATGATATTTATTAAATCATTATTATTCTAAAATTTTAAAATCATAACTACCATCTAACCATACAATCCATTAGAAAAAAATAATGTCCCTCGTGCGTGCTTGTGGACTACCACCTCCCTTAATTGGTGTGATACATTTTTCATTTTCTCATTAAATTGATGGTAAAATGAATAAATTTCAAAAATATATATGATATAGATGATTTTTAAATGATATAATTGTAGTGGATTATTAATTACCTTTATTTTTTGTATTTGTTGATAAGTGAAAACAACATTCATGAGTACATACAACATACCATCTCTATGAACATTATAATTCATTTTTTTATATGTACTTGTTATCGATGACTCATAATTTATATATAAGTGATATATATTATATTTATATCGTAATTAACATTTTATAGATGATGTAACCATATATAATGTACATGGACTGGAAATACAGAACCAAATTTATCACAATTCGAAGTAGTTAACACCTAAAAAATGACAATAATAAAATATTATTTATAAATATGAAACATATGTTATTAATAAAAAATATATGATATTATATATACTCATATTGTCTATTTATTTAATTATAATAAATATAAATTTACTATACATGATTCTAAAATCACCTATGAGCAAATTAAAACATAAGGCCACAGGTTTTATAACTCATTTTTTATTTGGTTGTATTGATTCTTTATTGAAAAATTCAATCCAAGATTATGTGTGTAATAGGCTATGATTACATTATATTATCATTCAATATTTTTTTTGGATCTATTTTTTTATTGATAATCACTTCTTTAATTATTTATAACATGAATGATGTGATACTTATAATGGATTACATTTCAATTTCAACTCCATTAAGACATATTTGTTATTATGAACCGTTTTATCTTTATGTGGTGTATATATATCAACATTTATGTATTTAACATGAATATGTATATATATATATTAATGATTAATATAGTTTCAATTCATGTTTATTCTTTCAAGGGGTTACAATTTAAAATTTATTAAAGAGGTAAAAAATGATTTTACACTATACTTTTTCTAGGATTGGTTATATTTCAAATTAAAGGAATCTTAAAACCCATCCTTCAAAAAATAATTATATTTTCTTAAAATAAATTTATTTAAGTAGTTCCCTTTTTATTTTCCAACTTTTCTCATCTAAGGAACTTTATTCAATAATAACTTTTTATAATTGAAAATTGACATTATTTTTATTTTTGATAAGGTATATTTTTATTCCATGTCTATATATTTAATATTTTTTACCAATGTCATTTTTATTTAATCCAATGATTTATTCAGAATATTTTATATTTTTATATACTTTTTACAGTGTTTGAAAATAATTCTTATATTTTTTTCTAAATGTTTTATTTTTTGACATTCTATATAAAATTTCAAAAGGAGTATTATAAAACATTTAAAATATTAATAGACTTTAGAATATCCATGACTTTTTAAAAACATTTTACATCTACTTATATTTTTGAAAAGTTTTTTAAAATTAATATATATAATGAAAAATTATATTTATTTTCTATTTAAATTTTCTCTTTGGCTATAAAGGGCATGAGACCCATATATTTATAATGAATTGATTATCATTATTTATCTTAGTGAAATTTTTTAGTCATTTAATTTATCTAGAAAATATAAATTTATTATTATAATCATTTATTGGGGATTACATTTATCTTAGATATCCATATTATGTGTATAATGTATGTTAATATATCATAAATCATAAATCATTTCTATATAAGCGATTATACATTGGAATTTATTTCATTTACTAAAGAATTCATAAAATTCCATATTCATTAATCAATAATGATATTTAGTGATATGGATTTTTTTTTGAATTAAAATGATCATTCAATAATTGATGAGTTCTTTGGAAATATAGTGTTGGTTAGGACTTGGTAATATATTTTCCGTTGAAGCAGCAACAAGTCTCATGAGACAAATCATCTTTTAAAAATTATGAAATGTGTGTTTTTTTTTATAACTGCCCATCAATTAATCTATCCTATAAAAAGACCAAGATGGTAAGGATATCATGATGTATGAGATCATGATGTCCATAATTATCCATTTCTTTCAGGGGGGATTTAGTTATTTTTATTTATGACCCTATTTCAGAGATATTAACAATGGAGGCAATTTGTTGAAAAGTTATTGATTAAAAAGAAATTTATTTTAGTTATTTTCCACTCTATATTGATTTTTCCTTACATGTTGAATAAAAAATCCACTATATGGATCACTTATAGGGGATTTAGACTCACCTATTGTTCTATTCATTGTATTTGAAGAATTATATAATGAATAATATCATGGATGTTAGAGTGTTTCTTATTCGATGTATTCTATCTATATAGTGTAATATATGAATCATGTAGGTATATAGTTTTTCATGAATTCAAAACCAATTCATCCTATGTGGTTGGAATAAATTTATGTCATAATGATGTAATTAATAATACAGTTAATATGGGTTACTAGAGTTACTGATTCTATAATTGGTATCAGAAAATGTTTTTTAAAAACCTATCTAACTAGATTATAAATGAAAATAGCTAAAATTAGAACTATAATAATCTATTATAGTATTATTTGAAATTTTCCATAATTGGGTTGACTATTTTATGGCTCAATATTCCTGATGATTATAGTATAACATTATGTATATAATTATATAATGATGGATTGTAATAAAATAAATTGAATAAACACATATAGAAATTGTTGTGATTACCCTGCTGGGAAATCCAAAATAAATAATGTTGAAATTGAGTAGATTATAGAAATACTAGAGTAGCTTAATTTGGTTTTAATTTATAACCATACTTTTATAGATAAACCTATTTTTCCAATTTGGTGTTCAGCTATATTAGATCTCTTTATTAAATGGAATCCATCATTGTGTAATAAAAATACTAATCTATTAGAAGCTGAAAAGGGATTAATTGTCTTAAAATGATTTCCCAGTCCTTGGGATGTGATGAAATTAAAAATGGTTTTTATGAATTTTATTGGTTTTGAGGAGATTTCAATAGATGGGGGTCATCTATAGATAACATGAAATAAGTTAGATAAATAGAATTCATGGACATAAAAAATTAAATTATTGGATTCTTCATGAAATATAATCCTCATGATCATTGAGATAAAATGGAAAGGATGATAGTCACTTTATAGAATGAGGTCGAATAAAGTGTATATATTATAAGGCTAATAAAAAGATATTATCTTATAATTCATCGAAGTATATATATATTTGATAAATCTAGATTGAACATTTCATTGAAGGACATATGTTTAGTCTCTAAAGGGAACTATTTTTCAAAACCTTTTCATCAAATGATTATGTACAATCAAATTATATTAAGATAGAATAAAGTCTCTATATCTTATATATTAATATGAATTTAAAATAAGAGGAGGTTTGTTTATCACTAAGAAAAAAGAAACACATCAATGAAGAATAATGGAATGATTAAATTTTAGACATAAAATAAATTTGGAAAGAAACATCCTAGAAATTGATGACAGGTCATGTTAGTTTAATAAAAGTTTAGAGATATTGGTCATGTTAATAATTAGTATAGGAATATAAAAGAACCCAATTTATATCCAGTTTCCCCACTATAAAAAAATAGGGAATTATTCAAACCAGTTCACCAAAAATCAAGGGCATATACCATAAAAATTTCAAATGGGAGAAGGCCAAACATATGGAATTTCTACAACCAATGTTGACATAACAATATATGTTCTAAAATTACCACTAAACGTCCACTCAATAAGATTTAATGTTTTATTTGGTTCAATTTATACACACTTATTCATATCTAAATAATTTTATAATTGTATTTTATCACCACATCAATGATTGGGTGTTTAGTTGGAAGTGAAAACTCTAAAAGGTAGGATTCATAAATATCATGTCAATAAGTCCAATCTCATATAAGTTTGTGGGAATTTTTTTTTAAAAACATTTTTAACCTTCCATGATTAGAATTAGATGAATTATTGGTAATGCATTGTATCTCTCATTATAGGACCCATATCAACTTCTATAGAAGGGATGTTACCTTCCAATATTTTGAACCAGTCTATTAGAATATTTTCTAAAAAGGATGAACCATAACTGTTAATGTATAGTATACCTATCATATAGGTTTTAATATATATTAATAATGGGTATTTATATCAAATTATTTTGGATAAACACGTTATTTTAGATATTCTTATTTTATAGAAGATTGTCAATATATTATATAACGTTTCCAAGAAATACCCTAACTAATAAACTTGATCTTTCAGTTAAAAAAATAACTTGAGCTAAACCTATTTCAAATACACCATATAAAATAGCTCTGATTGAGTTACAATAATTGAAGTAGAAACCCCCAGATAATATAGATAATGGATTTCATTGGAAAAATGCTTCAACAAGTGGTGTAAATGTTATTTTTTGTAAAGAAAAATGATTTTTGAATGTGCATTTTCTTTTATTATAGGGAACATAATAAATTATTTTAAATAAAAAGTATCATCAACCATTTATCTAAAATCTCTTTAATACATTATAAAGAGTTAAATATTTTTACATGATTGATCTTAAATATATATATAATTATCTAGGATTCATAAAGGATGTTATACCCAAGATATCCATTAGTGTGATGTATGGTCACTATGAATTTTTTGTAATTCAAATTGGATTAACCAATAATACTTCTACATTAAATGATTTAATGAATAGATAATTAGGGAATACATTGATTTGTCTTTTAAAATTTATAGAAGTTGTTGTGGTATATTCAGATAGTGAGGATGATAATGAAGTACATTTTTGGATTTTGTTGATGAATTTGAGAAAGGAGTTATTTTGGGAAACATTGACCATGTGTTAATTTTGGCTATAGAATGTTTTATTTTAGGGTTATATAATCAGATGTGATGGTATATTGGTAGATTACTCAAATATGAAAGTTATTAATGTCCTATAAAAACCAGGGTAACTGAGATCCATCATTTTCTGAGGATGGATAGATACTACTGATGCATTATTATAGATTTATCCATACTATATCATCTGCTCACCAAGTTGACTCGTAAGGGAGATATTTCTTATGGAAAAATGAATGTGGAACAATTTTAATTGAATTATAGAGACGGTTTGTTTGTAAATATGTGACTACACTACCCTAAAATGGAGAAGTTTTTTTGGTCTATATTGATGCACAAAAAATGGAAAAGGATGCATCCCCGTGATGAGGGAAACGGTAATAGATTATTTCTCTCGCAAATTAAAATTCATGAGAAACATTTCACAAGATGTGATTTCAATATAGCAGTTATAATTTATGTATTGATGATATTGATGAATTATCTATATGATGAATGGTCTTATATATACTAATAATAAAATATTAAATTAAATATTTAAATAGAAATGGTCAATTATCTATCAGAGAATATGGTTGTAATTGGTTAGATATTATGGATACTCAACACATAACCACTACGGGAAGAAAAATAATGTTATATACTCATTGAGCTGGAAATACCATGAATGCTTCCCCATGATGAGAATTAAAATAGATCCAATATTTAGGGACTAAAATCTATTTTCTCCAAAAATATTGAGGAATGTGGATATATCATGTTGTTATTATATCGATTTTTTGTATACCTACATTAGAGGATTAAGATATAACAAAAGGAAGATGTATAATTATTAATAAAGGTAAAGAATTTTCTTGTAACTCAATAGTTATCAAACTTGAATAATAACATTTAGAAACAAAGTATATGTTCTATAGATACCAGATTTGATTTAGGAGATTTTTTATAGGTAAGAGTTCATCATTCTCTATTTATTATGGAAGTAAAAAAAGTATAGAGTTTACAAAGAGTATTTCTAGTGTTTTCGCCTAAAATAGATATAATGGTGTATTTATCCCAGTTTTTTGTGTCTCAAAAAGTTATCTAATTGATTCGTGATCTTTATATGGATGTTAAAACCATTACCAATATAAAAATTGAAATATGAAAACATTACCATGTATTTTTTTCATTAAACTCACAAAATATCTAAGTAGCCTAATTCTATTTGGGTTGTATTCGATTACCTTTTGAAATTGCTGAATTTAATTTCTATGAAATAATATTTTAATCTTAGGTTCATTACATGGTTATACATTATGGATGATTCATTAATTCATAGAGTACCACTCTCAATTTAATCTTTCTGAGATCTGAGGTTAACCATGATATTCTAGAAAGACTTCATCTAGATCTACATACATAGTTGAGTTTTAGTAATAATAATCATCCTCAGATAGATTCTAATTTTTAGTGGAATAATATAACACTATATGACATTTTAAGAGATTTATTTTTTGATTTTATATGTTATTTGGATCAATTTCTTTATTTGGTATAATTTTACTAAAATAATAACATTAACTAATATATTTAGATGGATCCATATGAATCTCTATAATAAAAAAGGTCTAGAATTACAATGTATTTGGAAAAAATCTAGATAAATAATTCCTTTGGGTTGTAATCTAGTTGATAAAATGGTAGAGAAGTTTAGATCCATTCTACAAGACCTAATAGATTCTAAATCACAAAAAATTGTTATTTTAAAAAAATAGTGTTAATGAGTTTGATGTTAGTAAAAATGTATTCCTCTAAATATTTCCTTGGAAGAAGGTTTTGAAATTTTTAAATAATTGGATAATGAAAGGTTAATATATTTTTTCAATTGAAATTATTGACTATATTATAACTATATATTGTTTCATATAATATCCATTGAGACTCTCTAAAGTCCATGATGTGTTCCTTATATCTCCTGTTAGGTTGTACATAGCTTATCATTCAAATGTAATGAACTCAGGGGTCAACCCGATGAAGTAGGGTGTATCTTATGACCTACAACTCAAATATATTTTGGTTCATAGATAATATGTTATATGAGAAAATACGAATAATATGGTCAATGTATTGTGGTTAAATAATAAAAATGAGGAAGCTATGTGGATACCTATGGATGTAATTACGTAAAAATATCATCATATTTTTGTACAAGAGTGATGAAATTTTAGGGCAGAAATTCTTGTATGGGGGTGTAATGTAGGTTCCCTTGATTTTATGAATTATATTTTTTACATAAATTTAATTTAGTTTATAACATCTGATGAAAATAAAATCATATTTAAATAATCAAAAAATGATTAAAATAAAATTATATGATAGTCATATCCTAGTTATTTGATTAGATGGTATGAATAAGATTAAATACAATAATAAATAGATGTATAATAATTTCATTTAAATTTATTTATTTAATGCCGGTAAATGAGTACCCAGTTTTGAGAAAAAATAATTTTATGTATAAATAATTTTTTTCATTGAAAATAGTATTTAAGATATTTTGATCATGGATAATGAAAATATTTTCTTCTTCATTTAAAAATTTATGCTTATAAAAAATATATCATTTTTGAAAACTTTTTTATATTATAATCATTGGTTAAATTTTTTATACTTTTTCTAAAGAGATACATTTTTCATGGAATAGTGAAAATACTGATTTTATAAAATATTTTTTATTTACGGGTTATTAGATCTATTTTGTATAGAAAAATTTAATTAAATACATAAAGATTATTATTTTATAGGATTTTGATATGAACCCTTTTTTAGGATTAAAAATAATTTTTTCTAAAAAACAGTTTCTCATATCATTTGGAGTGTATATTTTTAAATTAATTTCTAAAACATTCAGGTATAGAATATTAAAATATGGGATTTAAATTTTTAATTATGATTTTTAAAATTTTCATTGTTTTCCTTTTCTATTAATTCATTATGAATAGTAATATAATTAATTTTTATTATTATAGTAATGTGTAAATCAGGTAATTTTTGTTAAAACATACATTACATGGCTTCAAATTCATTAAAACACGTTAATTTATTTCATTTTAAGTTTCTATAGCATTGATAATCTATATAAATTCAAAAATATTAACTTTTTCAATTTAACTTTTATTTTAAATTTATAATATTTAACTAAACGATAATGTCAACAATTCCCCTCACTTTTCTTTAACATATATAATATTTATGATATGGGTAATGTATATATATTCAATTATAAAGAGTAATTTTAAATATTAATTATTATTTTATAATACTAATTTGTTTATAAATTCTAGTGATAAAATAATTAATATAAATTCTTATGAAACACTGGCACAGTGCTTGTATATGAAATAAAAAAATCACATAAATGAATTTTTAAATTAAATTTTTTGAAATTTATTATGCCCCCCAAATTCTACAGATATATATAACATATTATATAAGTGTTAATTAATATTATTACAATTCTATTTAAATGTTGAGGACATTAATTCCAAATTAAATGAATAGTTTTATAAATGGAATTTATGATATTATATCATATATAATATTTTTTAATTGATTTTAAATTCATTGAAATATTATCATAATCTTATTTAATGGTAAGAGGATTAAAATATCAACAATGTACTATTTATTTTTCATTTTTACATTCATAGTAACTTTCTAGACCCTTAATGAGTAAATAATCTTTTTCACTATGGTATTCATCAAAAGGGGTAACATGGGATAAAATAAAAAATAAGGGAAAATATATGATAATATCATATAAAAATTATATAAAATGAGAAAATATGGACTCATACTCCACATAGTATAAAATTTCATCCATTTTGATTCATATCTCCTATAAAAATAATTTATATTAATTAAAATCATTATTTAATTACATGACTACACATCCCCGCACTTATAAATATACAAAAATTTTATGTTTTCTTTACATATTCTTTGAAACCCTAGGTCAACCAAAACCTAAAAAATTAACTTATAGATATATCTTGACATGAATAAGAGGTGATGGCCTTCTTTATAAAACATTAAATAAGTAACATTATGGAGGGATCTAAAGGATGACTATCGAAGAATAGGTAATCATATTTATCAACTATTTTACCTTTATATGTTATTCTAATTCCTATAAAACTAATTTACCCATCTTAAAATAATAAATATATTATAATAAATATTTTAATATTTTATTTTGATTACAGGACATCCATTTGCGATCTTTTTTCCGTTATATAAAAATTGAAAGCATTTCTCGTGCATATATACAGCTTATTGTCTCCACATAGTAGTATAATTCACTTTTTCATTACCAATTCACAATGATATTTACTAAAATGGAACTAATGAATAAATATGATACGTATTACAAAAATATAATTCTTAAGTTATAATATTATATCTATCGTCTTTCCATCTAATCCATCGGTAGACAACAATGTCACTCATGTGTGCGTGTGGACTGCCAACTCCACGAAGTGATCTCAAATCTTTATCATTTCTGCTTTACATGGATATTAATAAGGATATATTTAATTAATATATTTAATATATGATATAATATTAATTATATAAGGGATAATATTTATTTACCATTCTTTATTTCATCATATGGAAAGTGAAAACATTGTCCATTCTTACAAACAACACATTGTCTTTAGGAGAGGTTTAATTTGTTTTTCCTAAAACATTTAGAGATTAATCTAGATAAAGATAATGAATTTATTTGATATTTTTATTAAATTAAATTTATATAGATTATGGAACCATAATTAATTTATAGTGATCAGAACTATCAAACAAGAATCATCATGAAATTAGTAGATATTAACAACCAAAGCAATGATAATAATTAATCATTGTAAATAAATGAGTAATAAATTACTATAAATGGATCATATATGATATTATCATTTGGATATGTTTCTGGTATTTATGTGTAATCAATATAAATTTTTTATAAAGAAGTTTTAAAGAACATACAAATCAATTTGAACTTGAGGTAAGGGGTATCATGACTCAATTTAATTTAATTAGGTTATATTGCATTTTCATTAACTATGTTAGGAAAATATTATGTGTCAAATTGTCACTGATTGTTTAATTTTTAGTTGAAACGTATTTTAATTATTAGATCCCTTTTTATACATAATCGGTTAATTGATTTATTCACACATTATTATTATGATATTTGTAAGGGATTTTATCTAAATTTCCATTATGTACAGACATATATGGTATTATGTCCCTAGTTTTCATATGATGTATTTCAATGATTTGTGAAGTTAAAATTCATGTTTTAAATATCAAGTGGATAACCTTTAGAAATTTTAATAAAGTGGTAATAATTAATTAAACAATATAATTTTTAAGATATTGGTTACATTTTTCATTGAAGGTATTTTATAACATGTCTTTTATAATATTCTATCTATTTTGTTAACCTATAGAAATTTTAGTATTTTCATTATTCTCTTCTAAATTTCATCTCTTTGGAACAATGATGTTATAAATAAATATATAAATGAAAAATTTACCCTATTTATCTTTTTGATTAGTTATACATGTCTTCTATACCAAAAGTTTTCAATATTGGTTTACAACCTTTGTATGTACTCAAATTATTTATTAAAAAAATTTATGTTATCCTAGAATTTTTATAATTATTTAATGGAATCAAAACAATAATTTTTTAAAGGTTCTTCTTCGATATTATTTTTTGAAATTTAAAAGGGTTATATTTTCAATGTATATGGACTTAATAGATTCCCCTACAACAAGAATTGTTTTATGATATTTACCTTCTTCAATATGTTTTAAAAAAATTTACAAATAAAAATAATAATTGAAAAATTATTTTTATTTTTTGATTCAATAATTCATATTCCCTAAAAGTCAGAAATTTATTATAGAACATGTATTTCTACTAAATTGATTTCCATGTTTTTTCTCTTATTACTTTTCCATTCATTAAGATCCTCTAGAAACATTATCTCTATTATGATCATATTTCTCCCAAAATTACATTTCTTATGAAATCCATATTCATTATATAGTTGATATTCTTATTTCAAAAAATTTATAACATTTATAATTTTGGATTTTTATTATGTTAGTTATTTTACTGAATGTTTAAATTTCAGTATTCTATATTCCTTACTCAATAAAGATATTTATTTTTAAGTAATATTATTTACTTATTAAATTGGTCATTTAATATATGAAGAATACATTGTAACTCTTTCAATGGGTGGGTCCTAAATATAGTTATCCTTTCGATGCTTTTATAGTTCACAATAGATAAATTTTTTATTCAAATAATATAAATTGATATTTGATGTATTCTAACCAATAGAATAAACTTTCTAAGAATAAGTAAATAGTGTTAAATGTATCATGATGTTTGATATAATGTCATAAAAAATTATGAATTTATCTCATTGGGAGTTACTATTTCTTATACATGACATTATTGCATCGATATTATAAATGGATATCTTTTTTTTAATATTATTGATAAATTGTCATGTACTTTTTATTATTTTACATTATATATAGATTATACCATATTTAATCATGATATCTTCCACTTTACCAAACCCATTATCTACATTTGATATCACCCTTTATTTATTTTCATTACCTATAATATGAATAGGATATTATGAATAATATAAGAATTTATGAATTTATCTTCTGGATAAAAATTATATCTACAATAAAATATTGTAATCAAGTATTTATCAAGCTCTTCAAGACAGTTAAACTAAAAAATCCTTCATGGTGATATTCCTTATATCTTATATTAATGTAATAAACAATAACCATCTTTAAGTTACTAGATTTGGAGATTTTACGCTTCATGAAATTTTAATTTAAATTCTCAATTTTTCACTAATGTTTTTTGGATTAAAAAAATTGGGGATATTAAGTCAATGGATCACTTAGATTTATTATTTTCTAACTCAAAATACACTTTTAATTAATTTTCCCTAACTTGAAATTTTGTTTATGTTTTTGTCCCTGTGAATAGTGAGTTTTCAGTTACATAGATTCTAGATAAAAAAACAAGGTTGGTAAATGTTTGATATTCTATACATTACTGAGATATTGAAATGTTTTTCATTATGACTATAATTTTTGTGATAATTAAACTCATCTATAGGTATAGAAACAAACTTTGTTCATGGTTAGATGAACAAGCCTCTACCAATGTATATACAAATACCTCTAATATTTATAGGATTAATCTATTGAATATTTTTATAATGATATATATAAATAGATATATATTTAGATAATTATAATTAAAAATAATGTTGAATGAATGAATATTCATTATGAATGTTAATATTTTTCTTTAATATTATCAATATCTTGTTGTTAAATATTTTCAAGATTACTGTAGTTTATTATTTGTTAAACTAACTATATATTCCATTGTGTGAGGTTATCATTATAGAAATATTCGTATTTACATGATAATTAGTCATTTATAGATTATATATGATCAAGGGATTCAAACAAAAATAATAAAGTGGAATTTACAATCATCAAGATTAATGAATCATATTTTTATGAAGACAGAGATCAAGAACTTTTGGTGTGTAGAAGATAGATGATGGTAATAGTTTCAGTCAAGGGCTTCCGAGGATAAGAAGATATCCCTTTTTATTGTTATAAAATTGGGGAAACCTTTTGGAAGTTTTAATGTCGTCAATACATTAGATCTGGTGTATATATCAACCATTATGATTGGTCTAAAATAATTATTATGATAAAATACTTCAAATTTAGTAATTTGATTTATAATGAATATTCAATTTCTTATTTAAAATTTCTCGTATATTCATTTTTCAAACACATTTATTTTAATCCCTATCATGGTTGGTGTAATTGTGATAGTTTATATATCCACTTCATGAACACATCATCAGTTATTTTCAAAATTCTAATATCATTATATCCATTGAACATACTGTATTTATTATTTGTATATTTGAACTTCATACATTGTTTTTAAATTGATATTTTATATAATCATTAAAACAAAAAACCTATCAAATTAATAGTTGTTGATAAATAATTTTTTTTGATAAAAAAATACCCCCTCATTGAATTTTCTTAATTATCACACTTTAAACTGTATAAATAATATAAATAGTATGCATTGTAATACGATTTAACTCCATTACTATATAATGGGAGTATTTTTTATATCATTTTTAGAGAACCCATTATGGTTTCTGTTTTTATTTCACAACCAATATTTTAAATTTTTTCATAGAATTATTACATTGAATTATGCCATCTCTCTGAGGAATTTTGATTTTCATGTCATCCATAAAGGAACATGTATATCATCATTCCTATAAAAACATTTTTAGTATCTCTGTTTATAATGAAAATATCAATAAACCACTATTTCAAATATGTCCATCCAAAATAATCCATACACACAAAAAAACATAATATATTTTTTGTTAATCATTTATTCACAGCCTCTCATGATTTTTATATTATTATTGTGAAATATCATGTATGCCTGTTAAAAGTTTCTATATCATTTTAGTTATTCATGTATAAATAATCTATCGAAATAAACAAACAGTCTTTCTAATCTGGCATATAATTATTTGATCTTCTAAATAGATTCCAACTTAAATTCATGAACTAATTAGTCCATTTTTTCACTGGGATAGATATTACATTCTACACTTATTTTCTTATATTAAAACAGAAACAAATGTCTTCTTTGAAAAATACAATGGTGTTTCCACCTTTTCTAAAATAAGAGAATGTTTTTATTTATTATGTAGTAACCTTCATAATATAATTTTTATTTCTTTAATATAATTATTTTCTTACTACCTATGTATAAATACTTTATTTTTTATTGGCTTAATGGGAATTTTATTTTAAATATTTTTAGCCTCATTATTCCCTAGGTATGTCTACATTCCCTTTATTTTATTATATGGTTTTATATTCATAGAATATTTTGATATTTTTTTTGAATTGAGAAATAATTCTTCTATTATGTAACAACATTGGTTAGAAACATCATTGTGATTATTCAGTCATTCCAAACAATTTTGAACTGATTGATATGTATTCGTCCTTAATTTACTTTTCTTTTGTACGTCATTTATCCCCACTTATAAAGAATTCATTTTAAATCAATATATTAACATATTATTTCATAAATAAATAGCCTTATTCTAATATATATTACAAAAACAAAAATGGCCAAAAAAATATTAATCTTTTCTTTAACACAGTAGCATTTCCAAAGTATGATTATTTCAATTTTTATTATTTTCATTTTCTAAATTTTTTTCTTTTATGGAAATAATTATTATACACATTCTTAGAACCACCATAGATGAAAGGTTGGATTATCAATATTATACTTATATATTTATATAAATATTTTTTTGTAAAATACATTATTAATTTAAATAATAACAATATCAAGGATATTTTCTGAGAAGGATGGAACTATCTGCTTAGTGATATCTGTAAATTGATTATCAAATGATCTCAGGAAATTATTTCCATAATATAAAGGTATTTTAACTAAGATAACTCCATGAAATAATCTATGGATATATATCTTCCCATGATTTATGTGAATATTCAAATACGCGAGTTTCATTATTTTCTTATTTATTCGCAATATCAATACATTTCATATATGATATATTATTATCATATTCCATAAATTTCAAATAATATTTACATTCCTACTAGGTGTTTTTAGTATCACCATCATGAATATTGTTTATTTCTTACACTAAAAATTTAATTTCACAATTACTATTTTATTTTACTTTCATTTATTCATTCATTACTTCAATATTGTCATTTTTATATTTTTATAGTGTACGAAACTTATCTAAAAACTGTTCTACAGAATCTTATTTCTCATGGATTACATCAATCCACTAATTCTCTAAATTATAATAGCTTTACTCTTCCTTATTAAATATTTCATCCATTAATCAAATAATTTTTAATATATTTATACATTATAGAACTATTTACTAAAAGTTGTCCTTCAGTTCCTTTAACTCCTATTCAACATCATTGATCTCTCCTTATATACTATTTTTATTATCCAAAAAGAAAAGTGGTTATTGTTTTTGTAAAATTATAATTCATATCCTTTAATGTATAAAATGAATCATCAATAAAATTTTTATACATTTTATCACTCCCATTTTTTGTTGGTTCATATAATGGATAGGGTTGAAAAGAACCTTTATTTACCCTATCAGCATTGGTAGATTGCGAATTTTCAGAGGATCATTTTTTTATAGTAATAGATTCAACAACTATATCACCATCTCACATTATTGTTAAATCATTATCAATTATAAAACATGAGATAAAATATTATTAATCCATTTTTATAAGGGTGATATCTTATCATTAGTTCTTACTAGAGATTTATTATTAAGAGGTATAATATATTGAATAATACTTTTATTACCATTGACTATTGGTGTGTCATTTTTTTCTTTTGGATGAAATATTTCGCTACATAATTCATCTTATTACTATTATTTTGTGTTATATGATAAATCCATTGAATAATTATGTTGTTTGGAAAACTCACATTTTTTTAAATTTAAATATTTTAATTCATTTTCAAAGAATATCATAAAACATCTAATACATTAAATATAGATTGTATTAGGAATCCAATCATAGGTGTAACCTAATGATCTAAGACCAATTGTTATGATCACATTGTAATATTCCAATACCATGATGGGTGAATTAGTGTTGGTGGCTCTTGGAATATCAAAAAATTTATCACTTCATTTTCCTCTTCACTAATTTAGTTAATTATTCTCTCTCACTCAATTATCAACATTGGTTTGGATGTATATATTGTATGAATGTAATGAAAAAATGATTCAATTATTTTTCATAAAAAGGATGACATATTATATGGATGTCTATGTTATTAGTGTACATTGATTACTATCTCACTAACACATAGTTCCTTCACTATTATCAATATGGAACTACGGAAATGGTATAAACATGGACCTATAATCATAGCACCATGTAGGGACAATTCATTGAGCAAAGAACATCACATTAAATACATTATTTTTATTATATATTAATGTAGTATATTGGATGTAGCAGTTTATTTAAAACCCTAAAATTCAAATATATTATTACCTTTGAATAATTCAATATGTTCAATATCATTCAACATGCACAACATCAAACTAAAAAAAACAATGACATATTTTAACAAAACATAAATATTTTGAATGAATGCTAGAACTATTCCATAAAATTAAAGAAAATTATTTAGTGCAACGATTTTATAAACGGAAATAATTGCTACTTTTTAAATGAATATATTCAATTATTTACCCTATTATGGATATAGAAATCATTTCTCTTAATTAAAAGTGATTTTATGAAGAAAAAAATCATTGATATAATTTTATATTTGACGATTCATAAGATTAATAGTAAATTTTTTCAATATTCATAATTTTTTAACTCTAATTTAGTCGGTAAGTGATTTGATTTAATAATAATAGCAGTTAATATTTGAAAATTTTTTTACAATAAATTTTTTTTCCCTTTTATTTTGGGATAATTATAAAATACTAGAAATATTAAATCATTATAAAATAATGAAATTACATTTATTTCTATCTTCCTTCTTTAAAAATTAGTTTTTTATGAATTTTTGAGTATTTTCAAAAAAGGTAAATATTGTGTAGAAAAATGAAAGATTTATGAAAAGTATAGTTTCAATGTTTGTATCACTACATTAGAATAACTTATAATATTTAAATATAATTAATGGAATTTAATATTAAATTAAGGAATTACATAGTTAATTTTGAAATAATATTTTGGAATATAAAATAAATGCCAATGATTTTAATAACTATAATAAAATGTTAATTTGTCAAACAATATATTTTTGTCTTCCCTTTAAATCATGTATTTGCAAGATTAGTTTTAGTTTTATCTTTCCTAGGAAGTCTCATACCACTTATTAAATTCATACCAAATCAATTTACTGATTTCAAATTAGTATCTTTATTAAATTTTTGATATATATAAATTACAAATAAATATAAATATATTTCTAAAAATATACCATTTTACACATTATTATTTTTTGTATTAAAATTAACATTTCATACCTATAAAAATTATATTTGATAATATTTTTTAGAAAATATTATTTAAAGACATATAAATTTTGTAGAAATATTTTTCATAAATACATGTAAATTTTACAAGTCCGCAAAAGTTTACGGTGCTTGATTCTGAGGCCCGGTGTGCCTGGAATCAATTTCGGAAGTTTTATTCAGGTACGTTCAGTAAATATACAAGCAGGATTTTATAACTTTTAAACCAATGCTCAGAACTGAAATATGAGGGCACCGTTGAACTTGTAGCATTGGTGATTTCTTAGTGAGACCTTCACCGTAGTTGCGTTCTGTTGAGAATGGAAGATAGATTTGGGGGTTTTTAAATAAAATTTAATAAAAATAAGGTGTGCATATTTTTATTTGTTGGTGGTTAAAACCTCCAAGTGGAGATTTGAGGTAGGGCTCACCCCCACATAACCTCCCTTGGAAGGATATTATTTGTTGGGTCCCACCCTAAGTTTAACACCTCTTGTAATGAAAGAGGTGGGGCCCACAGAAGATTTAACCCCCTTGTAACACTCCATAAAGTGGGGGAAACCATTTAAATTCCCCCAATAATTAAATGTCCCAACCCACTTAATGAATTAAATAAACTCTCTCATTTAATTAATTATTTTGAATTCTTTTGAATTCTTTGGGCCATCAATTAAATAATGGGTTAGCTTAACCCATTATTTTTTTGGCACATTATTTTTGGTGGAGAATTGGAGTACCCTTTGAGAACTTCATCCTCTACAATGAAGAATGCAAAGAATGTCATCTTCGACTTCATCAGCTCTAAACACATTCCAATGCAAGATCTTGAGTATTGGGTGTGCGTGATGAATGTGGCGAATGAAAAATCAATGCCTACCTTTTTCCGCGACTTCGTCAATATTCATCAGAACAGGGAAGGGATTTGAGTTGATTTTTTTACCCATTCTACATCGTAAAATTTAGGAATTGAGAAATGTCGTTTGTTACCACCATAATGAAGAGGGATCAGACCAGACGAACACAAACCGACCTTACCCCGTTGATTATCCTTAATTGTTGACGACGAAGGAGGAGCAATAGCAGTCGGTGATGGGCTAGCCGTGAAGAGATTGATGGAGCTTGGTCACCGGATCCCCAAAATGGCACGGCATCATCGTACCATGCAGAAAGAGAGCCACGGCCTTTTTGGGCAACAACAGAGGAACGTGACACCGTCGTGCCAAGCGGATGGTAGCAGGGGGCCATGGCCATGCTGGGCCGCGGTGTAGGGGGCGCGGCGCCGTCGCGCCGTGCGGTGGAGTAGTACCGCGGCGTTGTCATGCCGCGGCGGAGGATCCAAGGTGGTCGGCCGGGCCGATCGCCGGAGAACCCAAACGGCTGGCTGTAAGGCCAGCCGGTAGGAGCGGGACACTAAGGGTCTGGCGTGACCTGGACCGATGCCACCTTGTTAGGGTTCCCACTGGAACGGCTAAGCTGTTTGGGTACTAGGGGGCACGCGCCTCCCCCCTGGGTGCGGATAGGGCAGGCCGCCAATAGCATACCATCAAAACTGGAGGAAAAAACGTTTTTTTATTGAAAAATGATATTTTCTATCAATAGAGGATATTATATTAAATCCATGAAAAAAATTAAAATAAATAAAACTCATATATATATCCATATAATTTAAACCATTATTTATTTAATGTTATATTAATTAATTATTATATATAAGCATTATTCACTATAAAAACAGTTTCTAGAAAACTTCTCTTATAAATATAGAAATACACTTAAAAAAAGTCATGTAAAATAATATTTCAAATATAATTAATTTGATTAAATATAAAAACAGAATATAAATATAATATTTTAATAAAATTTAAATCATTATGGTACTTTGAGATTAGATAAATTAATGAAATGAAATTTTAGTTTTACAAAAAGTATTTTTCACTATTGAATAAAAAATGACTACTTTTGGATAAATCCAAATATATGAGCCTATAATACTTTTAATTCACTAATTTCAAATTTTATTTTCATTAAATTTATTAAATTTTCTGTATTTGGAAGAAGTTATTATTTTTATTTTCTTTTTAATAGTATTAAGAAATATTATTGATTGAAAATATATTTTCGATGTAGGAAAATACATTCCTAAAAATTGAGTCCTCAATTACCAATTTAAAACCTTCCTTAAAATTAATATTACATTTTAAAAAAAATTACTCGTAATGAAAATTCCAATTTTAACTAGTATCATATAATGGTTGTGTTTGAATAATATAAGTATTTTTGTTTACTGTAAGTGTTTCATGTTTAAATAACTATCAAGAACATGATTCTTCATTCAAAATTTCAAGGTGTTACATTCTAACTAGATTAAATTAATTCAATCCATGAAATTTAATTTTGATATCATAAGTAAATAGTCTGACATCTGAAAATTCGTTTGTTGGATATCAACATATTAATAAAGGTTAATAGAACATCATTTTGAAAAGTGGGTAAGGTAACTATAAAAGTCATTTTGATTGACGAAATACATTTTTTACAAATGTTATAGAATTAATTTTTAGCAATAATATGTACATAAATTAGAAAACTATTGCCCAATGACTAATTGATATTGATCAAGAACACATTAATAAAAACATTAATGTCCACAGAGCAACAAATTAGTGATGTGTGACAAGACCATTGATTCCAAATAAATGAACTTAAAAATATTAATTTTTTTGGATCTTTTTTTAATGATGATTTATTTTTTAACAACAATATATAGAACACTATAAAATATACTTACTTGATATATTTTTATTTAATACGAAAAATTTCACCCTTGGGTTTTCCATCAAAAAATTTCAAGTTCATTTTTTACTGTAAGTAGTAAATATTAGAAATTGAGTTTTTCTACCTAATTTACTAATATTAACATTTAAGGGATCATAAGATCGATAAGATAGTGAATACTCTTTCTATAAGCTTCAAAATATTTACAAATACCAAAATGGTTAGTATATGTTCTCTAATATAGTTAATTAGTCACTAAAACCTCATCTGTAACACACAAAGTTCAAATTAGTCTATTCTATATGTATTTTTCCATTACATATTTTAAGTAAAAACAATGTCTCATTAACAAAAAAAAATCATGTAGGATAGTGGTAGTCTATGAACCCATGTCACCCTATGATTGTGGGTTTATGACCCACAACCATTCCTGGTGTGATGGGTTTTCACCAAATATGCTAGTTGTCATTTTTCCAAAGAAATATTAATAAAATTCTCATAAAATAACAAAAATCTGATGAAAATCTTACAAAAATACAAATCATCAAATCATATCTTATCCATAAATGTTTTCTATTAAATATATTATTTTCAAAAAATAAAATAATATTAGCATAATAATATTATCTTAACATCAAGGATTATTTTAACTCTAAATGTTATAAATTTTACATTTTTTCAACAAAATTTATAATCATCATTCATCATATAATTTTCTTAATAAGACACAAGTTATTCATAATGGTTACATATAATTCATTTATCTACTAAAACACAATAAATATATATGAGGTACTTTCATCATATAAAAAATATGAAGGAGTATCTATTCGTTTAAACATATTATCTTTATTAGACTTATTAAACCATGAATATAACAAAAATTCATGAAATATCCTTAACACAGTCATAAACATAGTTTATTTAGGAATTATCCTCAACGTCTAAGATAGGGTTTTGTTCCATAATCAAAGATTTTCCTAAATTTATCTCTTATGTTCTCTTCTAAACTTTCTCTGATACGAACAATAAATAACATGAACCTAGTAACCTATATTGAGTGTATAGTTTTTTACATTATATTTAATAAGAATGATCAAATCCAAAAGGAACAAATAGATTTGTAATCCTGGTAAACTGAATACAAACGTGGATATAACAATCCATTTATAAACATAAATATACAATAATATGTATGTAAATATTATATATAGTTGGACATGTTTGATTATTTTTTCTTCAAATCCTATGGAATAAAAAAACGGTGTTCCCAGATACTGGGTAAGGATTATATAAAATATAATCTATCATTAGTAAATAAGATATAATCAATATGGATAGGTAAATAACTAAAAAAATCATTTTTTAGAAAAATTGAGAATGAAGAACAATATGGATATAATAAATGATTATCAAATAATATCAGATAAATAATCATTTTATTTTTATGGTAATCCATATATAATATTAATTCAGTAATCTAATGGGTAATAATTACTCAATTATTAATGAAATAAATACTTAATATTAAAAACCATTCAATCATACATAATGATATATATACTATCAATACCTTCTTTTAGATATGTTTAAAACTATGTTAATTTATATACCAAAAAACCCATTTACTTTTTTCAATAGATTTGTATCATTAGAATGTTCACTACATAAAGGTGATATCTATAACCTAAACCCATAAATACATGAATGTCTAATACACTACACATTTATTGAACATTCAACTAAATTCATAAATAAATTCAAAATCAATAAATATCAATATTTAGTAAATAATATATATTCCTTGATATTTTTATCAATAAATATAATAAATTTCACAATAAAACACCAAATATAAAAATTATTTAGTGTTTAAGAAAAATTTGTATCCATGATATAAATAATATGGATGTAGAAGTGAAAGTTAATATACAATTATCATCAGAATGTGAATGTTTCAAATGAAATTTGTTGACAAGTGAATAAATTAGAGATAAAAAATGACCATCAATTCAACATAAATATAGGGTTTTAAGGAAAGTAATGTCCATTAGAAGAATACTTGTAATGAACATGAAATATTTATATAGTATTTAATAGAATATTTTTCATTATAATTTTTTTTAAATGTGTAGATGAAGCTAAATATCATAAAAAAGTTCTAATAATGGGGAAGTCTATTATTGTTGTATATGTCAAAAAATTTCCATTTTAATTTTGGTAAACAATTCCAAAAATGTTCCACAATGATGTTAAAATTATAAATATTCCTTCCAAATCCTTTTAAAAATTCATGGATTAATTGGATTTTCCTTAACATACTAATGATATAATATAAATTAATTTTGTAAAACAACTATTACATATCTAGTGTCTTCAAATGGTGAACTATAAATCAAAGATAATATTTTATAAAAGAGTTCAATTTTGAAAAAAATAATATTCTATATTAATAATAAACATATTTAAAAACAATTATTGATAAGTAGTAATGTAATACATGTTTAAAAAAATTTGGAATATGAAATAATATGAACTATTTAGTAGAATCATTATGAAATAAATTTTTTTGGGATTAATGGTGGAGAAAACAATAAAATTACTTAAAAAATTATTCGATTATGTAACTCAAATTCAGATATTTAATGTGGGAATGTACATAATCAAACTAAAAATAAATAAATCGAGGGATAAATATGAATATATTTCCAAGATACAGACAAAAAAGAGTAGAATTATTTTATTATTGTAATTTCTAGTGTCAAGGATGTCAAAAAAATAAAATTTCAATTTAGGTAGTGGAGAGAAGAAATTCATTACAATAGGATGGATAATTTCAAACTCTTCATGAAATGAAACCAAAATATACTGTACAGAAAATGAAATTTACACAGTGATAAAACACTAAAAAATTGAGTTACAAAACACTATTATTGAGAACTTTTTTCTGAAAATTGATTTTTAAGGAAATATTAAACTGAAAACATTTCATTTGAAAAATAGTATGCCGACATCATTTGATGAAAAAATAGACTCCAAATTAGATACACATATAGGTGAGCCTTCACATGGAAAGTGATCAAACATATTAACCTCTTGAAAAAATAAATAACACCAATAGTAGATAATCAATGATTGAAAATCATAAAATTAATCTGAATCATTAATGTATACCTCTTAGGTTGACTATTTTCAATTTCATGATCATATTTTAAAAAATATGGTTCCTATATTTAAATTTCAAATAAATTAGGAATAATTACATTTAGAATATTTTCAGATAGTGGATATTTTTTATTTAATGGAACAGTAGTTTAATTATGATTTATATGAATCTATTCATCCCTAAAATTTATATTAATAAACCATTGATAATAATAAATGGTGATAGATATATTCCATAAGAAATAATAATAAAAATATTAGACTCTTATGTTAAACCAAAAACATGGTTCAAAATGAAAACTAATTGATCATTAATAGGGACACTAAATCAAGAAAATAAAGCATTTATTTTATTTATATTATTCTACTGAATTCAAAGAAACAAAAATAAAATTATAGAACCTTGCTACCTAGAATCTACTATAAATCCCATATCAAAGGAACCATTACTCTTTCCTTGAAATTATTTAACATGAATCATGCCTTCATGGTTGTGTAAAAACATGATTATATGAAGAACAGAAACATATATTTATTCAATGTTTAGGGAGTAGTTCCAATAAACATTAATGTTCTCTGCTCGCTTCTCCCTGGCGATTCTCCTCCTTCCTCGGTGATGAAGGTGGCTTCAGTGCCGGCCCATCCCCCCTTGATGGGGGGGGGGGGACCTCGTTTTATGAGAATCCAGGGTCCTTCCGGCCTTTTTCCAACCCAAACTTCCTCCCTTATTTCCCGAATGTTTCGCTTAGCCCTAAAGATCTGGATCTTCACGATGGATACCATAATCTAAGGATCTCGACTTCGGAGTTCTCGGAGTCTTTTTCCTTACTGAATCTCACTCTGGTTGCTCGCTTCTTGCATAGGCATCCATCTGTGGATGCATTTGACATATTTGTGTTTGGTTCCTGGAATCTTCAAGAAAGGGCAGTTGTAGGGTTTCTTGACAGCCACCAGATTATGATCCATTTTGAATCGGAGGCCGATCTCATTCAGGTGTGGTCAAGGGATCCGCGTAGTTTCAATGGGATGCAGTTTCTCCTCCTGCAGTGGTCTTTTGATCTACACATGAACCGTGATTTTCCGTCAATTGTGGTCTCGGTTAGTTTCCCTAATCATCTGTTACCTTTCCAAAATCCTGCTGTTATCCGAATGTTAAGAAATATGGTAGGAAGATATCTCTGTTCTGATAGTTGCACAGAAGCAGTGTTTCACCCAGTTAATCCCTAAATCTGTGTTCAATTGGATGTTTCTCGCATGCCTTTTGATTTTATATGGATTACTATTGGCGAGGAATACATGTAAAAACAAATAATTTTTTATGAGAAATGGACTGATTTTTGTTCTTCCTACAAGCGGTTGGGGCACTCTATAAAGGGTTTCCAGAGAAACATTCCTTTCAGTCATAGAGACCTCCACAGGTCCTCCAGTAGAGAGGTTGTCCAAAATGGTAAGAAGCAGAAGATTGGTGTGTTGAAGAGCCTAGAGCAGGAGGTTTTGGAGAAGGTGGTTGGTAAGGACATCAACGATTCTAAACCTGATCGGAATGGTGAGGTTCAGTGTGGTCAGCAATTTGTTCCAGTTAGGTTAGAGGATGAATCATGTGGTAAGCACATAGAGCATAATGCAATGGTGGATATTGAGCGGAATGATTTGGGACTATTGGAAGGGGGTGAGGCCCTCTTCTAACTTGTCTAGTGGTGGAGGATAAACCGTCTAGTTCTCACAAGGAGACCTTTGAGGAGGTCCTTGGTTCTGAGTAGCCTGTTGTCTCAATGGTGCAGACCAACCCGATGGTCTCTGAAGTCTTCAATAGTCTAAGGCAGGATTTATAAATAATTGATAGCTCCATTGTTAGAATTAATTTAGAACAGGTTGGGGGAGAGAGGTGCTCCAGTTTGTTGGAGGTGGCCCCTACTTCCAGCGCCAAGGAAACCATGGGATTAGATCCCTCAGCCAAGCCTTTTATAAATCTTAGTAACAGGTTTGATGCTCTTTCAGTAGGTATGTTGAATGATGGAATGGTTGATAATGATGTTGAAGGGATGGATGGTGGTGAAAATACCTTGTAGGGTCTCCTGATTGAATGTATAGAGAAGAATCCAATTTCCATGGTTGTGGAAGAAACTCCTTCTAAGGACAGGTGTCTCTCCTTGATGGAGAGAAACACTCCAAATCAGGGGAAGGGAAATAACACTGGGTGGCCTGATTCTGCTTTGAGGGCATGATCTGGGAGAGGAAGGGAGAACACTGGGCGAGGGAAAGAAAATTTGAGTGCCCCTGTTGGCCGCTCATTCAGTGAAATTGATCAAAGTGGGAACCAAAATATGACTTTATGTGAAAATCCTTTGTCTACTATACCAAGATAGAGATCAAGGAAGGACTACTCTTATCTTCCGCGGCAGATGCAGACTAGGTCTGCATCTAAACGGAATAGTGAGGTGGTTCTTTCTTTTAAAAAGTGTAGTGTGAAAACTTTTGGCAACACCCAGAGTGGGAATCAGCTACCGGAGAAGAAGACTCATGCTTGTGGTGCGGAGACAACTAAAGCTATTATGATGTGTAACTTTATGTGGGTTTATGGTTTTTGATGTTTATGTTTCTCTTGTATATTTTTATGGATGTATGTTGGGGTACCAGACACCCATAAACCGGCTTTTATAAAATGAAAAAAATGATTTGCGGATTAAAAAATAAAAAATATGATTTAGTAGTATAATGAAATCTTGTAATTTTTTATTTGACCACAACAAGTATAAGAGATCTCATAATTGATTAGAAAAATATAATTATAAATTAAAAAATTTAGTGAACCAATAAGACATGATAATGGATATAGAAACAATAAATTCATGTTCCTTAAATAAAATCCAAATTTTCAGAATTTAAAAATTCTATGTTTGTTGATTCATAAACTTTATAGAGTTAAGTTGAAGTCTTCATTAGGTTTCCATGTTTCTTTAGTATTTTAATGGTTGTATTGATTTCAAATGAATTGATTTTTTAGAATAATGAATTAGTTCAAGGGATTTTTGGGATTCCCAATATAGCCTAAAAAGTGTTTTGTATTCAGAAATACAAAATTGATTAGAGGGAAATGGTTTTTCATGGACTAATACTACTATATGGTGAATTCATTTGATATTAATAATTTTCATACACAGTGTACAACATATTATAAAACACAATAAATTTTGAAACAATTTTTTATATTGTTTTTTATAAAATAAAAGTGTATTTTAGACTCATTGGATATTTTATACCATCATTAGAGATCACCATTTTATATTATATGTTGTAATAGTGTATAAATAGTGTATGTAGTGCCTATTTATAAAGTGTATGAAATACTGCATGCATTTTATATATAGTATAATATATTTGTACAATATATACAGTTTCTGTATTTTTTTCAATAATTTGTTAATTAAAATTGTATACATAATGTATGGAATTTTAGTATATGAAATAACATCATGAAAATAGTTTATATAAAAACATCATATACACACTACATGAAATATAAGTTATTTTTAGACAGCAATCGAGGATTATTATTGTATATAACAAAAAATTATATTATAGGAGAGAAAATTATATATATATATATATAATTATATTTTAATTACAATATTATCATATTTCAAATTACACAAATGGTATATATATACTATGTATAAACATAGAAAATTGATACACATTTCACACAAAAAATTAAATATTATAGGTTCATATGATAAAAAAATCAATATACGTCCATTAAGATACTTATTTTCATAGATATTGGAATAATATTCATCAATGTAGAAAATATTGTAAAATTATTTAAATAAGTGATAGAAAATCAATGACACAAAAGGATAACCATAAGTATTTTAGAAAAAATAGGTTACATTTGTATCATATAAACAATATGTTAATGAATTTACATTTAGAGGATGCCAAAAAATATTTCATATTTGTGTCATAAGATGTATTTGGATGAAATAGAATTAAGTATTACAGAAATAATTTAATAGTTGTTAAATGAATAAAAAATATTAAAATTATAAAATAACATTATAAATTTATTATAAAAATCAATATTCTATTTGTTTTTGAAAATTTCACTTATTAGGGTAATATAATGAAAAACTTTATATTTTATAGCATCATAATATTAGAATCCATGGACTGAACCATATGATTTTTTAAACCTATATGAAGTTGTATGTTCGATATATGGTTGAATAATTAATAATAATACATAATCAAAATTGCAATAAAATATTAGTAAACTTTTTATTTTAACTATTAGTTTATAAATTAACGAGTAAATAATAAATAGATGTGAAAAAAACCATATAAATTTTATGTATATCATTAAAATCATTGAAAAGTTTTTATAAGAATCATGTTTCTTTTCCAAACAAGTTTGTTTTATTTTTAATCACACATATATAGAATTTTATTAGAGAGTTGAATCTATATGTGAAATATTTTAAATTTTAGTATGATAAGGGGTAAAATATAAATAGGATATATAATATTATTAACATATAAATCTAAAGATGAAAAAATTTGCTGCCATAAAAAAATGAATTCAGTGTACAGTTGAAAATGAAGTCATACAAAATATTAATACCTGAAAATTGTAAATGAAATGTATTTATTTTTTACATGGATATTTATTCATTAAATTTCATCTATTATATATATAAAAATGTATAAAATTGAAGCAATCATAAAAAACGAATTCAGTGGGTATGGAGAAAATTTTTAGCATTCATAAAAACTATAGTTGAATTAATTTGATGCGCTAATAATTATTATAGTAATAAAAATATTTAATTGTAAAAATATTAATGAATAAAATATAATAACTCGAAAAATTATATATATATTAAAAATATATTAAATTAATCAGGGAAATAATATGAATTTAAATTCATATAAATACCCCAAAATATAATAAATTATTCAGATAAAATAAAAAACATTAATGCGAACTGAAAGAATTTAATGGATTTTATAATTGATAATTTCAAAAATTCTATGTGTTTTAATAGAATAATAAACCTACAACCACAATAACTACATTCTGTGTGTATTTGAAAATACGGTCGTAGAAAATATTAACACATGAAAGTGGTACCTCTAACAACCCTACTCTTTATTATACATTAATATACAATTTTTACACTTAATTCAACCATATGTATTGATAATTCTTGTGTATTTTTAAATTAGGTAAATTATATCTCAACATATAACATGGGATGAAAATCATTATTGATAACATCCATAATGTGATCATTATATACGAACGAACATAAAACTATATGGGATAACTTGGGGATAACATAATAAAGCGGAGAGATATAATGCCTAGTAAGGGAATAAACATAGAATAAGATGTATATAAAAATTCACGTTCACAATAGGCCTATTAGTGGCGCGTAAGAAGAGTATGAATCATAAACATGAACAATGTGTCATGATATAGAATGATAATTATAACATGGGAAATTTGGAAACAACTTAAAACTCATAATCATAAACATAGGTCAAGGAGAAATTATTCAGGAAATCATGGTGGAAAATGTTCAATAATGAAATCTGGTTCACTCCCTATACCCATGTGATTTATCATGAATCTAAACATTACCGAATGCATTGGAGAACTATTTAGACGCACCCATAAAAATGATTTCCTTAGAATACTTAAGTGTTCCACATAGATAATAAAATATTAATTCATTCATTGTCATAAATTATAAGATCATGTAGTGTGGAATACACATATGTGAGTCCCCATCAAAAAAAGCACATCTTCAAAAGTGAACACCCTTGATAGGTAATGGGTACAATAATCACTACACAAGTAGTTTGGCCTGGAAAATCACTTTGATATTTCGTTAGCATAACATCCTCACATAGAGATTCATAATAACTGGTTTATGAAAGATAAATGGAAATCTCATCACATATAAATAAAATTGGCTGTAATAGGGATATGGAGAAAAATATCCCAACATTATAAATTTTAAACCTAAAGTATAAGGTAATTAAGAAACATGACTAATGAAATGAATCCTAACTATTTTTCAGTAAGATAACGGGTGTAAATAAAGGATCATGGGAGCTTTAATTTGAGTTATAGTGGGTATATAATCATCTATAAGTAAAATATAAATTATGGTGGATATGGTAGAATAAATTCCATCATAATGAAACTAAAATGAAGAAGCATAACATAAAAAAAATTTCTTGAATAAAACGATAGGAGATAAATCTATTATTTAATTTCATCATATAACTTCTTAGATAAAGATAAAAATTTGAGAAGCTAAATAATATCTCATTTAAATAAGATAAATTATACAGTAAGGTAATTTTTATAGATAAATTATATTATAAAAAATTGAAATTATTAATAAAAATTTGAAACAAGTTGCTTGAAATTAATGGAGGAGAGGAAAGTGAGGATCCCTTATTAATGTGTGACTTAAAAGACATGGGAGGGGCTTATTAGTCGATTGGGGAGCCTAGGGAGGAATCTAGGGAGTTTATGTCAGATTTTGGGCATGCTCTAAGTAGTTTGAGTGAATATAAATGGGATCTTGTTGGGTTTATATAGGAAATGTAGGAAATGCATTCATTGTTTTGGGTTTAGACTCTACATAATAATATATCCAAAACAAAAAACCATCCCATGTTTATTCCCATGATTTATTACAAATGGGAGTGGATTAAATTATTGTATGAGGTAAAGGAATGAAATTAATCAAATAATTCCCTCACTTATGTGGAGGTGAGCAATATTCTTGAATAAAGGATTTTAGAACCATAAGATATATTATAAATGATGGAGGATTCATAATGGATTTAAAAAAACATAAAATCATATTATTTTAAATTGAAATCATATATTTGGTCATTTCATCTATTTTATTAATTTTTACATCAATTTTAAGTTATTTGGATGTCATATTACAGAATGTATATTCAAACGAAATTTAATTTTTACTCATAAATTTATCTCTAAAATAACTAATGGAAAATTTCAGTTTTATGAATCAAAAAATAAAATTAGTTTTATCTAAATAATTATCTGGATATGTTAATTTTTACTTTTAAAATAATAAATAACATTTATTATTAATAACATGTTTTTTACAATAACTGTTATCAAATACTTATAAAACGTATATTTGCATCATAAACATTTTATTATAATTTGTATTCTATTAATATTATTCACTAATAAATATTAGTAAAATGTTTTTTTATTTCAAAATTATATTAATTAATCAAAATAAATTCATTAATTAAATTTGAATATTACACAAAAAACTATTTAGTTTTTATAGTATCAAAATAAATAATTTTTATAATGTAACAATAATAGGATGAAAATATATTAATAATTCTATAAAAAAAATGTACATACTCATAATTATATGTCATTTATAAGAATAATTTTAACAAATGGAAAAACAACCTAAGAGTAACGTGCATGATGGATTGAATTTCAAAGGATGGTTCAGCAAACCTGTTTGGGGTTGTGATCTAAACGAGCTTCATCTTTACCCACAAACAGTTTTGATCATACTTTTGTTCTTTGATCTAAAATCTATTTTGTTCATGATAAAATCTTAGATATTTTATCTCCCTTGAATGCTCCGATAAACTTGACTGATAGGGTAGGATCATACTGGTTGAGGTCATCACTTCTTTTGTTTGTGTGTATTGGATTGTTAAAACCCTTTATTTATACTAACCATCTGATCATTATTAAAAAACTATATTATCAATGGTTATGATACTTGATAATATTTTAAATTCAATTCAATATTATAAAACAATATACATTCAACTTTTTTATATATCCGTATTCTATAATAATATATATAAGAAAATTTGATGGGGAATTTTATTTATAATATTTCATGTCCTTACAATCATTCCTCCAATAAAAAATATTTCCCTAAAAAATTTATATTCCCACACTAAAATAGATTGGGAAAATTCAATTACATCACTTCATCTGGTTCCAAAGTCAGTTATTAAAACATTTGGTTTCTCCGCAACACATTGACAAGGTACATTGTCTTATTTCATATAACAGTGTCTATATAATCTATGATCT
Source organism: Viscum album (assembly GCA_963277665.1). Classification (NCBI taxonomy): domain Eukaryota; kingdom Viridiplantae; phylum Streptophyta; class Magnoliopsida; order Santalales; family Viscaceae; genus Viscum; species Viscum album. The sequence continues at coordinate 646,584,960 of OY728136.1, forward strand.
GCACTAGCTTCTCTTCATAGGAAATATCATTATCCAATGGTACAAAATCTAGATTGAGTACATATATGGAGTATTCTATGTACATATTTTATAGGGATATATTTAATACATCTTGTATTTGAGATAGATTCGGTCGGAGTGCTGGTCGACATGCCACATCTCCGATGCAATAAAGGGTCTCAATGGGATGATGTCCCTTAGATTAAGAAATAAATTATTCCCAAATCCCATCAATATATTCTATAGAAACATTTGAATGAATATTAAGTCTATAACATCAAACTCTAGGTCACATTGATGATCATCAACATAGCTCTTCTCTCAACATTGGGAATCATTAATGTGCTTATGAATTGTCTTATTATTTTTTACCATTTTCTAGAACATTTTAGGAACATGAATTTTCTATTCTCCCTATTCATCCAAACACACATATTATCTACAAATTTTTCCATAAATATCTTCTTGGTTTTTTAATTTTATGTTAGAGTGTAAACTCTGTTTGTAAGAAAACTCGACAGAATGTAGATGTTGGCCACATCATATTTTGAAGTCCATTGATCATGATCTCAACATATTCTCAAGTGTTTTGATAGTCCACATATATTATACATCTATTTAAGGGTGATAATTCATTCATAATTTCATCTTTTTTTAGAGTATGATGGAGACTTCTCTAAAATGCAGAATTTAATCTTGGATCATGATTGTATACAATCGCTAGTGGTACTTCATGGAACCTCACCACTTCTCTATATAATATCTATGCAGGTTGATTTTGTGAAAAAATACTCTTCAATCACAATGAAGTGTGCAGTGTTTTTAATATGATCCTCAAGAAACCATATTTAATTTTTTCTATAGGTTGTCATCAGACGTCTGATGAAAATTTCCAGGCTAATGTTTTCCAATTTCTTATGTTGGTATTGTTAATTGTTTCAACATCCCCTTAGACTTATTTCATTGAACCTCAACTTTATGACAAACCATTAACATTGATGTGTATTCAGTAATATCTTTCTTCATGTTCTTCCAACAATAGTTCTCTCATAGTCCTTGATACATCATTTTTTCTTTGGTTAATAGAGAAAGTATTACTATGTGCATAATCCAATAGTTCCTTCATTATCTCATGAATTTATGAAAAACATAGTCTTGATCCAAATCTCACAATTCCTTCTTCATTTTCATTGATCTTGGTTGACTAACCTTTCTATAATAAATCCACATTATTCTAAATTCTCACGTCATCCTTTTCATTATCCTTCAACCTCTCAAGAGGGTATGGTTGTGAAATATTTTGTAAAAGGATTGATGATGTTCCTTCCAATATGATTCCCATGTCCATTTTATCAAAATCTAAGAATACTGGATCGCTATAAACTCTCAAAAATGATAAAATTTCTATAACCTTTTTACTTAAAGCATTAATAACATTTTTCCCATTAATAGGATGGTAATGAATTGAGCACTTGTAGTTCTTGATCATCTCAAACCAACATCAGTGCTATATATTCATCTCTTTCTGGGTGAATATATATTTCATAATTTTGTGATCTGCATATATTTCACACTTCTCCCTAATGAGATATTGCTGCCATATTTTTGAACATAAGATCACTCTATGAAACTCAAGATAATGCATTGAATAGTTATATTCATGAAATTTAAACTTCCTTGAAGTATAGGATATTATTTTACATTTTTCATCAATACAATGCTTAATCTATTCTTTAAAAATTATTGAATACTACAAAATGATCTCCACTTGGGGTAGTGTGAGTACAGGGGAAGTGATAATCCTCTATTTTCCACTCATTAAATATCTCTTCACCTTGATCATTCCAATAATAACTGACTCCCTTATGAGTTATCTTGGTAAGAGGTTTTGATAATGATATAAATTTCTCATAAATCGGCAATAATACCTGGTTAACCCTTGGAAACTACTGATATATGTCAGGGATGTTGGCCATTTCCATCCTTTAATTAATTTTTTCATTTCGGTTTACAAAAATATCCAATTTTTTGTGATGATATTAAATATAAATGAGACTTCCGTCCAATGAGAAAAAACATTTGTTGTATAATTATTAAATCTTCTCCTATCTCAAGGTATTTAGAATTGTGATTAGATACTCCCCATGATCCTTCTTGGTTTTGGTGTATATTAGAATAATATCTATAAAGGCTACAGATTTTTTTTGTAAACTATAATGACTATATTCAACTATTCCATGAATATTTCTAGATAATTTTTTGGTTTGAATGGAATTATTATGATCTCATAGCGCTTGTTCCTTTTACAAAAGTAAGACTTAGTAGTATCTTCTTTTTTCATCCTAACATTATAATATACCAACCACAGATCCAAATTAGAGATGTATTGTGCTCCATGTAGCAGAGAATATAAGTTTTCAATATATGTAAATAGATAATTGTTCTTTATAATGTTTATTCTGAGCTCATGATAAGTAATGAAAATCCACATTGACCCATCCTTCTTCATGATGAAGAGGACTGGTGTACCCCATGGTGATGCACTTGGGTGTGTGAACCCTTTATTCATATTCTTTTGTTCTTGTTTCTTCAGATCCTCAGGTTCCAAAATAGCCATTTGTATGGATTCTTGGATTTTTAAACTCCGCTGGTATAAGTTATATTGACAATTCAAACTCCCTGCTAGGAGGAAGACCATAAAATTCATTTGGAAACACATAAATGTATTCACTCACAATAGAATTGTATTTGAGGAAGATCCTTTCATTATAATAAGAAATTTGATATTGATACACTTTTGTATAGGGAAATAATATCCATGATTGAAATTATGGTGCTGAAGAATATTCATCCACCTTCATTCCCTTTTATAGAATCGGGGTTGATTCTCCATACAGATAGTTATTTTCTTCTCCTATTAATTTATTTTGGCTCTACATATTGAAATCCAATACAATCCCATAATTTAATCAAATTCCACCAATGTTAGAATGAAAAGGTTTACTGGGATTTTAAGCCCCCAAATTGTGGTATTAGAGGAGTTATATACATGGGATGCAATAATCACCCCATTTTTTTTCCATTACCAATAGGTCTACTTCTATGATTTGCGTTGATGTATAAATAGTTATACGAAACATTTAAGATATGAAGGAATGTGTAAAACCATAATCAAAAAGTATTTTTTTCTCTTCATGAATAAATAACTAGTTTACCATGTACCACATCATTGTTGGGATCCATATAAGTATATGGGATGGAAAATTCTTTCCCTTATTGGATTTGTGGTTTTTGGTCGTCTCTGAAAACCCTTGGCTTATAGAATTGAATTTCAAAGGTACATGGATCGATGAATCTTAGGTAAAGAACAATATATAGAGGGTTGATTGCATAATTCATTTCCTCTATCAAATTAGTGTGTTTCTTATATCATTACACATTAGTAAGGTTTCCTTATTTCCCACACCTAAATAATTTATTTGTTCCCCTTATGTAATTTACATTGTTCTTCATCCCATACCTAAAACATTTATCTGTTTCCCATATGAAATTTCTATTGTGCTTTATCCCACACCCATAAAAGGTGTGATGTTTGAATTTTTTTCACCAATAGATTTCTCCATCAGAACAGCATAATTAAACTCCACTTTATGATTCTTATTTTCTTGATACCCATGAGATTAGACAAAATCCTTAATTCCTTTTTAGGAACTTCAAACAATCTCCTCAGTGCTATCATAGTCACAGATTTCTGAGGATTTTCACAGACTAGGTTTTATCCCTCCAAAGAAGCTATCAACCTTGCATTCAGGGGAAATTTATAAACCAGAGGAGTATCAGGAAAGTATTATGTAGTATTCCTTTTAATCCTTAATAGATTTTTCATCATATTTCATGAGGGTAAGGAAATCCATTTTTATTTTACGAATGAGGGTGGGAGGAAAATATTATAAATAAAACCATATTTATTTCCACACCATCGCTTCATTCGTTCCCTCAATATTCAAATTCATTATCAATGTCAACCACAGATCAGCTTCTCCCTCCATATGAAAAACATCCATAATAACCTTCTTTCATTCAAGAACATTGAATGATGGAGAAGATCTTCTCAATGGATTAGATCCATTGTTCCATGATTAAGGGTTAAGATTATACATTGAATATAGGAGGTCTTTATCTCACAAATCTCTCAATTGAGGATTTTTCTCACATATGGGGGGTTTAGATTCTCCTCATAATTAAGGTTTCTATTTTAAACTAGTGTTAACTGGGTGATTATCACTATAATGATTTCAATTCCTCCTCTCTTCAAGTTTGGAATCTCATTGGGTCAATCATCACATTTCTTAGCACATTTATTGTCTTCCTGATTCATCCTATATCCAAACATTTTCTAGAATAAAAAACTAAGGATGATTATTTTTAAAATATCAAACACCTAAAATATAATCTGATGAGATTAACGGGATAACATGTAATTAAATTTATTTCCTTAACTAGAGAATTTATAGACTTCATTATATGTTATGCTTGTTCTGTATCCAAACGTATATTTTAATGGGAATTTTTTCCCTTAATAAGGGTGCATAAGGATCTTATTAATTTTCCAAAGAATATTAAACATGATTGTAAAACTAACTACACATTAAGTCGAATTTTCAGGTACCGGATTACCCAGAGTATGGCATATAACACATTTTTGGGGTTGTTACAACTAGGTACATGAATGTCAGAACCACATTAACTTATAATATGTAAACATGGATGTATTTTTTTATAAACCAATTAATATAAAATTACCAAATTTAGGGATTTTTTTGTATACTTAGTCTTATACCTACACTTTATCTAGATTTTTCTAATCCAAATCCTAGAAGTAACTAATAATTTTCTTAGATACCAACAATAACAACCCTACTCTTTATTACACCACAATACATGATATATTACACTTAATAAAAACCAAAATATCAATAATCCTAGTGTATTTGGGAATTAGGTACAATACACAACATCATATAAAATGGGATATTAACCATTATTTAAATCTTTCATTACAATATTGTAATATTCTAATGAACATAAAACTGCATGGGATAACCTGGGGAAAATTAGAAGAAATAGGTGATATATAAAGCCTATTAAGGGAATAAAATTGTAATAACATGAAAATAATGATATATGTTTATAATATTTATTTCAATGGGTCATAATAGAAGTAATAATAATAAACATGGGAAATGATACATGATATTGTAGGATAATCATAACATGATAAATGTTGAAACGACATAAAACACTAAATCAGAATCTTAGGTCAAGGATAAATCCTACAAAAACATCATGGTAGAAAATGTAACATAAATAAAATAGGTTTACTCTATATACATATAATATGTAACTTCATACTAAACATTAACCAATACATTGGAGCACTCTCTGGGAACACCAATTTTAACCGTTTCATTCTCATGCTTAAGTGTGCCGCATAGACCATACAACTAGGATTAATTTATCACTATAATTTACCCGAAGATAAAGGAGTGTAGAATAAACATATGTAAGTCCCCAATAAAAATGTACATCTAAAAAAGGTGAATTCCCTTGATAGTAAAAGATTATAGTGTTTACTACAAAATTGTTTTCTCATGGAAAATAATGGTGATATTTCGATAGCATACCAAAGTCACATAGAGATTCATAAAAAATTTAATGAGGGAGAAATCATAATCTAATCACATAGGCATTAAATGATATATAATATTGATATTGAGAAACATATCCCCAAATTAGAAGTTGGAAATAGAAGGAATAAGTTAATGATAAAACATGAATAAAGAACGTAATCTTAAATATGGTTCAATATGGTAACAATTGTACATAAAGGATATTGGATGGATTAATAAGAGATAAAGGGGTAATATCATATCATAAACATAAAGTTTATATTAATGGGGATAAATAATAATATATCCCATAATGAACTTACTAAAATGAAGAATCATATGATAAAAGGTGTTCTTGACTAAAATGAGAGGAGATGAATCCCTTAAAAAAATTCAACATAGTAATGGATTAGATAAATGTCAGAATGAGAAAGGATAAATAATATCATATCTAAATGGAATAAATTATACAATAATTGATTGTTTATATTTCAATGAAATTATAATCTATTTCAATTAACTTGGAATATTTCAGAGATGTTTACCAAATTGAAATGAGGATAGGAATGTGAAGATCCCTTACTGCAGTGTGTGACTCCAATGGCTTGGGAGGGGCTTCTTAAGAGCTTGGGGGTACTATGGGGGGACTCTAAGAAGTTTAAGTAATAGTTTGGACATTCTATAAGGATTTTTAGTGAATGGAAATTTCATATTGGATTTGTTTATATATGATTTTTTTGGGGATTTATCTATTATTTTGTTTTTAGACTATACATAATAACATATCCAAAACCACAAACCATTCAATGGTATTTGCCCATAGTTTCATACAAATGGAATTGGAATGCCTTATTTTATGAGTTAATGATCACAAATTAAAAAAATAATCCCATGTCTAAGAGGATGTGATTCACACTATTAAAGTATGGATTTTAACACCTTAAAATATGTTAAATGTTGTCGAGGATTCATATTGGTTTTAGAAAATAAATAAAATTGAATTAAATTCATATTGTATTTAAGGGAAACATATATTTGTTTTTGGATAAAATGTATTGTAATTATAAAATGTCTTTTGGGTCATTATGATGCAATGATAAACAAATCATATTTATGAGTAATTGAATATGTACCTGAAAATTCAACAATCTTATAAAATTATGAAAACATCAACATTGGATAATCTTATCATTCTTATTCAAAAATTAATTTTCATTTTATCTAAATAATTTTCAAAATATTTTAATTTAAAATTTAAAATTAATAACTCATATTCTTTGTAAATGAATTTATTTAAAATAATTGTTTTCATACCCCAATAAAAATTACATTTGACAACATAAAAATTGTATTATTATTTATATTTAATAATTATTATTTAATAATTATTATTTAATAATTATTATTTTTTGTAATATAATTTGTTTCAAAATACATTAATTCATGAAAATAAATTCCTTAATTGAATTTTAATATTACAATACAATACTATTCATTTTTTATAGTATCAAAATAAAAAATATTAATCGATACACAATAATAGGATGAGAATATACTCATAATTTTATAAAAAATAATATACATTCTAATAATTATATGCTCTTGATACATATCTTTTTAATAAAATAGAATACTCTCGATGATTAAGGTACGTGATGGGTGGATATTCATGTGGTGGTTCAGGAAATATGGTATGGTCTGTGATCTCAGTGACATTGAACTTCTCCCACGAACGAATTTGTAATGATTATGTTGTTGGATCTCACCATGGGATTGTACAATGGAAAATCCCATAGGCGTTATCTACCTAGAAATCTTGAATAAATGGGTCTCATAAGGTATGATCCTACTAGTTGATCCCATCATATCATTAATCTATGTCAATTGTTTTGTTAAAACCATATATTTATATATAACATCTGATCAGTATTTAACATCTATATTATCTATGATAAATACACTTAATAGCCTTTTAAATCTAATTGGATATAATAAAACAAAACAATTCCATGTGTTTTTTATATCCATATTTCATAAGAGTACATTTAATAAAATGACAAGGTGAATTTTATTTAAAATTATTCAATTCATTAGAGTACCAATAAAATCATTCATTATGTACTTGGAAATGATTTCATTAAAATGCATTCATTATATACCTAAAAATTCAAAAACATCAAGTAAAAATAAAAAAAAAATGTAGTGAATATTGGAAAAATTTAGTATTCTGAAAAATAGTATTCGAATGAATTTTATGTCATAACAATTATTGTAGTAAAAACAATTATAGTAAATTAAAATATATCCAAGTAAAAATGAAAACAACAATATTAGTTTACAATGAAACTAAAAACATAGACTAAAAGGAATCATCAAAATCTATTAATTTGAAACTCAATGAAATAACAAAAAAAAAGTAATAACGTCATAAAATGAAATAAAGAAATATAATTTTTTGTTGACCAAATGGAATGAATTCTATAATTGATAATTTGAAAATTTTAATTTATTATAATAATAAAAATAAAAATATATTTTGAAAGTAGGAATACAAAAAATTTAAGAATGAAGATATAGTAAGTAAAAAAGGAAAGATTAATAATTTAATATATTGAAACATATTAATGAATAGAATAAACTACTAATCCCTACATGGATATAGGAATTCAATATAGGGTGTCCAGAAGGGAGAGGGGTCTAGGGCCATATACTTAGGCAAAGGTCATGGCTAAAAAGGTCGCGAGGGAAGGCTATATCGGGGGAGAGGGTGTTAGATGTGGGGCTAGATGTAGGGGCTTAGTCGGAGGTGTGGGATTCAGAGGAAAATTATATTGTTTTCATAGAAAGTGGAGTCAAGGAGGTATATGGAGAAGGTTTTAGAGGTGGAGGATCTAGGGGTGGAGGATCCAGAGATGGTATTCGAGGATGGAGAGGGATCTCAAGGCGGAAGGAAAACCCCAAGGTGTAGAAGATAGAACCCATGGGAGGGTGTGTTTGATTGTTGAACAAATGAGTAGGCAGATTGATATTGATGGAAACAAATTCAATAATGGAGGACACATTTTTAGGAAGAAATCCAACTTTTATGAGTGTTTTAGATTTTGAATAATATGGACAAGGAAGAAAAATACATATGATTAAATGGAAGATAAATTAAAATATTAATTTAAAAATTTCATTACATTATTTAAGTACCAAAGGGAGGAAGTGTTGGAAAAAAATAAAATATTCATATATATCTAGAGATTAAGAAAATATATGGAGTTTATGAATTTTGGGATATAAATTTCATTAAAATATGATTAGAGAAAACCAAAAAATGTTATTATTATACAAATTATTACATATTTTTTATCTTTTAAATTGATTCATTATTAAATAATCAACATGAATTGAAATAATAATCATTAGTAATAACTGTTAATTCATGTTAAACATTTAAATGGAGAAATATATACACCAATTAAAAGGGAAGAGGTGCATAATAACAATTTTACCTCAATGGAATAGAAATTGAGATGAAATCCCTTAAACATATCATACAATTGAAGTTAGAATTAATAAATTTAATGTTTATCTATGTCAAATACAAACCCACATAAAACAATAAGAAATACATAATAATATATTAAAATTAATTATTAAAATAATATTATAATATTAATGTTAATTAATAAGTTATATAACACAATGAATATAAATTCAGTAATTAAAACCCTTACCACTTGGTAACCATCAAATAAAATACCCATGGATGAAATATAAAATAAACAATTATTAAGGATTCATTATACACCACAAATTGGGTATTTAATTACAATATATATAATAAATATATGCATAATATCAAAATAATCATTAATGAATATATTTTGAGAAGAAATACATTATATCTAGTCTGACTTGTCAAAAACATTTATTATATTCCTAAATAAAAATAGATATTTTAAATTATCTATTTTATTTTAAAACATTTTTCATATTATTTTTTTATTTTTTTATTAAATAACATTCTATATATAATTAACTAATAAATTATGTTCACATAATATGTCATGTTGACATTCATTTCATATGTCCAAAATGTCTTGTAGGTTGATTATGGTAAAAGAGTACACTATTACATCATATCTAAAATAATAATAATGACATTGTTATATTTTTTATATATTAGTTATACTTTTTAAACCAATATTTTAGTATGGTAATTAAAAATGAATAAAGTTATAATCACAGAGAGGATAAGTCATTCATATTCTTGAGTAATGTTTCCATTTATCTACGATCATGATGAAAAGAGAATAAGTTTTTGGTCAACTTTTTATAATGATAATTATAACATAAATACAAAATTATATCATTTAAAACACATATGTATATAATTATTGTGTTGTGGATATAGAAAAATAAAACACATCATTCAAGGAGGTGGCAATCCACACTTATACATGAGTGACAATATCATTTTCAAATGAATGAATTGGAAATAAATTACATGATATATTATATGTATATGTAGTTAAATATTTTATTAATATCATATATGTAAATAATTTAAATCAATTATTATAACCTTTGATCTGTGGTTATGACGAAAAACAAAATATATCAGTTCATGAGGTGGTAGACCACCGTACACCTAAACGATGGATTCCTTTCCCTTTTGATGGAAGATGAGATATATAGAGAGTATGAAATTATTAAATGAAAGAATCATTATTAGAGAGATTATTATTTTATTTATTTATCATCATTGAATAATATTTCAAGGAGGTAAAATAAGAAATTAAATACAAAATAATAATTAATAATGATACATCTTCTTCAGACAACATATTTATGTTTACACAAAAACACTTCCTATGTGTATTTTCTAGTAAAAAACTAACATTTTTTAAGGCAATTTAAGAATTATTTTTTTAGGTAATTTACAAGTTGGATATTTCATTAGGTTAACAGAGGAGAGAAGAGGGGACACCCCTTTATAAGTAAAAAAGGGTGCCATTTTTTTAATACTAACAATTATTCAATATTCGAAAGTAACACACTATAGATATGCCTCGAAAATTGATAAAAAAAATTTTAGATATAATTTATATCCACACCTCGAACGATATAAAGGAACATGATTTAAAAAAATTATTTCTTTTACCAATAAGGTTAATTACTTTTACAATTTTTGTTTTCAACACGTTTGCTATGTTTTTACCAATGCAATTTATTCTTTATATCTTAAATTTAAAAAATTATTATTATATTAATTAGAATCCCTAATTATAAATACTAAATAAAATTTATGAAATAGAAATCATTTGTGTTAAAAATTAATTTAAATATAAGCATATGCAATGGGGAAACCCCTTATTTAAGCTTAAGAGTGGTAATAATGCTTTTTACTATTTAGGGGTCAATGTAGATACTAGAAAAGGAAATTTGGTATAAAAATAGAAAATATATCATATTATTAAAAAAATACAAATAAATTATTTGAATATAATGTTTTTTTATGAATTTAAAATCATTTAATAAAACACTGTTTTTTATTAAATGTAATTATTCTAAAGTTTTTGACTATTCATTTAATTTGACTCTAAAAAATAATATAGAATAGGTAATAATAATATATACCTTTAAAACATCCATATCATATAATATTTATTTTCAATTTTCTTCATAACTCAATAATTCAATCATATTATATTATTTTAACACATATAATGTCATTAATTCTATTTTCCATTTAATTAAATATTTACTACATGGGCGTTGTGTAAATAATTAAGGTAATTATTTCATAAATAAAAATTATGAATAAATTTACTTGATAAAAAATTTATATTTAAAATTTATATTTTGAACCATACATTGGTTATTTTTATCCTTAGCACAAAATAATATATTTATTAAATTCAATAATGTGACAATTTCAGATTTTATTTACATAACATATTATAAAGGTTGCAATCTTTTCCATATAGAATAAAAAGGTAAAATTATTGAATTTTGAATTATTATGGATGAAATTTATTCATGTGATAAAATTATTTCATGTGTTATTATTACCTTTTAGTCCTTATTAAATTATTTTATACCTTGATTAACCACTCCCACCTTTAATATGTTAACAAAATTTACTTTGATTATTATCTATAATGACTAAAAAGGGGAGGCCTATTTATGAAATAATTACCGCAAAATAAAAAACATGGAATCTATTTTTCAATATTATATTATCTATGTGGATTAATTTCTTGTAATATTAAACCAAAAATACTAGATGAATTACGGATTTCCAAAAAAATGTTTTTTTCAACTAATAGTTGATCTAATATAAACTCTATCTCTAGATGTCATGATTTTATAAATTTAAATTAATATAAATGGAAATATAATATATAAATTAAATTAAATAATTTCTTTATTAAGTGTTATTTCAATTAATTAAAATGAATACACATAATTCTTGTTAAATACAGTTTTAAAAGGCCTTTATCATTAAAAACATAAAATCAAATCCATTATAATGATAATAAAAATATAATAAATTTAATTAAATATATCTATAGAATAATTATTTTACTTTAAAATAAATTTCAAAGAATAATGGGTCCATTCAATAAGATAATTTAACAAAAAGAAATTATATTTATACAAAAAAGCAGGATTTTTCAAAATTCAATGAATAATCATTCATTTTAGAAAAATATAGAAATTTCATCCTATGTTAATTTATGTATAGTTACTAAAAAAATTAAGTTAATTTTTTAAAATAAAATTTATAAAAATTAAATATATTATTTTCTCAAAAAAAGAAAAAAGAACAATTTTTATAAAAAAAGATTTTTGAATCATATAAAGACTTTACAAAAAATGAACCCCCATTTGCTAATATATTTGATAAATTTAAAATGATTATACATAATTTTAAAAAATATGTTATTTCTATTCACACAATCAATTTTAATATAATGGTCATAATGGACATATTTAATTAGTGTATGGTGGTTCTTTTAGGATGGGTGTTTCATTTCAAAAATCTTATCAAATATAATCTTGTTCTTTGAAAATATACGGTAGTTATGTTTTCAAAAACATCAATAAATTGAATCAAACCAATATCAAACTTATCTCATAAATCATGTGTTTTGAATTTGAAAATTCGTTTATTGAAACCCCACAGCATAAAAAGGGTTAATAATGATTTCTCTAGAAAATATGGGGAATTAAATATAAAGGTCATTTGGAATAATAAATCAAAATTTTATAAAATATGATAATCTTAATGGGAGGTGAAAATATATATATATATATATATATATATAGGTGATAACTAATGCCTTATGACTAATTGAGAGATATTGTGAATATGATCTAGGTAAAATTAACTTCCAAAAAAATTAAATCGATAATAAGTTAAAATACCATTGATTCATTAGAGATGGAGGTAAATGTATATAATTCATATTTTTAGAAACCATTCCGAATATTTAGGTATTTTTTTCTAAAAACAATCTATAACACCATAAAATATACTTATTCGATATCATTTTCTTTCGTTATTATAATGTAATCAATTAGTTGTTTTTCTATTAATTATCAATCTGTTTGTTAACCCAATAAATGAATATACAACATGATATGTAAGTCCTAAGGAACTAAAATTATCATTTAATGAATCATAGTATCAATAAAATATTTAAAACTCATTCTATCTATACCTAAATATTTACCAAAAATAGAATGGTCATCATAAGTTATCTAATATGTTATTGTAATAAAAAAACCTCAACCGGAACACCAAATGTAAAAATTAATCCATTCGATAAGTATATACCCATAAAATCATTTATATAAAAAAATATAACCTTATCTTGGACATCTCATTGGATAGCGGTTGGCACTACACCCATTTCTTTCTTTAGTTGTGGGTTTATTCCCCACAACCATTCCTGATGAGAAAAGTTGTCACCCTGAATACTTGTTGTCCCTTTTTTATGCTATATTAATATAATTCTTATAAAATCCCAAATATATATTGAACATTATCTAAAAATGAAATTCATCTCCAAATCATGTTTTTACCACAAAATTTTCCCATAAAACATATTTTTTCACAAAAATAAAATAGTCTTAGCTGACAAGTATTAACATATAATAAAATGATCATATTTACTATAAAGGTTATCAATATCATTAAACCTTTGTCCATAAATTATAAAATTGGTTTCAACATATAATCTTCTTATAAAAAATTCATGTTATACAAAAGGGTTACGTTTACTAGAAACATATATTAAAACTCATTAAATGTCACCAAGGTAGTTCTATCGCATAAAACCATTGAATAAGATTTTATGACTATAATCTTATATTTATTCTTAGAAGTCATATCCCATAATTTCAAATATATTACATGAAATATCCTTATATAAATCATAATCATTTTGTCTTAAGGGAATCTCTCCTAAGTCTATAATAAGTTTTTGTTCCGTAAAATATGTTTTTTCCAAAATATATTTCTCAATGATAATACTAAACTTTATCTGATACTAACTATAATAACCCCTACCCCAATACCATATAGACAGTGTTAAATTTATTACAATATAATAATATACTAGTGATTTTTTATAATGGAAGTAATATATTAGTAATATTTGTCAAATTGAAAAATACATGAATCTCCTATTATATTTTAATAGATAAGAAATCAGAATATTGAACAAAAAAATAAATCATCCATAAATATATTCATAGATTACTACTTCATATCTTTAAAAAAGGAAACAAAATAAAGTTAATATCAAATTCTTAATAGGGGTAACATTGTAGTGACCCTGACCCCAGAAACCTAAAATTGTTATCTTCTACCATTACATTTTTATAATATATAATAAATTTCATCTTGAAGAAATAAATTGTCTAATAGTCTTGTCTAAATAGATTCATATGTGTCTTTTGAATTAAAATTGAATAAAAAAATATCAAAATCATGTTTTTTTCAAAATAATGTTATTCCCTCAGGATTACCATTTCATATCAAGCAAAGTACTCAATGGGAAAGTAAACCAAAAAAGGGTTAGAAAAAATTCCTAGTAAGGGATATGTATATATTAAGTGATGATGAATCACTAATCATAATCAATATTGAAGGACAAATAACTAAACACACATACAATGTATACAAAAAATGGATAATTAAACATGTAAATAATATAAGAAGTAAATATCCTGAAAACAAATGATTGAAAATAATGTGAATTTCAAGATAATATCAGAAATAATCATTATGGAACATTAAATATCTAAAAATAAAATACATTTAATTAATAAACTAATAAGTAAATGCATACATAACGTTTTTCATAGTGAAAATATCAAGGATAATAATAAATAAATTCTTAATGTAGGGAATTGTAATTAATAGATGTTATATTTTATAGGTAAATGATACCTTTATCTTCATTTACTTATAAAATATAGTTTAAAACATACTTATATAAATACCATACTCAATACATTTTAGAAAAAGCTTGGTTCTAAATGAGAAGGGTTTTCTTCCAACTGATTTCCACCACTGTGATTACTGAGTCAACAAGGGGATTACATTAAATGGTTCCTAACCGATGTCATACAAGTCCAAATAATTCAAAATATATAGAATAATATATTTAAATCATAAATAATGTTCCTTATCAAATATATCTATTGAGTAAAAGATTCATATTTACCAATATTTAACCAATTAATACATAACATTCAAAATAAATATTGTATGTGAAAATCGTATATGGTTTATAAAGTAAATGTTCACATGATAAATAATATTTAAATTTTCGAGAAATTTATTTTCTATAGGATATTCAATAACTAATGTTAATGATAATGAAATGAAAAATTAAAAAAGGAACTGAATACTAATACATTCCTTGGTTAATGTAAGCACAAACCATCCATGGATGATTAAGGATAATAAAAATATTATAAATATGCATTAGAGTATGAATATATGGTTTTTATCATTGATTAATAGAAATACCATAAAGTATCATTAAACCATATTTATAAGGAAAATATCCATTTCATTTTAAGAAACATTTTTAATATTAATTACTTTAAAATTTACTTATAGAATCATTAATTTTTGCATAATTTTTTAGAACAATTTTATTTGAAAATAATCATTGAAGCATATAAAATAAAATTAAAAAAAAATTGGTGGTCAGGATAGATGGTAATTACATTCATGTAATTAATGTTAATATAATGTTTCTTTTTCTTTTTTATTTAATTCCAAATGGGAATAATTTTGAAAATGAAAAAAAAAACTATTCATTTGATAATATTTTTCAAAGACGTAAAATGGGTTATAATTCTATTAGTAAATAATTTTAAAATTTTAAATTCATTTTTAGAAAAAAAAATTCTTACTGAAGAAAAATCTAATTATTAGTTTAAATAGTTCATTAATAAATATAAGAGACAAAAATTGAATGTTTTATTATGAAATAGTAAAGTAATTTCCCTCAATTGTTATGCAATAACAAATATTATTATTTAGAGTGAGATTGTGTGATAAACAATAAAAATTTTCATAACATTGATTTGAGAAATAATAACTAATTAGATTATCTGTTTTCCATTTAAATCCACATAAAAAAACTGGTTATAAATTATAATATAATCAAAAATCCTTTCACAAAAAATCCTATCATGAAATAATTCCCAAAGTAGAAATTTAACCTAATGAAAATTGATTTACAAAATAACTTACCCAACATATCCTTTTAGTTGAATTATATTTAACCATCATTTATAGTGATTATAAATAAGACAATAACTTATTCAGAGACAATATTATTATTTATTAGATAATAAATTAGACTTTTATAACATCTTATCAGTCAATTTTTAATGATCTTTCATTATTTTCATTTTTAGGTGTTAATTACCTTGTTTTTTGTTTGGTTTTACTTGTTAATTTTTTACCCCCATACATCAGAATGATTATATAATATCCAAAACATAAAAAATGATGTAAATATAATATATAGGAATTATATTTGTATTTATATTAAATAATTATATTTAGTGATGGAAATGAAATAAACCATTCATATAGATGGTAGGTCATACATACACATAAACATTGTTTTTGTTTTCCTCTCGTATTGAAGAATGTTAAATGATATATATATATTCTTTCTATCATCGATTTAATGTCATATATATCACAAATTTTTATTAATTTCATAATTAATACATTCCATGTAATGCGTGAGGGAATCCCATCACTTCACATGGCATTAATCTGTTGTATACAAGTGACGTGGTTGTATTATCACAAAATGGAAATTGTGAAGGTCTATGTCATATAATAATAATAAAATAATTAAAACATCATAAATTTAATATATGTAATATATATATTAAAATACACCATTATTATAAACCTTTAATGATTTTAATGGAAAAAATGAATGACATCGGTTCGCATGATGGTAGTCTATCGTACACATGATGGTAGACTATCGTAGACTTGAATGAGGATTTCATAACCCATTTGATGGATGTGTGTGTGGATGTATGTCAAAACCATAACATATAAAGATAAAATTATATGTAAGTTACTTTCATTATTATATAATCAGGATATTATAGAAATTTAATGAAGTTAATAAGGAAACAAAATAATAACACTATTCAAAGAACATTACCTCTTTATCAGTTATAATTATTAGGATTTTACTATGCCATTATAAGTTTTTTTTATTCCCAAGATAGTCATTCTAGGATTTAGGTAGGAAAATTGGGGAGTTATTTGTTCAGGTATTGTATTATTATATATGGTTTGAAGGTATGGAGTGGGGAGGGGAAGGGGTGCCCTTTTAGAAGTGGGGGAGAAAATGTAGTTGATTTTTTAAAAAATATATAAGGTGAACCCATGTATTTTCTTATGTATTGGATTCCATAATGCACCAAATTTGATTCTAGTTCTTTAATTATCAAAATATTTCCATAAAATGGGACTTGGAATGATTTTGAGACATTCTTACACTGTGCATTCTAAGTTTATAGACTAAGTAAACTCATTTGTACCTTAATGACTGTAATTATTTTTAACTTTATTCACTGATAAATTTTGTAAAAAATTATGTTGAAATAAATATTTCATATAAATATTTCTTATTATAAATATGTAATAATTTTTTTCAAATTCCATAACTCAAAGTGGAAACAATTGATTCAAAA
The DNA here is from genome assembly GCA_963277665.1 of Viscum album. Classification (NCBI taxonomy): domain Eukaryota; kingdom Viridiplantae; phylum Streptophyta; class Magnoliopsida; order Santalales; family Viscaceae; genus Viscum; species Viscum album. The sequence goes on from OY728136.1 coordinate 646,602,881, forward strand.
TTAATCCCATGAACAGGATGAGAAAGCAGTTTCTCAAAGTGCTGATTTTCAAAAGTTTACTAAGTTTTTATAACTAAATTAAAAATAAAAATGAGTTCAATAACCTAAATTTGATTAATATGTCTACAATTTAATATTTTTTATTTAAAACTAAATAAAATAAAATATAACATTATAATATATTTATATGAAAAGTCAATTATCAATTAGAATTTAGTATTGGTCACTATTCATAATAAATATGTAAATTCTAAGAAAAATACAAAACATTCACCCTAACATAATTTTTTTTAATAAATTAAGATCCTTCCTAAGAAAGAAAGATATATTTATTAGCAAAATGAAAACTTGCAAAATTCTGAAAGTTGAAAATTTACATTGATCCCACCACAAAATGGGAAGCAGATCCCTCAACTCTTGATCATCCAAATGATAATCAGCACCTTTCACACATTTATTAGCCAGCCCATCCACCAATGAGTTTTCTTCTCTATAAACATGAGTGACAACATGCTCCTTTGATAAGATAAGATCCAAGAATTCGTCCCAACGATTGGTGAGCATCTTAGTGAGATACTGCACACCTGTTCTAGTAGAAAGAACAACATTTGTTGATGCACATTCAAGCCATACCTTATTCCAACCTCACTACGCATCTTTCCCAAAATCCAAAATAATCCCCAAGAATTTCGGCCTCAAGAGCCGAGGCATTACCACAAGAACCATAATGACATCCAAGGGCATGGCCATGATGATCTCTAATAATCACCCCAATGCAGGAAGGTCCCAGATTCCCTCTTGAAGAACCATCTGAGTTGACCTTCATCTTGCCATGAAATGGATCATTCCATAATAATTCATGTGTTCCAAGGGAGAGGAAGAAATTCTGCTTGACCCCCACCCAATTAAGAACTGAAAAATCATGAATGGAGTTGTCACAAAACATACCACACGGAGTGATAACATCACGCACTTCAATAAGAATACTGGACAATGTAGTGCCAAAAAAATGCTGCGGATCATTAATGGCATTTTTTATGGAAATCCAAATATAGTGCACCACCTATTCCATAAAATCAGGAAAAATAAACTGAATTTGCGATGAAAACCTCAGTTCTACCATTCTCTTCATGAAGTTGTAAATAGAACTGGTTCATGGCATATCCACTACAAAAATATCAGAGACTTCCTTCCACATTGATGAGGCTGTTTTATAAATAAGGAAGATGTTATCAATTTACACCATGTACTGATTACATAAGGCACATCTCGAGCCTATGGAAACACTGCAATTTTGAAGATACTTATCAGTAGGGATTTTTTGATGGGCCAATCTCCATACAAATGTGCACCTAGAGGGCCTTAGATAACTCTTGTTCAAGTTACCCATCTAGTATAACTCAAGATAACTTAGTATTGCATTAATTTCAAGAAATTGAATATATTGAATTTCAAAAATTATTAAATATATCATAATATCTCTAGATTTTATCATTATTTCAATTCTTGGTGTTTCTTTTCATACATGCTATTGAACATGATGTCCATATTTTTAAATTTTGGGTTGTTACATTATCCCTACCTTAAATAAATTGTTTCATCAAAATTAAAACATGATCTTAGTAATCAAGGGTTTGAAATTTGAAAAAAAATACCATTATTAAAAAATCCAACATAAAAATTTAATAAAATATCCTCTTAATAAAAGAGAAAATGAATTATCAAATCCATATGTAATAACCCATAACTAGGGTTCTAAGTAGGAGAATATTTGATAGATGTGATTATATGGGCTTAGAAGAAATGCGTAAATATTTATAGGGAGTGCTTAATTCATTGAAAAAACTAAGTGAATGATCAATAGAATGTTGCTGGGCTCGAAACCGTCAATTTCTCATGATACAAAATTCCATTTGTTCTGCAATAATAAATGTATTAGAATACCATTTTCGTATCAAGACCCATTAACTGTTAGTTGATGAATTAATTCACTCTCAAATATGTAAGGAAACATATTTATAAGATACCTTTCTATTTCATAAAATCCAATTCATCTTTTTATGATGCTTTGATCAATTTCAAATTTATCTATTACCTCAAGAAATAAATATTCAAAAATGATATTTTATGCTTTATATACTATAATTACACATTGAAAGATCATATAATCCATAAAAAATTAACATGATATTCCTTTTATATTTACCAAAACAAAATTATTTGAAATATTTATCCCATAAAACTTAATGTTGCACATAATTCCTTCCATAAATAGTTAACCTTATCGATGTCCCAAAAAATATGCCTTGAAAAATTTATAAGGGAGGTCACTAAATAAACATTTTATTTCTCAAAAAAATAGATATTAATCATCACATATCAAATATATTAACACATCCATCATGTATTCTCCTAAAAAATTTAAATAACTTGATTTAATATATTCTTTGATGAAAACATGAATGATTCCTTATTGCTTATGTAAAACATAGTATATTTGATATATTACTTAAACAAAAAAAATGGTGTAGACTCCATCAATGATATAATAATCACTTTTCTAAAAAATCATCAATCTGGTCCATGGTATTCAGTATTGTTTAACAAAAATTATCTATATCAATCATTTCATTATACAAAAAATAAATATCTCAACATATAGAATTTATTAAGGTTTATAATTTCATCAATCTTATATTTTTGAGAAGTTCTTAATTCAAATGAATCATTTTTCTTGGTCATCAAGATCATCCTACATATGCTTTCAAATATTTAATGAAAAACTATTGTAGAACTATCATTATACATTTCATAATTATTATAATTCAGATATCATTATCACAATACCTAAATTACATAAATCTTGGATGTACACATGATCACATTAATCATTCCTCTTTAGTGGTATCAATTTCATAATATTGACCTTGACCCCATAACATCCTCTAGGGTATATTACCTTGATTCTTATAGCATTTATTTTCATACTCTTCCATATCTCTACAGTTGGAGCACTATACATTGGAATCATTTTTCATTCCATTACATTCAAAACCATGGGGTCCTTTCTCACATAAGTATTAGAAACTCCAAATCCTATTATGAAAGCAACAATGAATATTTTTCCACAATTATTACTTATGGGAAAATATTTCTTCCCCTTCTTACATTTATCAATATTTTCCCTAGTTTTTTCTATTCTTCACACACTTCCCATAAAAGATATAGTATTATATAACTCTTTCTATATCCCATTATAAATTCATATTATATCCTCATGTGATGAAAATTTTAGTATATTAGATTCATTGGAAATACTGTTTGAATCTCATATAAGAAAAAAAATTATTACACTTCTGATCTCATTTATTCATTAGGATCACATTCATTCTTCTATTCTCTATTTCCATAACACTACAGACAAAATATTAGATCATATAAATATGAAACTCAATGTATAATCTAGAAACTAGTGAAATTATTAACGTAAATATATAAAACAATACATATATTTTCCCATAATCATAAATATAGTTTCTCTAGGATTTTATTTTTTGTTAATCATAAATTTATATCATATAGTTTTATTCTCTAATATACTTTTTCAAAGATATAGATCTTTAGGGTTCTACAAAACATCCTCTGATTCAAAATGTAGACACCCAGACCATAGATTTCTAGACTCAGTGCCTGATACCATTACATTAGCATAAGATACAAGTAATATCATCCTAAAGGATAAAATAATTTAAAAGTCTTAGTAAAATATATATATATATATATATATATATCATAAATTTCAATTGAATATAAAAATAACAGTATCATTTTTTGAAAATATAGGTATTCCTTCTAACATATCCTTTCATGTTAATCATATTACTCTTTAAGGGATCTTGTGGAAAGGAAAAAAATATGTGTGATCTGAAATTATAATTAAGTGTCAACTATGGTGGAATAAATGATGAATCAATGAGTATAATCAATATGGAAAAATAAATAATTGAACACCACAACCATAGAATAAAAAATTTGAGAAGTGAAAAAATAATTTAAAACCCATTCAATTTAAATTATGTTACTATCATGGTAATATTAGTTATAATCAATATATAAAGGAAAATAATTTAACCCACCTACCATTTAATATATAAAAAAAGAATGAATGCAACAAATTATTTTTTTCAATGTGAAAACCTCATAGATAATAATAACAGAATTTTGAATATAGGAAATTGTTAATTATTTCACACCATATTTCATAAGTACATGGTACCTTTATTGTTAATACCTTTAACATGATGGTTTAAAATTTACAACCATCAAAACATTTCACAAGACATTTCAAAATATGATTGGCTACAGATGCAATGGTATTTATTATAACAGATTTTGTATAATGAGAATTTTGATGCATCAATAAGATTACATTAAATGGTCCCCCAAACATTTCATAACAATCCAAATCATTCCTTATATATCGAATAACTAATTTAACTCATAAAAAATAAACCTTATCAAATATCTGTATTGATCAAAAAATATATATTTAAAAATATTTTCCTAGTTAATCATTTATTTTCAAAGTAAATACCATATGTCAAGATGTTATATAATTTATGAAATATCTGTATCCATGATAAATAATATTTTTATTTAGTGTAAATTTAAAATTCATTTTAAATTGAATACTTCAACATAAAGTTACTGAAAAAAAACTGAATCAAGGGTGTGAGTACCAATACTTTTCTTGGACTGGGTGGGAATACGCCATCTAGTGGAAGATTAAGGATTGTAACTGTAACATCCCATGTATTTATAGAAGAGATTTTTTATATAGATCAATATTTATTACAAATGTATTTATTTTACATTAAATGGAGATTTTTTTGGATATCTTACTCGACATGAAACAATAGGTTTCTCTGAAATCTTACATTTCACACAACATTATGTTATACTGAAAAATAATAAAACAATATTATCATTACAGTAAATAATCGTTAATTCATAGCCTTCTTATTGTTAAGAAAAAAAATAACTAACTATAAAATTATTAAACAAGTTTTTTAAATGTTTTTACATTTATCCAATTTATTTTATAGGCTTAAAATGAGAATAAATCCAATTTTCATCATAAAATACTCTAATATTTTTTAAAGATAGTTTTACCACCTTTTGACGAAGAACACTTTTTAAATCAAGTTTTTTTTCACATTTATATGTTATATTTGAAACAATAAGATTTTTATATAGAATTAGTACATCAAAATTTAATTTTTATGAATTTTTGGTAATTTTATGATAAAGTTCATTTATTAATGAATAGTGAAAAATATTGCATTTTAAGTCCAAATAGCCTTTTCATCTAGTATAATTATATAATTATGATATAATTTTTATTGATTTTAATGTTTAATTGTATTATATTTTTATTATTTAATCCAATATTGATCATTTTTAGTTATTTCACATTTAAATTTGAGATAAACAAATGTCACTCTTTTGATTGCTTTTATTTCATAAAAACCCGCTTTCATTTTTTGAAAATGAGATTTAATTTTAAATTAATTAATTAAACTTATACTTTTTGAATTCGAAAAAATGGATTCAACATTTGGAATCATAAAGGGTATTTTATGTAAATAGGTACCTTTTATATTTGGATATTATGAATAGTAACAGTAACAGTTATTTTTATTTACCATGGTTAAAGTGTAAATTAAGAAAATAAGGGAAAAAATTATAATAATATAAAACTACCATAACACATGTCATAATATTATTTTATGAGTCTTGGAAGACCTAATCAATCCTTAGACTAAAATTTTGGCATTTAGGAGACACTTTTGTGTCAAAAATAAATGTTATAATAATTAATTTAATGTAAAGGGAAATATAACATAAACATATATCATTTTACCAAAACAATTTTAACTTGAGGTTATATAAGTGAAATATTAGAATATAAATACTGATTGGGAATCCATAAATATTTCCTAAATCATGATATTTTATTTACTATTTTTAGACATTAAATATATAATTTTATTTGACATAATGATGATGTAGTGATTTCATTATTAGTAAATGATTTAAATAAATGGAATTATAAATATTAAAATAAAAGTAATTTGAATATTTTGATGCAATACAAGATTATTTTGTAATACATTGACATATTATGGATGCATTAATTCTTTTTATTTAAAGGAATCATGTTGTTAGTACTTTAACAAAAATCAATTACTGAGTAGTTTCAAAATTGTCAAAAATGGGTTTTCAAAAAAAACTAATATTTTATTAAGTGATATAATAGTACTAAAAATATAATATTCAACAAAATGACTTATATAATGTTTAAAATTTAATTAATGAGCTACTTTTGGTTCAATTTTCATTTTAAAATAATAATTTTAACAAAATATTTTGAAAATACAAGATGTCATGGTAAGAGTTAATGTTTTTAACTAAGGGTTAATGCTAAATGATAAAGTTAGTTTTGTGACTTATACATGTCAAACAAAATATTGGTAGATATTAATGATACCCATAATTATATTATATTATATATTTTTCACTTTTGATCTATTATAATTGGAAAATAATTTTATTATAGAATAATATTTCAAGACTTTCTTAAAGTGACCCTCCTCCCACTTAAAAAATTCCACCACCTCTACCCACTTACTCACACCTATAAGACTCTTTGTATCATCCAAATTCTGACAAATTAATCTCTAAAAATCCCTCCCTTATTCATTGAAACCCCACATTAGTCATAAATCCATCCTAAGGATGCCTTTTGTGAAAATTAAAAGGAGATATACTCAAAGAAGAGGTATTTATTTTATCACCTCTTTAAAAATTATTTTCTTCTAATTAATATTATTATATTGTTTTCACTCTAAATTAGTAAATATATCATACTAAACTTTCTGATATATTTTTATAATTATGAGTAAATCTTTTACCTCCTTTATCCATCCTATAAATAATAATATCACCATGCATGTGTGAGTACGACTTATCATATCCACACCATGGTGTAATTTTTCATTCAATAAGACGTAATTTGGTTGGTTATAATGATGATTATAAAGGAATTAAATAATTAAAAAAACATGATAATTATTCAATATAATTAATATACCATCCAATTATAATCCTTTTAACCATTAAGTGAATGATATTGTCGCTCATGTGTATGTATGGCCTACCATCTCCAGGATGGGATGTGATTCATTCTACATAATATTAATTAAACCATGATTATATACAGGAATATAATGAATAAATTTGATATATATTATATTTTTATTGACTCTATTCTTATGTAAATTTTTTTAAAATATATCTATATTCTTTCCATAATGTGAAAATATGTTAATTAAATTTGAGGAAGTGTGGACTACCACCCCTCAAATATATATTACTCGATCATTCCATACATGGAACATATAAAATATGGAGTTAATGAACATGTGTAAAATATATAACATAGATATTAAACATTAATTATAATTTACCTATGTATCATTTATTTTTCATTCTTTTAATATGACAAAGAAATGGAAGAAGTGTTAATGTGTACGTACGTCCTACCATCTCAATGAACGGTGCATTAAATTTCTTATCTCCAAATGTTATGGACTATTATAAATACATATCTAATGGATATATATGATATTTAAATCATTACTAATATTTTGGAGATTATGGGATTTTGATCACATTTACAATTTTTAGCAAACAAGTTCATTTTCGACTCATGTACCGAATATCGACAAAACGACCAATATAATCTTAGATAATTATGAAAAATTTATAACATAGTAATAAGTTATATAAAAGTAATAATAAACTATAAAAATGTTATAAATAAATTATAAATTAACCTATGTATACTATTCACAAATATATAGAATGAAGAAGACATATTAGAGTCAAGCTAAGAGAACATCTTAACCTACTTTCAATTTTTGGGTTAAACCTCAATTTCATGATTATGTCATGCTATGATTTTGTGAAAAATTAATTTTGATTATCTAATCTTGTACTAATACTTTAATTATGTTTCTTTATAGTTAATAAAATTAATCAATCTATTTGATTAAAAAAATATCTTTCTAAGGTAAATCATAACACAATCTCTATTCCTTGAGTTAAAAATCCATGAAATTGGTTTTGTATTTCCATGAAAATGTTTGAATGACCTATTATTGATTTATAATGAATATAACTTATATTTGATGTATTTATTTTTTTCACACATAATTATTCATTCATCCTTAATCTTAGGATATGTATTTGTATGGGACTTTGTCTCAGTATTCAATCATTGATGAATATCATGATATTATGAACATTTATTTTTCTATATGGTTTATATACAACCCTTTTGACATGTCATATCATGAATTACTATATTCTCAAGATATTTGATTTTTGTTCAATGATGGTCCTTAATTATTTTTATACTTGTTTTTCTAAAGTGGAAAGTGACTTTTTTACTAAAAATCTCACTTTGATGTTTTGATGATTTAGTCTTATAATTATTTAAATTTTATGTCCATGTTTAAAAAATTGTTTTTATAAATGTATTGCTATGGAAATGAATGATTTAAAATTTAAATTTCATTCATAAGTTTCTAAGTTGTTCGAGACATGTTGATTCAAAAGTCTTTATTAAATGTTTTAAATGGTATGGGGAATGGATTGAATATTTCAATATATTGAAATGATTTCTTATGATTGCAATGTAGAAATAATATTTTTCCATATGCATGGTTTATATTTTATTTTTATGTTATGGTTATTGGGAATTTAATATGTATTGACATGGTTCTATGATAAACCAATGGCAGGTGAACCCATGATAGCTCTCTAATGCAATGGGTGACATGACTAAGTAAACTTTACAGTTTCTCTTAAGAGATTTAAGGAATATACTGTGATGGGTATTCCAAATGTAACCATGAAGGTTACACCCTATGTTGCTGAGATTTATAAATTTAAAGTATGTTATGGATGCCATAAGTTACAATTATGATTTATTATTTCTATGAGTTATTTATAATTTGTATGATTTCATGAGGTATGTCAATGAGATTATGTTTTATGTGTGAAAATTATGATTTCACTGATTTGTATATATTCAGGGACTAATCTTTCCTTTCCTTATTTTATAACCCTTACTAAGATTTTTATTCATATCCCAAGTCTTGAATTATTTTTTCATTGGACTTAAAGAAGAATAAAGTCAATGATTTGATCAAGGAAACTTTATGATGTTAAAACATGAAATGATACCTTGTTTCTTTTTAAAGAATTTTTGTTTTATGAAATAAGTTCATAGGGAGTAGTTTTTTCTACTTGTAGTATTTAAGTAGTTATGTATGAGTTATAACCTAATTCTCTAAATTCATATACATAGAAATATCATTGATGTGATTAAAGAAAAATTATTTACTTAACTATAGATTTTGTAACATTTAAGGCTGGAGACTTATAGTTGGTATCAGAGGTCAATTTATATAAAATTAGAGTTTAAGAAGTTGTTTAAGTATAAGTCAATTTATTTTATAACCTCAACGATTATCATATTAGAAATAGTTATAGTACATCAGAAAAACTGATTGAGTCTTAGATAACATGAATAAGCATATCATAATGTGTATCCTTATAATATGATAGTATATGATAATTTTATGGATATACTCACTCTAAACCATTTATGTTTTAGTAAATTGATGGATATATCCAGTACCCAGGTAATAATGGATGTGAAAGAAAATGTAGTGGTTCTATAAATAAAAAACGAAATGAGATGGGAAAAGGAAGGGAAAGAAGTTCTTTCTAAGTGATCAACTAAGTGTTTTAAATTTAGTGTTCATAGTTATTATTCAAATAGATATCCAATAAAGATGGTTAGAGAATGGGATCAGTAGGATAATATTAATATATGTTTACCAATATCTATTGCTATTCTAATTTAAGATGAGGAAACTGAAAATGACCTATGAATGGTATAGATTATTTCTTAGCTCATCTTTTTAAATTATTGAATCTCTTGACATTATGGATGATTTTTTTGTAGTAAATAATTATAAAATTATAATATAAAAAACATGGATAAAGTATCACTAAGAATGTATTGTGATTAATATTCCTACATTATAGGAATTTAAGAGGTATGTTGGATCTATAATGATGAAATGTTCAAATATATTAATGATGTGATTACTTTGGAATACTTTTTAAGATTATGTGTAACCCTTAAGTATGATATGTACAAAATAGGAAGAATTATCTTTTCATGGGTGGATATTTATATAATGAACCATTAGGGTTTATATGATCCTTGAATTTGAAGTAATTATAGGTTATTATATATAGAGATGAAAAATAAATGGCATGAGAAAAACTTGAGTTTAAATTATATAATAGTTATTTTAATGATTTTAGCTCATGTTGTGATTGTTATAATAATCATATAGTTCTTGAAAAAAGGGGAACCCATAGGATGGGTGACAACTCATCGTGTCCAATAAGATTGTGGGAATCGAACCCAGAACCGAATGGTGACCAGCATGCATCTCCTACCACTGGCCTACATAATGTCCCCAGTTGGTATGAATTATTATCATTAGTTAAAATACTTTATGGATTAAAAATATGTTTATTTTGGTAAATTATGTTTTATCAAATTTTTATCATTCGTATAGGAAAATGATTTGGTGACTAAATGATAATTGTTATTTTGGAAGACATTCACTCTTTTGGGAATATTATACACCTATGAAAAATAGAATACTATGGGATTTCATTTGATGAGTTATTGTTGAATTTTATTTTGGAACAATTTATGTTTTTATTTTGTAAAAAAGTAGATTTGGTTTATTTGAAGAAATTATTAACCTATCATGGAGAAAATATGATTAGGTTAATTACTTTTCAGTATGATACATTGAAATTGGTTATTGTTATTTGAAGAGAAATGTTAAAATTTATGTTGGAAAACAAAGCGATCAAATCCTTCAATGTTTTTGGTTTCAATATTAGTTAGATTATTTTAAGTAATTTTAATGAATTATGTTTGAGGAATGGTCTGTGTAGAATGTGGGTATTAATATTGAATTTTGGATATTAAAATTAGTCATTCTATTTAAAAAGTATTATTTTTTTGGGGGATTATCTGATCATGTACTAATCATTTTGGTTTTTACTAATATCTAATGACTGGGGAAATATATAGGACAATTTTTTGGGATTTTTTTATTCTCAATAAGTTGATTCTATTGCTTAATGTGTGACCTATTCATCTTAAATACTAATTATTTGGAGAAAAGATGAGTTTTTGGTTGAAATTTATTAAAGGATAAAACTATACATTTCAAGTAAGTATGTTTCATTATGAACCTAGTAAAGATCATTAATAAATTCGTCATTATTATGAATATAACCTTAAAACAAAACTATTTTCCCTTTATTTTTCCTACTGGGAATTTAATTACCATTTAATCTATCATATGTTCATAATTTTCTGGACATTAACTATCTCTTAATCATATTTTCTATCACAATCCATAAGAACAATATGGTTAGTTTCTCTTCCATATCCATGTTTTATTACATATAATCCAAGTATATGTTATCTCAGTTGTCCATTGTACTTATCTTTCTTTCCTTTATTGTGGTTTTTTAATTGATTATTTTTCCGATGTGGGGTTTTTATTGATGATACCATGAAAAAATTTAAAATTGTTGGGACACAATTTATAAAAGGGGTGAATGATGTAACATCCCAGGTATTTATAGAATTATAATATTTCATATATATTTATATTTATTAATAAGATAATAATTTTATGTTAAAAATAAATATTTGTCCAATATCTTCTTGGATATGCAACAATGGGTTTCTTCGAAATATTACATTGCACAAAATATTGAGTTATACCGATAAATAATACAATAATATTATTATTATTTTAAAAGGTAGTTAATGCCTAGATGTTGTATTTTCAGGAATGAATATAACTAACTCAAATATTATTACACTTTTTTTAAAAAAAATTAACATTTTCCTAATAAATTTTTGAGGCTTAAAATGAGAATGAATCTAATTTTGAGCTTAAAATGCTCTAATTTTTTTAAAGGTAGTTTTACAGCCTTTTGATGGTGAACCATTTTAAATCAAGTTTTTTCACCTTTATATGTTCTAATGGACAAGACAAACATTTTCTATAGAATTAAGACATCAGAATTTACTTTGGATAATTTTTTTGTTAATTTTATGATAAAGCTCATTTTTTAATGAATAGTGAAAATACCTTATTTTAAGTCAAAACAACCTTTTCATATAAATTATTTATATAGTTATATTAATATTTTATTGGTTTTAAAGAGTAATTTTTTTTAAATCTTAATCCAATTTTGACCTTGTTGGTAATTTAAAATTTAAATTGTACATAAACATAAGTCAATATTTGGATAGTTTTTATTTCATAAAAACCCACATTCAGGTTTTGAAAACAGGAATTAATTTTAAATTAGTTATTGAAAATTCAGTGTTTTCAATTTAGAAAAATAGATTCCATATTTTGAATTAGAAGGTATAAATTATGTAAATAGTTACATATTATTTTTGGATACTACGAATAGTAACTTTATTAATTTTTTTTCCCACGGTTAAACGGTAAATTCGGTAAATAAGGGTAAAAATAATATTATTATAATATAAAATCACCCTAATACATGTACTAATATTATTGGATGATTCATGTGTGAAAAAAAAAATCTATATTAAGATATTTTGACATTTGGGATCCACTTGGGTGTAAAAATGACTTATTATAATAATTAATTTAAAGTAACGGGAAATATAACATAAACATGTACCATTTTAATAAAAAACATTGTTTGGGTTATATAAGTTATATCTTTGACAATAAATATTAACTAGAAATCTAAAATTATTTCTTAAATCATGGTATTTTATTTACAATTTTTATACATTAAATAAATTAAATTATTTATGACACAATGATAATATAGTGATTACCTTATTAATGAAAATTTTAAATATATTTTATTATAAATATTAGAATAAATGTATTTTGAACATTTTGATTCCATAAATGATTTTATAGATGAAATATATATGTTAGGGATGTGTTAATTATTTTTGTTTGAAGGAATAAAGTTTTTATGAAATTAACCAAAATCAATTACTAAATTGTGTCAAAATTGAAATAAATGAATTTTTGAAATAAATACTATTATATTAAATGATATAACAGTCCTAAAATATTAGTTTTGGAAAAAGATCTTATCTAATGTTAAAATTTTGATTAATTATCAACTTGTGATTCTATTGACTTTTATAGTAACTCTTTTAATCATATATTATGTAAATACCAAAAGTCATAGTAAGATTAAGTGTCTTTAAATACGGGTTAAAGCTAAAATACAAGGTTACTTTTGTGATCGAAACATGTCTAAAAAATATTTTTTTGAGTATTTCAACCCATAATCATATTTTCCTCCAAATTTATCATTGTTTAACTATTATAATTCTAAAATCAATTTATAAGAAAATAATATTTCAGGACTTCCCTAAAGTGCTTTTATTACCTCTAATAAAAGGACACCACCTCTACCCACATACTCACACCTATGAAGCCCATTGGAAACCAAATTAGGATAAAATAATCTCCCAAAATTCCTTAATTACTTTTATAATCAACACTTTGGCCATATATCCACCCTCAGAAAGAATTTTGTGGAAATCAAAAGGAGATACTCAAAAATGTGGTATTTGTTTTATCACAAGATCCAAAATTCTTTTTTTCGTCTACTTTATCTTGTTATGTTTTCTCGATAATAAATTAGTCAATAAAATGTATTCTACTTGATAATATATTATTATAATTATTTTACAGCCTTATACCTTCTTTTATCCATCATATTAATAACAATAGAATTATGTGTGTGTACGTACGACTTACGGTCCCCACATCGGGGTGTAATTTGTTATTCAACAATACATAATTGGGATGGGTATAATGTTGGATATATTGGATTTAAATAGTTAATATAACAAGGTAATTATTATGTATAATTAATATACCATCTAATTCTATACTCTTTAACCTTTGAGTGAATGATATCATCGCTCGTGCGTACGTACGGTCTACCATCTCCACAATGCAATGCGATTTATTCTACATGATATTAATTAAACCATGATTATATAGATGAATCTAATAAATAAATATGATATATATAAAATTTATATTTACACTTTGTTTTTTAATTATTATTTACAATAAACCATTATGTTGTCTATAATGTGTAAATATAATAATTTCATTTGAAGAATTATGGACTACCACCCCCACAAAATGATATGAATCGTCTGTGCCATATGTGTAATTTATATAGGATAACGTTAATGAAAATATGTAACATATATAACATAGATATTATACTTTAATTATAAATTACCTATGTATCATTTAGTTTTAATTCCATTAATATGACAATGAAATGAAAGAAGCATTCATGCATACGTACAGCCTTTGTCTCTATGAACGGTGCATTTCATTTAATTTCTTCAAATGTTATGGACTAATATAAAGAAATATATACTAGAAATATATGATACTTAAATAATTAATAATATTCTAGATATTATATACTTTTGACCACATGGATAATTTGTATCAAACAAGTTTATTTTTGACTCATGTACCGAATATCGACAAAATGAACAATATGGATTTAAATAATTATTTAATTTTTATAACAAGGTAATAAATGATATAAAAGGAATAATATAAATAAAAAATGTTCTCAAGTACATATAAATTCGCCTATTTTTATTATTCGGTAATATAAATAATGAAAGATACAAGTCATACACAATGTAACCGTACTTCTTATCACAATTTCAATTCCTTGGGTTAAACTTCTACATATAAATTAAGTCATCATATGATTATGTGAGAAATTAATTTTTTATATCTAATATTGTATTAATAATCTCATAATTTTTCATTATATAAATTAAAAATAATAGATCTATTTGATTAATAAACATTCTTTGTAAGGAAAATCATAACTCAATCCCTATTCATTGATTTAAATATTTGTGTCATTGTTTGTTATTTTCCAAAAATATTTGTGAATGAACTCATATTGTTTTACATTGAATATCCTATTATTTTGGGTTTATTAATTTTTTTAGGCATAATTATTGATTTATCCTTAAACTGATGATATTATCATTGTAAGGGACTTCGTCTTAATGTTCGTTAATTGAGGCATGTCTTGATATTAGGCACCTTTAATATCCTATAAGATGTATAAAGAACCCTTTTGAGACATTATATCAAGAATTACTATATTCTCAAGATATTTGAAGTTTTTTAATGACACTCTAATGATTTTTAATCAATTATTTCTCAATTAGTAAGATAATTTTTAACTAAAATAATCACTATAATATTTTAATGATTTATTATTATAAATAATTCAATTTTATGTCCACATTTTCAAAATGGTTTATATAAATTTATTTATATGGAAATTAATGTTTTAAAATATAAATTTCCTTCAAAGATTTCAAATTTTAATGGTACACATTGATTTCAATGTCTCATTAATAAATGTTTTAAATTGTTTAGAAAATGCCTTGAATATTTCAACATATTGGAATGATATATTATTATTGAAATATGGAAATTTTATTTCTTTCATTTATCCAAGGTTTTGTGTTATTATTATGTTATGATTTTGGGAGTTTCTTATGTATATGGATAGTTCCTTGATAATACGATGGTTTTTCGAGCCTATAATGGCTCTCAAATAAATAGGATAATGTGACAGAGTTAAAAAATTTGGGTTCTCCTAATATATTTATGGAATATATGGTCACGACCCATCCCTTGGGGCTCATGTTGTGATTACCCCATGCCCACCATCCATAGGTCTACGGCTGGAGACTAGCACCAAAGGCATATTCCCTAAAATTGGGAAGACATTGCATTTATAACCTATAATACACACAACCAAGTACACAGCAAGATACAAACTCAAGTAAACTAAATATTAAACAGAGTGAGTACGATAAGTAAAAATAGGCTAGAATACAAGACCAAACGGATAGTACAAGGAAAAATGGAATGTAAAATACAACTGATAGGTGAAAAGCATCTCCTGGGTCATCCACCACAGATCCTACCGGAAGGGTAGGTAAAACTCACCAACGGCTATCTCTATGGTTCACCTTGTCTAACATCCACCTCCAAGCTACCTCCAGTCTTGGTACCCTCATCCTCAGTCATCATTGTTCGTCATCTTCACCAAACACAACTATGTATAGGAATAGCCCGTGCAGGGGTGAGTATTACGATACTCAGTAGGGACCCTAAGACCCTCATGGTCTCAGAAAATCCAAAAATGATAAACTACAATAAAAGTAAACAATTGATAACCCTACTTAGGTATATTCCCATACATATACCTAAGTTATCATGTAAACTCATCTCAATCATGAGGAAAACACATAGTCCAACTCCAAAGCCCCAAGCTCAACTATTCCACGAAGGATGTAATACCATGAAGGCATGTACCAAACAGGTATTCCACATAAGAAAATACCACCAAGGGATTACTGTGAAGGAAAGTACCACACTTTTACAGACTCATCTCACACCAGGTATAACTTAGGTGCAATAGTAGAGATGATTTAATGCAACTACTAAATCATCTTACTCTATTAAGAGGCTCTACTGCTAACCCACATAGGATCGCTCGGTGATGACCCACACAATATCGCTCAGTACTGACCCACACAGGAT
This sequence comes from Viscum album, assembly GCA_963277665.1. NCBI lineage: Eukaryota > Viridiplantae > Streptophyta > Magnoliopsida > Santalales > Viscaceae > Viscum > Viscum album. The sequence continues at coordinate 646,619,749 of OY728136.1, forward strand.
CGCCTGGTGTTGTCCCACACAAGATCACTTGGGGATGACCCACACAGGATCTCTCTTCATTCTTGACGTCACAACCAGCTATTGGGTTCCGACACTAGGCATGGTAATCTCCATGAGGGTCTGATTCTCAAGCCACTATTTGATACTTAAACTATCATGAAGTCTCATGAAGTATCTCAAAGTACCTCCACATCATAGGGATCTCAATTCAATAGACAGTGTGTCAATCGGATGCTCGGTCTGTGAGTTATTAGCTTTTTAGTGTCAAGGGCCCAGTTGGATCTGTGCTCGATCCAACCCGACCATTTCACAAAATTATCCAAAACTCTAGTGGTATATAAGAAAGGTACTGTCTCACTCCAAGGTTTGCAGCGCCACTAAATTTTCATCAAACAAACATCTGGTGGCAATGTTATGGTCATTAGAGCAAAAAGCTCATAGGTGGTCTGGGTCTGGTCTGACCTGGTCGGACAAACCTAGCCCGACCCGACCTGTGCTGACTCGACCTGGTTTGGGTCGACCTGGCCCACTAGGTCCAGCTTGGCCCGCGCTGGGTGGCCCGGCAGGCCACGAGGGCCGCGAGGGACTGCGGAGGCTGTGGGGGCCGCATAGGCCGCAGGTGTCCACGATGCCGCAGAGGGCCGCAGGGGCTGTGGGGCTGGGCGGCGGGCCATAGAGGGCCACGGTGGCGGTGGGGCGGTGGGTGTCATGGGGTAGTGTGAGTCAGGGGGTAGCACAAGGCTTCAGGTGCCGCGGGGGGCACGGAGGTCTGTGGCTTAGCGAATGTTGCAGGGCGGCGGATACTGCAATGACGCGGTGGCCGCAAGGTGGCGGAGGTCGTGGGGCAGTGACTTTATTTTGTCACCTTTGTTGGGGCTGACAAAGGATCTGACCACCATTCTCGAGTTCCACTGGTCCCAAACATTGGCCCCAGTCATCATCACCATCTTGAAGAACACACCAACAAAGAAGAATTTCGTAGGGTTCGGTCCATGTTTGTTTGGGCGCACCCTCTGCGTTAGGGTGGTAGAAAGCAGCTCAACAAAATCATAAGTCAATAAAGTCGAACACTAAAATTTCATAAAAATCGTTGATCAAATCATTTTGGATAATCTGTGTTCACCATGCTTTCCAAGAACGAGGAATTTAATAGAGAAAATTCATGAAATCAGTAACAACACCTAACTTGGATGATTGTTGATGGAGATCGTGAGATGGAAATGGTGAAGGGGATGAGAGTGCCAACAATAGTCACTTCCACGGTCATGCCTACGATGTTGGTACGAATTTCATCCATGTTATTCAATTATGAAGTGTATTCTCCATTGGAGAGCTTTCTCCCAAGTTCTCCCCCTTCTCTTTCACCAACCAAAAACACCATCCAAAGAAAAGTGGTGCCAAAATAATAAAATATGTTTTTCCAATTTTAAATTGTTAAGACATATTTAGTTAGAATAATTTATTAAATGATAGTTGGATTAATTAATTAAGAGGGTGGCACAAATAAAGTGGGGGAGTTCAAGAGTTTTTCTCCCATAAAGAGGGGAGTTCAAGGGGTTTTAATATCGGGTGTCCCCACCACCATAAACCACATGGGAGGTTAATTATGGTGGTCCCCACCTCTATAAATTCACATTGGAGGTTTAGTTCTGGGGGTCCCCACATCTCAACATCCATATGGGAGTTCCAAATAAAATAAAATTTTTCACAATTTTATTTTATTTTATTCTTTCCTGAAAAACCCAAATACTATCTTTTATCATCAACCTACGGCATTCATGGTGAAGCTCACCTTAAGAAAATACAGGTCCTATGAGTTCAACGGTGCCCCCTGATTTCAATTCCAAGGACTTGTTCAAATGTTTCAAAAACCCACTCGTACGTTTACTGAACGTAACCGAAAAAAATTTAGAAATTCATTCTGGGCACTCCGGGCCTCAGAAACATGCACCGTCAATTTTTGTGGACATGTAAAATTCCCATATATTAAAAAAATACATGGAAAATCGAGGTATTAAAATTCTCCTCACCTCAAGGCTTTACGTCCCCATAAGCCAAAAATCAAAATAAGGGAACTAGTGGGGGTACTGAGCACACATCTGAGCCTCCCACTCCCATTTTTTCTCCTGGAGGTTCTCGTGATGCCAGCGAACGCACACCAGAGGTATCAACCTCCCACAAAGGACCTGACCATGTCGATCCTCAATCTATAATAGAAACTCCATAAAAGTCACCCCTCGTTGATGTCTAGCTCTCTGTTGTCGATGATGTGAGAAGGGTTGTACATGTATCTTCTCAGCTGGTATACATGGAAGACGCCATGCACCTGGTGAAACTGAGGTGGAAGAGTTAAGCGGTAAGACACCATGAAAACTCAGTTGAGGACCTGAAAGGGTCCAATGATCCTTATAGATAACTAGACACCTTGCAAAATCTCCTCAAACCACATAGAGGTGAGACGCGTAGAAAGACATGGTCGCCATCCTCGAACTACAGAGGTCTTTGCCTCCTATTAGAATAAGATATATTCCTACTCTATGCAGTATTCATTTTCTCCTGGATGATCTACACCTTCTTTATGGTATCATGTACCATCTCTGGTCCGAGTAGTGCTGACTCCCCTAGTTCAGTCCAGCATAAAGATGATCTGCATGGTCACCCTTACAACGCCTCAAAAGGTGTCATCCCAATAGTGGGGTGATAGCTTTTGTTGTATGAAAACACCAAGAAAGGAAATCGATCCATCTAGATGTGACCGAAGTCAAGGACAGAAGCATGCAACATATCCTCAATGGTCAGAATGGTCTTCTCAGTTTGACTATCCATCTGAGGAGGGAAGGTGGTTCTCAAATGAAGCTTCATCCCGAAATCCTCCTACAACCGCTTTCATTTTTGGAAAGTAAAAATTGAATCATGATCGGAGACAATCGTCGATGTTACTTCATGTAACCACACAATATGATACACATAGAGGTATCTCATGCTCTCTACTGATCCCTGATCTCTGATCGGTAGGAAGTGGGATGACATGGTGAATCAGTCGAAGATCATCCAAATCGAGTCATAAACCCTGGATGTATGAGGATGTCTTGTCACTAAGTCCATGAATATCCCATCCCACTTCCACTCTGGGACCTCCAAAGGCTGAACCAAGCCTTCCAGTACCTGATGCTCTGCCTTCACTAGCTGACAAGTGAGGCACCGAGAGACAATCTTTGCAATTGCTTTCTTCATTCTCGGCCACCAGTGTTGTCGTCCGAGATCTAGGTACATCTTCGCCACTCTGAGATGTACCGCTAGAGGGGATGTGTGGAACTCCATCAACACATCCTCCCGAAGTTTTACTAGTACAACGGTATGTCCATCGAAAATGATGAAGTGCTCCCCACCTTCAGAAATTCCATCAGGTGCCGACCCTGTGGATATTTGAGAACGTTGTTTCTCGCAGTCATTATCCTCATGATGCGCCTCCATAACTCGCAGAAGAAGTGGAGGAGTGACTGTATGTGACTGAAGGGAATCTTCTCCATCACGTTCCACAACGGATATCTGCAAATCAACCAAATGCTTCGTCGCCTCACCTAGAAGTTGTATACCAGACCTCTGGCTAAGTGCATCTGCTACAACATTCCCTTTCCCAGGAGTATAGAATATCTTGAAGTCATGGTCCTGGAGGAACTCAAGCCAACGTCACTGTCTCAGGTATAGGTTTTTCTGAGAGAAGATATACCTGAGACTCTTATGATAAGAGTACACTGTAAAACATTCACCCATCAGATAGTGTCGCCACATCTTCAAGGTGAAGACCATTACTGGTATCTCCAGGTCATGGTTAGCATAGTTCTACTCATGTTTTCTTAGCTCTTGAGAACCATATGTGATCAATGCTCGCTCTTACATCAGGACACATCCGAGCCTAGCCCCTGATGCATCAGAGTAGACTATATACCCTACAGCCTCCTCCGAAAGCCTCAAGATGGGGGCACTAGTCAGCCACTGCCTCAGATCCCTAAAACAATGCGGGAATCTCTCCGACCACACTAAGGGTTGCCCCTTCATCGTCAATGCTGATAGAGGTGCTGCAACTCTAGAGAAATCTGGCACAAATCTCCAGTTTTATCCAGCCAAACCCAGGAAACTTTGTATCTCCGTCACACTCATGGGTGGCTCCCAAGCATGTACCACGTCAATTTTCACAGGATGCACTACAACTTCAGCCTCTGAGATGACGTGTCCTAGAATGTGAACCTCTCAGATCCAAAACTGTCACTTCGAGAGCTTTCCATAAATCTGGTGCTCTCGGAGTGTATCCAGTACTATCTGAAAATGATAGGCATGCTCCTCCTTAGTATCAGAGGATATCAGAATGTCATCAATGAAGACTACTACAAAGAAATCAAGGTATGGCTAAAAGACCTTGTTAATGAGTCACATGATCATTGTTGGAGCATTGGTTACACTAGATGGAATAACCATGAACTCGTATTTGTTGTATCGACATCGGAAATCCATCTTCTGCATATCTCTGTCACATACTCTGAGCTGGTGATAGCCTGATCTGAGGTATATCTTAGAGAACTGTTGTGCTCCCTTCAGGCGATTAAAGAGGTAGTCAATTCTCTAAAGTGGGTACTTATTCTTCAGGGTCACCCGTTTTAGGAACCTCTAGTCAACACAAAGTCTCAAGCTCTCATATTCCTTCTTGGTGAACAAAATCAGGGCTGCCTAAGGAGAAAAACCGGGTTGAATGAATCCCTTCCCCTGCAAGTCCTCTAGTTGTACCTACAGCATAGGAGCACTGCGGGAGCCATCCGATATGATCATGTAGATAACGGTTTCATCCCGTGGTACAAGTCAATGTAAATGTCCACCTCTTTGTGAGGAGGTAGACCTGAAACATCATCAAGGAAAATATATGCTTACTAGTCCACCACTACAAGATAGCTCAGATATTCCACATCAACTACTCTGAGGGTATGGCTATCCAACTGATTAGTGATCAGCTGAACTCTCCTCCAGATAAGTCCATCATGTGCTACCAAGGCTCCCTTATTGCTGATGAAGGTAAACCTGGTCCCATCTATGCAGACACACCGGACATTGTTCCTAATACCATCAATCTGAGTATGGACTATAGATAACCAATCCATACCCAAGATGACGTCGTAAGGCCTCAACGCTGCTACGAGGAGATCCTAGCTAAAGCTCTCACCTCCTAGAGTAGACTCACACTGTTATCACTAGTGTGTAATCGTCAAATCCACTCCTGTAGAAGTCTCTAGCTGTAAATATCGAGCCACCGACTCCATTAGAATCTCCAAGCTTCAAAGGAGGGTAGTGGAAATAAAAGAATTACCGACACATGTGTAGGTAAGTACTATTGTTAAGGTGGAGTAGACACATATTGTACCTCATATCATCTCCCGAGTGGCATGATCGTAGGCCTCAGCTACCTGGAGTTGATCTCTCCCCTATCCTCATGCTCCCTCTGGTCGGGGTGAACCTCTTGGTAGTGGTGGCGGTAACATCTTGAATCATCGCCCACCGCCAGCTACACAGTCGAATCCTCTTCCATGTACACCTACTCCATGCAGACCTCCACGGTCGAACCTCCGTCCTTGCCTAGGAGGTCCTTCGACTGTCTGCTGATAATCTGTATGGCGGGTTGGACAGTCACAAGCCATGTGACCTTGCCTGCTGCATGCGTAACACTACCCATTCCTAGAATGACTGGATCTTCCTGGGGTTCCCCACACAATCGACTCTAAATCATGCAGTCGTCCATATGTAGGTCTGGTCCTCTTGGACCTCTATGAAATCTATCTGCTGCCAGCTATAGAGAACTCTTCCATGTGATGTCCGGTAGTGGGTATCGCTGCTAGGGATGACTCATCAAGGAAAATATCCACTAAAAGGGATCTCTCTAACATCCCTGCCTACGTCGGGATACTGAGTGTGATCATCGATGCCCTGATCTTCCACCTGAGTCCCTGCTTGAAGGTTCAGGCCTTGAAGAATGGGGCATGCACCATATCTGTGGAGTAACGTGAGAGGTTAGTGAACCTCACTGAGTACTGATCCACAGTCATGCTGCCTTGCTGCAAATGAAGTAGCTCCTGAATGCACAATGTGTGAAGAGTCACTTGGACAAACTCTGCCGAAAACAGGCTCTTGATGTTTTCCGAGAGAAGTGTCACCTCATCGTGAGCCTGAAGCATCATGCTCTACCATCTTCCTGGTGCTACCTGTAGAAGGAAGGCGGCAAGGATCACCATGAGAGCTGTTGGTGTCCCTACCAGTCAAAAGACTCTCACCACATCCTCCATCCAACCCTCATCTGTCTGTGGGTATATCTCACCCATGAACCTAGGAGGCCACAGGCACTGAAACGTTTGCAACACACTCAAGCAGCATGCATCCTACTGTGGGGGCTGGGGGAATCGGTGGCCCAACGGGTAATGGTACCGTTGGTGCCTCTACTGGTCACTCTACAGGAAAAGGGCCCACCACCAGGGCCTCATCACTCAATGGGATATCTGTGCGTACTACTATCGGAACCCTAGCTGGCTGTCTGCGTGGAGGAATCCTAAAAAGAAACTGGTGTGCGACGGTCAATAAGTTATACCTAGTTAGCTGACTCAAATAGATCACAATGAAAACTTTTCAAAACTCACAGGCAATAAGTGTTTTCATACACTGAGTTATAAATCAGAAATTAGGGTCCTGGTGTATGGATACGTCAGCCGTCACACCAACACTGGATTCCCTAAACTGATAACCACATTCACTAAACCTAACATTATTGTCGTTAAAAACAATGATCAGATATCAATGTTCTATGATAGAACCGACTCCTCTATTACTAATTTTTCACGACTGATACCTTGGGGCCTACGCTGGGACTACCCCCAGCCCTCCTTCCATTGGCTAGGGGCTGGCGACAAGCACTGAAGGCATATTACCTAAAACAGGGAAGGCATTTCCTTTATAACCTGTAACACACACAACCAAGCACACAACAAGATACGAACTCAAATAAACTGAATAGAAAACAGAGTGAGTATAGTAAGTAAAAGGGGGATAGAATACAAGTCCAACTATAAAGTACAAGGAAAACTAGAAATTAAAAGATAGCTGATAGGTGGAAATCAGCACCTAGATCATCCACCATGGATCTTACCTGAAGGGTAGGTACAGCTCCTGAATGGTCGTCTCTGCAGTTCACATCATCTAACGTCCACCTCTGAGCTACCTCTAGTCCTGGTACCCTCGTCCTTAGTTAGCATTGTCTGTCATCTGCACCAAACACAATGAATTTCCAGCATAGCTCATGGAGGGGTGAGTATAGCGATACTCAATATGGACCCTGAGACCCTAAGGTATCACAAAATCCACAAAGGATAAGCTGCCAAGAAAGGAAACAACTGATAACCCTGTTTAGGTATATGCCAATACATATTCCAATGTTATCATGTAAACACATCTTAATCCTAAAGAAAACACAGATTCCAACTCCAAATCCCTAAGCTCAACTGTTCCACAATGCAAGAAATACCACAAAGGCATGTACCACGAAGGCAAGTACCACACAGGTACGCTACATAGAAGAATACCACCTAGGGATTGCCATGAAGGAAAGTACCATATAGGTACAGACTTAGCTAACACCAGTAATAACTTAGGTATAATAGTAGAGATGATTTGATGTAACTATAGAATCATATTACCATGTTCAGAGGATCTTTTGTAGACCGACACAAGACCATTCGGTGCTGACCCAAACTGGATCGCTCAGTTCTAACCCACATAGAATAACTTGGTGCTCACACACATAGCATAACTAGTTTCTGACCCACATAGGATCGCTTGGTGATGACCCACATAGGATCACTAGGTGATGACCCACATAAGAACTCTCATCATTTGTCATGTCACAACCAACTATTGGGTTCTCACACTAGGATTTCTCATCTCTAGGTGGTTCTGCTCCTCAATCCACTGGTCGATACTCCAACTGCTATGTTGTCTCACTAAGAAGTATCTCAAAGGACCTCCACATCATAGGGGTCTCAATGAAACATATGGTGCGTCGATCGAACGCACGGTCTGTGAGTTATTAGCCTTTTAGTTTCGAGGGCATGGATGGATTCGTGCTCGATCCAAACCTACCATTTCTCAACATTATCCAAAACTCTAGTGGTATATAACAAAGGGACCGCCTATATCTGAGGTTTGCAGTGCTGTTGATGGTTCTTCAAATGGACGTCTGGTACCAAAGTTATGTCTGTTAGAGCGAAAAGCTCATTCCTGGTATGGGGCCAGTTCGACCCGGCCCGACCCAGTCTGGGTCGACCGAACCCAGTTTGGGTCGTCCCGGCCAACTAGGTCCCACCCAGCCCGCGCTGGGAGGCCAGGCTGACTGGGTGGTTCAGTAGTCCACAAGGACGATGAGGTCATGCAGAGGCCAAATTATTCCACAAGGGGGGCACGGAGGACGCGGAGCAGCGTGACAAGACCGAAAGAGTTGTGGGGCTGCGCAAGGCCGTAGGTGCCACGGGGCAGCGTAGGTCGCATGTGTCGTGGCGTCGTGGGACCAGCAAGGTTAGTGTGAGGCTACGGGTCCTGCTGGGTTCCGTGGCTGCGAGGCAGTGTGGAGGGTCGTAGGGCGGAAAAGGTCGCAGGCAGTTGAGGCCGCGGGGCGGCGCCGTTGTGTCGTCTACTTCGTCACGGTCAACGATGGTGTCAGCCTTCTTTCTTGAGTTCCAGCGGTGCCAAACTCCAACCCCAATCACCATCAACAATGCGAAGAACACACCAATAATGAAGAATGTCTTAGGGGTCAGGCCATGTTTGTTTGTTCTGCACCCTCCACGTTAAGGCAGTAGCAAGCAGCTCATCAAAATCATAAATCAAAAATGTCAAACTCTACAATTTCATATGAATCGTGGATTACCTTATTTTGGTTGATCTACATTCTCCATGCTTCCCATGAACGAGGAATTTAATTGAGAAAATTCAAGAATTCAATAACAACTCCTACCTTGGAGGACTATTGACGGATATTGTGAGATGAAAACGTTGAAGGCGAAGAGAGTGCCAAAGATCGTCACTTCTACAGTCACGCTTCTAATGTCGGTTCGAATGTCTTCCATGTTCTTCAATTACAGAGTAAGTTATTCTTATGAGGTATTTCTCCCAAGTTCTCCCCCTTGTTTTTCTCGAACCAAAAATCCCCTCCCACAAAATGATGTGCCAACATAATAAAATATGTTTGTCAAATTTTCAATTGTTTTCAAAAATTAACTTAGCTTAATTAATTAAAGGAGAGATGGGATAATTAATTAAGGGGGTGGAACAAATAAAGTGGGGGAGTTCAAGAGGTTTTTCTCCCATAAATAGGTGAGTTTAGGGGGGGTTTAATCTCGGGTGGTCCCCACCACAATAACCCACATTGGAGGTTAATAATGGTTTGCCCTACCTCCATAACATCACATGGGAGGTTTAGTTCTAATGGTCCCCACCTTTCAACATCCACATGGGTGTTCCAAATAAAATAAAATGTTACACAATTTTATTTTATTTAATTATTTCATGGAAACATTAAATTTTATCTTTCACCCTCGACCAATAGCGATTGAGGTAAACATCCCCTTAAGAGAATATCAGCACTGCGAGTTCAACAGTTCCCTCAGATTACAATTCCGAGCACCAGTTCAAAAGTTATAAAAATCCTCTCGTACGTTTAATAAACATACCAGAAAAAATGTTCATAAATTAATTCTAGGCACTCTAGGTTTCAGAATCATGTTCCATCAATTTTATTGGACTCATAAAATTCCAATATATTTAACAATAATTACATGGAAATTCTAGATCTTTACAAATACCATGATGGGTATTAAAATCATAACAATGAAGGTTACTCCCTATATAGCAGAGAATTCTACAAAGTTAGTAGGTCATAGATGCCAAAAGGATCATTTATGGTTTATTATTTCTATGAGTTATTCATAAATATTAATATTTATGGATGTATGTTAAAGAGCTTATTTTTATGAGTGAAAAGTATGATTTCATTGATTTTTATGTATTCATAGACTTATGTTATATTTTATTATTTTATAATCCATAATGATATTTTTATACTCAACCCATGTTTTTAATTGTATTTCACAAGACATAAAAAGAATAGAGTCAAGGATGGGATCAAGGAAATGTTAAGTTGTTATAAACTAAAATGATATAGAGTTTATTTTTAAAGAGTTTTTGTGGTATGAAAAAAATGAAACTGAGTAGATGTTTAAACTTGTAATATTTAAGTAGTTATTTATGAGTTCTAGCCTAATTCTCGAAAATCTCTAGACCTGAAAAGATCCTAAATGTGATTAAAAGTCAAATTATTGACTTAAATCATAATTAAGTAATGTTTATGGTAGGGTCCTTATATTAATAATAAATTAAAAAAACATTGGTGTAATAATATTTATTTTAATCATTGATAAATATAATTTCCATAAAATTTCATTAAACCCATTCTTGAGTAAAATATCATTTTTTAATATTTTTTTGGAAAATAAATTTATTTTAAATTAACTTTTAAAAACAATTATTTTTGAAAATATTTCAAAATAAATTCAATAGAAAATAACCATTGAAGAATATAAAATAATCATGAAAACATTTTAGTGGTCATGATGTCTTGATATTCTATTCATGCAGCACATGTTAAAATAACATTTTCATTCAATTTTTTAGTAAAATCCAAACATGATTTTTTTTAAAATGAAAAAATTATTCATTTGATAACGTTTTATGATGAGTAAAAATGGGTAACTTGACATTATAAAATCATTTTTAAAAGGATAAAATATTTTTCAAAACATTATTAGAAAACATTGATTAAAAGGAAAACATATTTCTGACCAAAGAGAGAAATGATGTTGGGTTTTCTTGAAAACAAATTTTAAAACATTTTATTTTAAAAAGAGTAGAAAAAAATGTATTAATAATGGAAATATTTAATTAATAACTATATTTTATTAAAATTTATGTTTCTATTAGTAAATGGTCAAGTAATTTCCATCAAATAATATTCAAGATTAAATAGTCTTGATTAGAATGAGATTGTGCAATAAACACAAAAAAAAATGATCATAATATTGAGATAATAATAAAATAATGAATATATTTTTTATATAAATTATAAATAAAAATAAAATAAGTATAAAGACTAAATAATTTAATCGAAATTAGTTAAACACATAATCATATATAATTATATAATAATGGAAGTGAAATATTTACCAAATGAGTGGAAATTAAGTTAAAAATTCCACTACCACATGCTTAATTTTGGTTTAACACTATTTTTCTTTTTGTATAGTGATTATAAACATGAAAATAACTTATTCCCAAAACAAATTAATTTTTATGATATCATGTATGATCCATTTATAATATCTTATCACCTGATTATAAATAATCATTCATACTTTTTATTGTTTATGGATTTTATTGACTTGTTTTTTGAGTATGTTTTGACATGTTGTTTTTTACTCTTTTTTCAAGATTTATTCATATTAAGAGTTTACATAAAGTTTTAAATATAACATAAAATAATTATATATGTATTTAATTTAATCCATAATGTTTAGTTAGTATAAATTCAATACACCATTCACAGAGACGGAAGGCCAACATACAAAGGAAATGAGTTTTCATTTTCTTATCGTGATGATGAAAATTATAATATATATATATAATCACTATAGTATAATTTTAATTTCATATATATAAAATATTTTTATTAAAATCATCTTTAATACATTTCATTTATAGTGTGAGCTAATGACAATGCTTTGCGAAGTGGTAGTCCGTCGTACAGGAATGAAGATATCGTATTCCCATAAAATGGAAAGCGTGAAGTTATGTGTGATATAATAATTTAAGTATTATAATACTATAATATATATAATATATATAAAATATAAACTTTAAATCACTCGTTATTAAGAAACATTAAATTAGGTAATGGAAAAATGAATGATATCAGTTCCTGATGCGGTAGTCTTTTGTTGTCACAAATGATTATTTTGTAACCCATTTCATAGAGTGTGTGATGTTTTTTTCATAAACTTATCATAAAAAAATTAATTATATTTAATATAAAAATGTTTTTATTAAATAATGGTATGATAGTAAGCGAATTCGGTGGAGAAGGAAATAAAATAAAAATGAAATTTGAATAATATTACCTCTTCTTCGGCTATCTCCCATTCATTCACCCCAATGCCTTCATATGTGGGATTTATACCTAATATAAGGATTCTAGGATGAGGATAGGATTTTTTATTTATTTCCAAAAAATTTTGTTGAAAATAATTGGTATGAAGGTGTGAAGGGGGAGGATATGGGTGACCTTTTATAATTGGGGGAATGGAAACACGTGACCTTTTGAAAAAAAGTTATGTGAACCCACATTTTTACCTAAATTTAAGATTCCATAACACAAAAAATTTACCATAGAGGATTGATAGTCAAAATATGTCAATAAATGTGTTTTGGACAATGTTTGGTTCATTTATACACCTTATATTATAATATTAACTACTATGTAAACTCATTGTTACCTTTGTCAACGAATTTTTTTTATCCATTTTCACTAATCACAGTGGAAAAAAGTAATTTTACCTTATTAGATATTAAAAAATATTATTATACAAAATTTGAAATAAATTTATAAAAAAAATCACATAGGTGCCCAAAATTATTTTAAAATTAATCCCACAGATAGGATGAGAAAGTGGGGGTTTTAATCTGATAATGATAAATGTTAATGATATTTTTATATATAAATTCAATATCAAAAAATTAAAAGGATTTTATTGTATTAATATATTTTAACTGAAATATTGTTATATTAAAAAAATTCCAAATATTATATATCTATATATTCTTTATATGAAATATTAGTTTTTAATTAAAATTCATTATTGTTCACTACTCATAAAAAATGAAACGTCTCATAAAAATACCAAAACATCACACCAGTACAATTCTGAAACATGGATTTTATAAAATGAGATTATTTATTAAAATATAAATTATAAAAGTTCCAAAATATATTATTAAAACATGTGTTCCATTAAAATTCAAAAAAACATCCTCTGAAAAAATACAGAATTTTTTGTGTATTATTATATATGTTCTAATCTTATGCCTATAAATTCAATTGTATGAATTAAAAAAACATTTTAGAAAATATAAAATATATGGATTTAATTAAGATCAACCCTTAATAGTAATAAATTTAATTTATTATGACAAAAATCATTTATAGAATAAAAAAATTAAAATATCCTTCATATTAAATTTGGTTTTTAAATTAGTTTTTAATTAGTTGGTAACAAAGGAATTAAACCATGTATTTTTATAAGTTATTTAATCCAATTTATAACATCAAATTTAAAGGCTAGGAGGTGATTTTCATTTTAAATAATATTATTTTGTAAAACCTAGTCTTCTGTGTAATGCAAACTATGGAAGAAACTCGTTGTGCATGAAATGCATGCTAACTAAATATTACATGCATTAAAAGATATAAATATATAAACTTTATGTAAAGTAGTAAGTATATCATAATTTCTTGGGATGTTATATTCCTTTTATGCTTGGTATTTCAGGTCATATACTCAACTAAAAATTATGTTCATGTTTTAAACATCCAGGGTGTTACATATATACATTGGAAGATATCCTTTTTAAAAAAGTAATAAGAAATATAGAAATTTAAATTACCGAAAAACATTCCATTTAATAATAACATGATCATTATTAATAATATATTATGAATAAATAATGATCACATATTTTCATTTCAATAAATACACGATCTTGAAGTTGATCCTTAAATAATATCAATATAATAATCTCATTTTTAATAATAAATTAACTCTAAATGAAGTAAATACTTAATATCTGACATCATGATCTTATAAATCATGATATAAATATCATCAATACCCTCATATATGATATTTTAAAACTATTTATAGGTATGTTCAAATAAGACATTTATTTTTCCAAATGATTTGTCTCGTGAGACATGTCAATTCATGTATGGTGTATATATATAACTTGGTCTCACCCATCACTTCTAGTAAAATGCACTCCTTACATATTAAATTATCAGTTTAATTCTTGAAATATTACCTTTACCATGAAACATCTTTACTAAGTGAATAATAATGATTTTACAAGATTTTATCTAGTCATCAAATAAATATAATAAGAAACTCTCAATATAAAAATCATATATATATTAGGTGGTAATCATATACGTGATTCAAATAATATGTAAATTTTTAAAAACAATTAATTTACAATTATCATAATTATTTTAATGTTTCGTGAAAATGTTAATGGCCACAATATTAATAACAGATTGGTGACAATGATCGATTCATCTGAAATATAAGATTTATATAAAAATCAGGTTATTCGGAATAATAAATTGAACTGAAGTGAAATATTAAAAAAATATTTAATTAAACAATATATTTGTAAAAATATTAGAAAAATTTAAAAGAATCTAAATGATGTAAGGTAGTTATGGTGGCGAAGAAGTCTCTTATCACCATATATGATAAAAATATTCTTTTCTTACATTCTGTTTATAAAAGTCCAAAAAACCCATTCATAAAAAGATCCAAATATTCATTTCTAACCATTTTAAAAATTAAATTACTTTATAAAATTTACAAAATAAATTATTCGAGTAATAAAAAGTCCCTTTTTAAACTAATTTTGACTAATATGGACATGAATGAAAAATATATTTGGTTACAAGTGAAATAAAATATATTTTAATTTTAATATTTTTATTCATTCAAGTAATAATGATAGTAGATGTTATGATAAAATATGCGAATTGTTTTTATATTTTGAATATAAAAAATACATATAGGGTTTAAAATAGATAGGTTATAATTTTTCTAAAAATAAAATTCTAGAAATCCCAAATAATGACATTGTAAATCAAATTCATACCTCATTGGTAACATTTAAATTTAATCCATATGGAATAATAGAAATGGATTAAAACATTAATCATCTGGATTAATTATTTATTAATGGTAAACAATTAAAAATGTTATTATATATACTACAAGGATAGAAATAGGTGCATAATAAAAAATATGTCTCAATGAAATGGAACTTGTGATAAAATAATTAAAAATATCATACCATTGAAGTGATAATTAATTATGGATTAGTTAGTTTTTTTCATATATAAATACACATAAAACAAGTGTAAACATAGTTTAATATAATCAAAATTCATTTCATGCATAATCTCAAAATATCGAATACATTGAAAATGTAATATAACCCAATCAAAAGAAATTGTGTGATGAAACCACTTTCTACTTGGTATCCTTCAAGTCAAGAACCCTTGTATGAGATTTTTTCCAATATAAAAAAATGAAGAATAAATTATTCATGATATAATATTTATAAAAAAATTATATAAACCATATAAATGAAATTGGTGCCTCATATAAATATATACCTCATGGAAAGGAGATTTTGAAAGAACCCCTTACCTCATGTATGACTTATAATAGAAATTCATTATCTTCCAGAGTAATACACATATTTTATTTGTTAACCTAATTACTAAAATTATTGTTTTTCATTTTTTCGGTTTATAACCATATTATATTTAATTACATAACCAATTAAGTTCACATTAGATGTTATAATGATATTTAGTTCATATTTCCATGATATGTTCGTTATTTTGATTATGGTAAAATTTGTCATTGTCTCATTAAATCTAGAATATTAATCATTACATAATTATAATTTGTATACATTATTTATAATTTTTAAAAAATACCTAAAATAACATTATGAAAAATGAACTACATTGCAATCTTGGAGATGGTAAGTCATGCACAAACAAGAGTAACATTTCTAGTTGTCCACAACCCAGATGAAAATAATATTGGTGTCATTTTATATTCTATAAATTCTAATTATAACATAAATATCCTATAATTTATTTTAATATCCGTATATATTGCATTCATGAGACGTAAAAACAAAAAAAAAATCAGATCTCTTTATGGAGATGGTAACTCACTTTAACGAATGTGCGGTGTAATAATTTTAAAATGACTGGAAATTTAATAATTTAATGTTTTATTTTATTTATATGATAATAATTATTTCATCATTATAATAAATATATTTATGAGGTTAATATTTCATATCATTCATTAGAGGTGGTGAATGAAAATGAATTACATTGGTTTATAAGGTTGTAGTCCACCGTACATATGAATGAAGGATTGATTTCCCATTTTATTGAAGAGGATATATATAGTTTATATAATTAATATATCAAAATTTTCATATACTAAAGATATTTTTGTTTCAATATAATCATGTTTGAATAATATTATAAGTATTATGAATAAGAAATAAAACAAAACCACTCAGTTAAAAATGATAAATCATCTTTATAAAAATACGATAGGTTTACACCAAAAGCCTTCATAGGAGGTTTTTAAAAAAAACATGGATTATAATATGGGGTATGCGATGTAAGTATGTTATTTAGGAATTTATTGGGAAACAATGGTTAATGAAATGTGGAGTGGGGAAGAGAGGGGATATCTTTATTAATATAAAATTAGTGACATTTTTGTAAATATCAAAATTTATTTAATAATATGAAGTCACTCTCAATAAAGGTTCTTGGAAAATTTATAATTAATATAGTGGATGATATATAGAATCTATAAAAACATACAAAATTTAATAAAAAATTGTTTTAAACATTGTATTCCCTTCATCTCTATGGTTACAAACTTTTACGATTTTAGTTTTCCTCACAGTAACTAGTCTTCTCAATTGGGTAATTTATAATTTAAACCTAAAAAATTTTTAATTAATAGATAATATAGATCCATTGATTATAAATATGAAATTAAATTTATCAAATAAATACATCATTTTTTGGAAGAATGATTTTATCTGAAGCTCATGAAATGGGAAAATAGTGTTTTAACATTAATAGTGGTAATCATATTTTTTTCTATTTAGGGGTTAATATATATACTATAAAATAAAAATTGATCCATAAGATTAAAATAGAAAATATTTTTAAATAAATACAAATAATTTTTCAATTTATTTTATTTTGATTAATTTTTTAATCATTTGAAATAATATTATTTTTTATCAAATATCATTAATTCTAATTTTGACATTATTCCTTTAATTGGACTCTAAAAACATAATGTATGTGATAGAATTAGAATATATACATTTGAATCATAATTTACATATTATTTTTTTCAAAAACAAATTACACATAACAAGTCATTCAAATTATAATATATATATATATATATAATTTTTTAAAATTAATCTTATTTTCTTTTTAACTGTATAATTATAATGTCTGCATTGCGTAAGCAATTAAGAAAATTATTTTATAAAAAATTATTAATAATTTAACATGTTAAATAATCCATTTATATTTAAAATGAATATTTATAAGTAAAAATATGACCCTTGTATCCCGATCACAAAATAATATATTTATTAAAATCCAGATAGAGACAATTTTCTATTTTATTTACACAAAGAACTATAAAGATCACAATCATGGAAATTTCAAAATTGGGTCATATATTTAAATTTTTTATGATTATGGACTTTTTTTAATAATTAGATAAGATTTTGGAAATAATTAGGTTTATCTTTTAGTCCATAGAACATTATTTAACCCTTAATTAACCAAATCTACCATCACCGTGATAAGAAAATATATTACGATTTTGTTGTATGATTACTAAAAATAAAAATGGGATTATATATATAATTTTGAAATAAAAATTTTAAATATGAAATCCAATTTTAAATATTAAATTTTCATAATGTTATAATTTAATTTTAGATTAAAAAAGAAAAATAAGATGAAAAATGGTTTCAGAGAAAATTTTAGTTTTCTTCCAATAGATGAGATTATATTAACTCTATTACTAAAAATCATAATGATTTTAATTTAAATTTTGATAAATATATATATAATATATATCAATTTATTTTAAATACTTATTTATTAGTGTTAATTTAAATTAATGAAATATAAAAAAATTACTTTATAAACAATAGTTAGTAAACTCTATTTTTAGAACAAAAATAAACATATAAACATATATTATAAAGATAACTAAAATATATTTATTTTGAACAAATATACATATATAAAACTTATGTTGCATTAAATTAAAAGTCAAATCCTAATATGACTTTTTAATTAGTAAATTTATTGAAGAAAAGTTATTGTTTAACAAAAAGAACTATTTTTCACCATACACTGAAAAATTAATATTCTCATAAAAATAAAAAAACTTCATTGTTAACTATATTTTATTTTCTTATTTTAAAAATGAATTTCATTATTTTGAATAAAATTTTAAAAAATTGAATAAATTATTTATATTATATTCTCACATAATTTAATAATAAAATTAAGGGATAATATTATTTTCATTTTGAAAATGCGTTAAAAAATCCCATTCTTATTTACCAATATATATGATTCAAATAAAATAATAAAGCATAATTATCAAAATTTGGTTAATTCATTTTAATACCACTAATTTTAATGGTTAGGTTATAATAGCCATATTTTAATATAATATTATGTTTCATTTAGGCTCGATGTTTTCTATTATATATTTTATTGAACATAATTATGTTAATTTAAAATAAAAGGGTGTTACACTATGGATAGAGTTAGTTCCCCTTTACATTGAATTTTTTCTAACTAAAATCCCCTTCGATAATTTTAAATGTTTTATCGAGAATATTTTTCTTCCACTATTTATTTCTCACACAGTAATTTATTATGTTATTTCATATCCTTCTTTGGTAAAATAATGTTTTAATGAAAATAATTTTTTATTAAACATTTTAAAATTTGAGTTTTGAATAAATATATTTTTTAAAATATTGATATGTGGTTTTACTTGCACTTTCATATGATTTTTCTTTGACTCAGCATTCCTCCAGGAAAAACATTTAATCTTATCATTACGATATTATTGAAGATTGTTTTTAAATATAATGCCTTTAAAAATATTTTATGTCAAACTTCCAAAATCTATCTTTTAAATAGTCATGTAAATTTGTATTTTATGTTAAAATCAAATTATTTTCTAAAATCAATTTTATATTCTCACTTATAATTCCATTATAAGTTAAAATTTTAAATACCCAAATGGGGTTTATTTTTCAGGATTTGACCCCTAATATTTATATGTATGTATGTATGAATGTATCTATGTATGTATGTTATCATTTGTGGCGGATAAACCCACAGTAAAAAACAATACAATTCTAGATCCATTCTGGTTTGGAATCCTTCAAGAATTCATTTTCAGTGATGTTTTTAAATAATTCTAATATCCTTATAGGTTACCATTATTATATATGGGATTACTATTTTGAAACAATCCACATTATTAAATATTTGGAAGTATTATCATGATTATAATAACGTTGAATTGTTTTTATACTGATTTCTCTATTTGGTGTGAACATCACATAATAGAAATATATAATTTTATGACATTCATCAACAAATAATGTTATTCTATTGAAATGTGTAAAATTATTTACATTTCATATATCATTTAAAAAATATGGAAATATTTTGGAATGTTTACTATGTATTGATTAGGAATACACCTTCTTCATCTGAATGGATTATAATTATGTTGAACCTTTTATTGAGATGGTGAAAAGTAATGGTGTTCCATATATTACTGTTCTAATATTTAATATTACTATAAATTTTTCTACATAATGATTGACTATCCAAGATATTTATATGGATGGTTATGACCATTCTTTCCTTTTATTGAAAGTGGAAAAAATTTGGTATTATTAAAGGTTATTAAATACTAAGGTTTTTTTACTATGAATTTTATTTCTATATTTCTCATTATTTAGGTATCCATGTTTTATTGGGTAAATGGTTCATTAGGGAATGGTAAGAAATATCAATATGACTCTTATGTTGAATTTATTGCACTTAATCAAGTGATAGGTGGTACCTAAAATTTTATATCCCTAGATACATCAGTAGATCTTATGAGACAAATCTGTTTTTTGAATTTATAATATTTCTACCCAATTCATGAAGATTTTTTGATTTAAAACTCAAAGAAAATTAATTATTCTTACCATAAGTGATTAAATGTAGGCAATTGATGTCTGGTATTATGCATTACATCATTTTGTGATCAGTTTTTTATATATCCATGTTTTAGTTATTTTCATGTATAAAACATTCTCTTAGTTTCATGTTAATTATTGATCCATATTGTTTACATATTCCACCCATAAAATTAATTTTGTATTTATGAAATGAAATCCTCATTTTTATGTTTTCACATGCAAAGAAATTAAGATCACACCTTTTTATGATTATATTTCCCTAGGTTATTAATAAATTCAATAATAATGGATCGCATATAAATATAATATGTGTGGAAATGGTCATTGGATATATTAAATAGTTATTATGGATTAAGTAGATTCGTATATAGTGGAAATAATGTCTTCTTGATAAAAATAAAATGGGATTTATTTTTGTATGATGGTCTATAATTATCTATATCTCTAAACACAAAAACAACCTTGAGAAGTTTATTTAGATATCATCATTTTTGTTTTTTATTAATGATTGTAAATTAAATGAATTTATTGCTATAATCAACAAAAAAATGTTATGTACTTATGAGAACCATGTTCAGGATGTGGGTCTATGGAATCACATATGGTATCAAAGGTAATGATCAGAAATCTTGAGATATAAAGATGATTATTGAGGATAATTAATGGGTTTTTAAATTAATATTTGTACGAATATAAATTAAATAGATACCCCTTTGAGAAAAGTAATTTTTTAAAATTTTAATGTAAAATTAACAATTTATTAAGGTATTTGGTTATCATACCTTAATAGAGAATACATGGAATATTTCTATGTATTGGTTGCCATCCGGATGTTTTGGTAAATTCATGATTATGTAGTTTACTTATCACTTACATCTACGTATGGATACTAGAAACTCTATGTGATTCTAGAATATATATTCTTTGAGATAATAACCTCTACATAGAAAATTTTCATTTTTACATAGTTGTAACCTAGTTCATGATTAAAGAGGCCTTACTGCCCACCTATCTAGATACTCTGAAGGGATATTCATTGATTAATTCATATTATCCTTATAAACCATTGTAATGGATTCAAATATATTTTTGGTTAGATAACCTAATAGTAATGTTACAATAAATAAAATTTATTGATATGTTTAAAATAAATAGTTATTATACATATTAATAGATATGTTATTTTATATATTAAGGATATATTAGATTTAATGGCATATATTTAAAAAAATTATTGTTTAGAATAATTTCATAAATTTTATTGTAATTTGGGATTTCTATTTTTTTGGATTACGTTGTGAATTTTGATACAAAAAAACCCATTGTAACCTTGGTGGATTCTAGAATGATATTGATTATTATATGGATGATATATGTTGAGATATGAGTTATATAGTTAGAACTAAATCTCTACATGCTCAAAAATATGATAAGCATCAGTATCTATATTATAAAGGAAATAAGGGAAATCCTATTATACATAATGTTCTTAGAGTTTATCATGAAAATGAATTGGAAAACATGAACATATCTTTAAATCAATGTTTTTGGATTCCCTATTATATTATTATAATATCCAACCCTATATATCAAAAAAATATTTCAATGAGAATTGATTCACAACCCTAATGATTTGAATATTAAAGGAAACTTTTATTATAAGGATTGATGTACCCCTTATTGGTGTTTAGGGAAATATGAATCATGTTTCTCTCCCATTTTATGAAATTATGTGATTTTGGTAAGGGGCTAATTATTTCAACATTGAATACCTATTAAATTTGTCATTGTTAAATTACAGAAGAAATATTCATTATTGAGAAATTGAAGATGGTGAAGACAACAAAAATCTCTCACAGTAATGTAATCTCAAAATCACTAAAACAATAGATGAAAACAATGGGTAGTCATAATTATCATTTGTCAATTCTCTACCTCCACATATAGGCATAGATATAGATATAGACATTAAAAGAACCAAGCCAATGGTTGACATAGAATACAAAGCCCATCCATTTATTATAGTGAAATATGACACAATGGTGAGCCAACAAATGTGGATGCTACCCAATGAAAATTTGTTTTGGAGATGTTCATGAATTAAGTTTGATGCCTCGGAACATAGAGGCCTATGCATTGTGTGTGAGAAATAGTTTGGATCTTGGTATACTATGTTTGAGCATATGAAGATCAGCCAAAAGTAGATATATTGTTTCCTCCATCCCCCAACTTTCATCCATGAGGTATTCATAAAGTGGTTATTATAGGTACCAATGTAATAAGAAAGTGAATAAATTAGTGGTTATTTATATAAACTTGACATGCATGGGTGGAATATTTTTGAATGTATTCATACTTTTGGGGTTGATGTGGATACTATAGAAAGGGTCAAAAGGGGTCTAAATATATATCACATTGTACCTTATGAAAGGGATCACTCTTTGTAGATATCATCATTTGACCTCAACCTCCCACTGGCACCACCAAGTTGAATATATATGAATTACAAGATATGGATGTTTGTGTTATTCCCTTTAGTGCATCTATATGAATACTAAATACAATAATAAGGAATATTATTTCATACAACCCCTTGATAATCATTCATTTTAGTTATGAATACCAGCACTAGGATAAGTAAAATAAGTACAAACAATAACCCATGTGGGTTATTTTACTCCAATGGTTGGGAAGAAACTCAATATATAGGTATGCCAATATCTTAGATTATGAACCATCCCAAAATTTGTAATGTTGTTACTCTGATCCATTTCTCCTTAAGGATATCATTCTATTTTTTAAAAGTCAGTATTAAAATTTTTTAGGATTAAATATATTTAAAGGAGTAGAATATAAGACTCTCAAATTCAAATTTAATGTTTCGTTAAATGGATTATTTAGTTTGATATATTGTTCATTGTGAAACACCAAAATAAAAGAGAAATCATGAAATATTTTTAATAAAAATAATCATTATATATGATCATTAAAATATAGACTTTGAATTATATAGAATTAATTAGAGTGAATTATTTATGAAATAAGATAATGGAAACATTTAACATGAATGATATTTAATTGGATTACCTATA
Organism: Viscum album; assembly: GCA_963277665.1. NCBI lineage: Eukaryota > Viridiplantae > Streptophyta > Magnoliopsida > Santalales > Viscaceae > Viscum > Viscum album. The sequence continues at coordinate 646,643,103 of OY728136.1, forward strand.
ATGATTAATATGTACAGTTATGGTTTCATAAAATGTTTTCTAATGAAATTCAATTAATGTGAAAATCATTTATTTTTTAAGAGTCTCATAGTAATTTTTATATCATGTTTGATATTTATAATTAGTTAAAACAACTTTAGTTGGTATTCTATATCAGATAAGCATAATAATAGTTAATATTTCAAAATGTTACATTCTATTGAAAAGAAATTCATAATGTTTTATGATTTTATTAAAAAATTGAAATAATATTTTTTGAGTTTTTAAAAAAATAAAATTGATTTAATTTTTTAACTCTTCCTAAAAAATTACTTTTTTACATATTATTTGTAATTTTTAAAAAATATTTTTTTTAGTTTCAAAATTCAGGATTTAAAATAATTATAATTTCCATGACTTTATCGATACATAAGAATAACCTTAAAGATTAAAAAAACATTAATGTAATAAAATATTAAATTATGGAACAACATCATAAATTTATATATATTATATCTACATAGAAAATATATAATAATCATTTTAAATAAAAGTAAAATATTATATTAATATTAAAATTATTTTTGGCCTTCTTGTTAAATCAAGTATTTTAATAGTAAAGATCAATTTTGAAAATCATTTTATGACTCATAACCCTTATTAAATTATTAATAAAATTTATTTGGAATAAATATGTATCCATGGTAATATTTTCATATATATAATTTCAAAATCATAACATTGTTATATTAAAAAAACTATTTTATGCATTTATGTATTTTTATTTAAACATTAAATTTTCATAATTAATGAAATTTTATTTGGTAAAATGGTTATAAAAATTTAAATAATAATATAATCATTTGGTAATAAGGTAAATTTTAATTTCCTTTCATTAAAATTACTTTTTATGGTTAAATTTTATTTATGTTTAAATGTAAATGCGGTAAATTGAGATTAACATTGTATAAAGGTACTAGAATGTTTCAAAAACATGAATTGAATTGAATTGTTTTACTCTTTCATAAACAACAATTTTTTACCCTATATATTTTATCAGTATCTATCCTTGGAATAATGAAATCGATATTTTCCTAGGTTTTTATATATTTCCACAGTTCATTCACATGATTAGATGGAAGGAACTCTATTTATTCATCCCAAAATGTCTCTTTATTATAAAAAACGATTACCCAACTACAAAGATCATGGAAAAGGGAAACTTATTACACTAATAAGAAAAAAATATCCATAATTCACTGACTGTAAAACAACCCAAGCCTAGAATTCATACCATCTTTTGAATTTAATGTTACATAGATCCCTTTAGGTGTGTTCATCGTCAAAACAACAAGGATCCAATCATTCTTGAAACAAATTCCAACTCTGGTGAACTGACATTCATTGTGATTTCATGTCTACAAATATTTGGTAAAGATTTAGAGGATGAGATCTAACTTTAGGTGAGTAACGTAGGCTATCATGACATTACTGTCCTTGGTGACCATTGGATTAAAAAGGAAATGCCTAGAAGGCTTGTATATTTGAGTAGTGGTAGCTCGGTCTCAGTCATTATGATATATCCTATAGAGTTAGTGTTGGATTTATCCTCAATCCACACTTGTATTTTTCTATAAATCCACTATGCAATATCATTCTTCTTTAGATTGGTTATATTCAATGAGTCTCAGTACTTATTAATTCCCTATTAACAGTGTTCTCCCCTTATTTTCACTTATAAAATCATAAAACTTCCTCCATTAAAAAAGAAACATCACAAATAAAATTCTTTCATAAAACTGTGAAATTTTACTCTCCCTAGAACCCCCTACCATTAAAATGATCCCCGTGTCACACATAGTTTTCCAAATACCTTTAATTTCATGGAGACCTTAAATAAAATATAAAGTCTCCAATATATGTATTATCTACATCTAATGATTATATTTATAATATTACTCTCCCAAATATCATATTATATTTTTATTAATATAAAGGAACTAAGTTGGTATAAGAATATTTCAAATGGAGAGATGATCTATGGAATGATAATTGTGTGAGCCTATAAGCTATACTAGTGGGAGATTATCATTTTAATTTTCCAAGTGGATTGGTTCTGGTATTGAATAATTTTTATTATCTTCCTTATATTAATAGAATCATGATCTATGTGTCATATTTTGACACAATAGATTTTTATTTTATATCTATAAAACAATCAAATCTATAAGAATAACATATGTTGTGGTGTGTCTCTTTATTACAATGTCTTGTATATAGATGAACTTGAAAACCCAGTAATTATAATCAATGAAAAACATGAAAACATAAATCATATAAAACCAATATTTAGAACACCTGGATTAGTCATGTATATGTGAGTAATTTAGATAAATTAAATCAATAAGGTTATTTAGACACAACTATGTTAAAACCCCATGATATATTCCATGCTTTTTTTGAAATGGAAAATGATCAAAGAACCATTTTTTGAGAAAAGAGTCGGAGCTACTGAATTACAAGAATTGATTTATACCGACATATATGGACCATTTCTACTAGAACTATGGGGTGGGTTTTCATGCATCATTATTTTTAACTATGACTATTGTTGGTATGGATATATCTATATAATAATGTATATGTAAATTTCCTTTCATAAATTTAAGGAATACCAACATAAAGTAGAAACCTGGATTTTTATGAAGATTAATGCACTCTACTCAGACCGAGGTGGAGTATATCTTAACTAATATTTCATTAGTCGCTTAATATTGTTTGGGATAGTATTCCAACACACTAATCCTTATACACCATAGTCGAATGGTGTACATTAAAGGAAGAATACAACCCTTCTAGACATAGTCTTGTCAATAATGTGTTAGGAAACTCTTCTATTATACTTTAGGGGATATTCTTTATAGAGAGAAGAATATAACCTTAACTTGGTACAAACTATATCTATTAATGGGATTCCATATAAGTTTTGGTATGGAAATAAGCCCAGTATATCACATATATGTGTACGAGGATGTTAGGATTTTATTTCAAGACTAAACCATGTGAGAAAGTTTCATCCCAAAGAACAAAGTGCTTATTTATAGGTTTTCTTAAATAATAAAAGTATATTAACTATATCATTTCAAATAAGAAAGTAATTTTGGAGAAACATTCCATGTGTATAGAAATGATAAACATTTCGAATTGAATTTGTGTGAGAAATATTAACCATTATGAAGTTAATACTCTAGATGCACAAGAGTTAGAAAATGAATAATTTATATATATGATAATGGGGATGAAGATGTTCCTCTGACACAAGTACTTAATAGCTCCACTTGAGAGGTTAGAGAGCCATAGTGTTATGGTTTTCATGTAATAAAGTGAAGTGAAAAAATACTATTATAAGATGATGAACCTATAACCTACAATGAATCTCTATATAATTAAGATAGTGCTAAATGGAATGATATAGTGCACCCCAAAATGAATTCCATAAAAAACAATGGTTTTATTTTGTTATACCCTCTAGATGATGTAAAACCCATTGGTCGTAAATGAGTATTCAATAATTAGTTGTAGATTTATGTTAAGGTCAACATGTGTTAGGGAAAATTTTTAGTTATGGGTATCAAGAAACCGAAAAGAATATACTATGATGAAACCTTCTCACCAGTAGCGATACTAAAATTATTAAGAATATTACATGAAATTAAAGACTGAATTTTTTGTTAGATTTTTCAAATGGACTTCAAACCTAGTTTCTAAAAGGTATATTGGACTAAAGTTTTTATATGACTCACCCCGAAGGGTCTATCAAGTTGAAAATTTCTAATAATTTGTGATGGGTATAAAGATCAATTAATATGTCGAATCAAACATCACAATCAAGGGAGTTTCTTTTAAATGAGGCCATAAGATAATTTGGTTTGGTAAAGAGTGAAAGAGATCCCTGTTTTTATACTAAGTTTAATGGGAATACCATTATTTTTTTTGTATTATATGTAGATGGTATATTAAGTATAAAAAATTATGTGGATGTCATAAAATAATTTATAACAGAGTTAAATGAAATCTTCTCCATGAAATAAACAGATAAAGCTACCTAAACTATAGGGATAAAGATCTATCGAGATATCTCTCATAGACTAATTGGTCTACGATGAATTAGTTATATGAAAAGAGTTCATAAATGGTATAGTATGTAACAAAAAAAGAGGGGGTTGTTGCCAATGTCACATTATATAATTCATTCTACTAAAATGGGTGCACAAACATAGTAGCATATTGAAATAATTAATAGAAACCATCATGAATCAATAGTGAGATCTATTATTTATTCCATGGTATGTAATATGTTTGATGACACATTTTCATTAATCATGGTGGGAATATATCATGATCATCTAAGGAAGCTATATTAGAAAGCTATAAAAACTATCTTCAGCTACATGGGACATAGAAAGGATATGTTCCAAGTGTATGAAGAATAATAGGATCTAGTTGTTAGAGGATACACTGATTCTAGTTAACAGGAAGATCATGATGATCTATAAGCTCAATTATGCTATGTATTTCTCTTATGTGGAGGTCCAGTGAGTTAGAAAACCTCAAAGAAACCTATGGTAACTGACTCTAAAAAGAACCTGAGTCTATAGATGTATTTTAAGAAACTATGAATGCATCTAGGATACATATCATTGTCTCCAACATTAGTTTGGTTCCATGTAATGTAGACCATGATTTAGTTTATTATGATAATATTGTATCAGTGGTTCTTACCAAGGAGTCTAGGATACACTAGAGGAAATATCATATACATCTAAAAGTATTATCACATGAGGGACTTTACACATATTAGTGAAGTGTCATTTAGTTGATTATCCACAAAATATAAAATATTAGACCCCGAAAATAATGACATATCTTAGCAGAAGAATGACTCTCTTTTGTGCTATAGTGGATTGAGATCTATTAATAGTGGGTTCTAGTGAATGGGGGAGTGTTTAAAGTGGGTTCTATACACCCAGATTATGTATGATCCTTGATTAAAATTAAATGTATTCAGTTTAATATATACATGTTTTTATCTTATTATAATTCTATAGATACCTACACATCACCAGTATTTAAGGTATTGTACTTAGATTATGTGTTATATCAAAATGTAATAGTACAGACCATTCTATAATGAGAACATCGAGATACACTAATAGAAATATTAATGTTATGACCTATGGCCTAGATACATCACACATGGTAATACATAGATAATGTGTGGCCATATGGTGTTGGAGGATCATAAACATTAAGACATAGTCACATCATGTTCACATATTTTGATCTCAAATTGTTAAAATCATCAGGAAAGACTAGTCAATAGAAACAACACATAATTCTATTGTCATGGGTTATTCCTATATATTAACTTTTATATTGACCTCATTACTTGAGAACATTATCAATGTGTTACATTTTATAACATACTCTTATGCACTAAAACCCCATGGCATTAATTACATAAAGATGTATCCATTGTTGGGTGTTCCATTGGTTGTATGACATTTTTTGATTGGTCAAGATTGAAATTATCACTTCTAAATTGGGAAATTGATATCGTTGGACAAGTTAATCAACGTGGTAGTTAAAGGTATGTCCATCAAGTTATATTATAAAATAATAAATAAATAATAAATGATGAAAGAAGTGTAAATCCTGCTTTATGAGAAACAGTGAGTTGAAGATATTATGTCACGTAGTGCATGTTCACAAGATAGGTTGTCATTGATTTGACAGTCCAATATCTCATTAGGGTCCTCAGTGGGTAAAGATACTCCACTTTTGGTCTATGAATAGTATAATCTATTAATTAAATAAGAGTCTATAGGGTTACACAAAATAGAATATTCATGAGTTTGGACTATTTTTATAAATAGGTATATAGGAAATGGAGGGACCCACCACAGAGTCTATGATTTATCCACGTCTTATGAATATCCCCCAAAAAAATAAATTCACTATTATTATTGAATAATATAATTGGGTTGAATTTACTTATTAAAAGTAATAACTGGGTATTAAGTGAATACATGGGTCAATATTATAAAAATTAATATTATGTTAAAATTTAATATTTATTTATTATTAGTGGTAGTTACTTGTTGAGTTTTTTACTTAGTTTTATCCCATAATATATTTTTTATATAATACATGTTTGTGATAAAATATAAATTATGACTTTAAAAAAAATTATAACTATTAATTTTTAACTTATTTTGTGGACATTAAATATATCCACTATATAATATTGGATGAGAACATTTTAACTAGATTCTTTATTACAACAGATTTAGAGATACTCTATCATCCCACATCATACAGTGAAAATGGATCTATTAGAGTGATCGATTAAAGATCCCTTTGGTCGATCAACTTTTCTAGATTGTTGTCATCATCCTGTTTTCAAAGAAATCATCATATCTCTACAGTAGCACTAATAATTTTATGATTGGATTTTTTGTGGATACATGAAGCATGTGAGGATGATCTAGATGTCTTTGACCATAAATTCTTCGATCTAGAGTCTCTAGAAATGATGTTCTTTTGAGTGTGATTCATAAGAAATTATGTATGTTTTTGGTTAATTTCCCTTCTTTAACAGTTCTTATGTTATCCTAAGTCCTCTACTAATTCTCAAATTGTAGTACACAATTGTATTTCATTGCACCAGTGATGAAGTATTTTTATTCCTCAGGCCACCATCATTTCCATCATAATAATAAAAATTCAAAATATTTAAGATAATAAATTAATTATTTTAGAATTTTTATCGTAGTGATATATGTTATAGAATAAGAAATAAAATTTAAGGTGATCATTTAAGAGGTATACCTCTTCATAAAAAAATCACTTTTGGATAACACCTTTCTCTTTGAATGGATGGTCTTTAGGAAAGAAAAATGGGCTAATGATGTGGTGAAGGAATATAGGATGGTGTTAATTAGGGTAAAATATGAGTTAAAATTCACAAATATAGTGAATTACATAGTAGATTTTGTTCCCTATAATAAGTGTGGGAAGGTCCACTCTTTGAATCACATAATGTATTAAATTAAGATAAATTAATTTTCATGGAAAAATGTCTGAAAACTAATATAACAAGAATATAAGATAATTATTATACTAATTCATCTCATAAGTAAAATTTTGATTTTTTAACCTTTAAATCTCATTTTGAACCACTCAAAAACCCATTTTATAATTACAATGCATCAATGTTTTTTAACATTTGGGATCAAAAAAATATACATTCAATGAAAATTTAACCCATAAATAGACCATTCCTAATAATATTATTCATATATAGCTCAATTTTCCAAATATAATATTTTTATGTATTATAATTCCTTTTTAAAACGATTTTTGTAATAAAATATTATTAATTTTATTTTTTAAAAATACAAGAAATAATGTAATAAAATATGTGTCTAACATAAGTAAAACTATTCAAACATAAAATTGATTTTAATATAAGAATTATATGGTCTAAAAATAATCATCTATTAAAATATTTATAGGTTTAAATGTCATGTTAAAACCATATTTTTTGCTTTAGCACCTTAGTTAACAAATATTGACCTTAACCATGGTTATTTTTATTTTTAATATTAGAGTGTTATATTTTTATATATATTGTAATATTTTACATAATAATATTGATTGGAAGTGTAATTCAACCCTTTTTAAATTGTTTCTTTTTCATGATCACAATACATTTCATTATACTATATGTTTTACTATGTTATGTACATACATAGTTTTTTAGTATGTTATTTTAGAAAATCTATTTTTTCATGTATACAAATTTCTATTTTCTAGATGGATTAATTTTTTTGATGAACATTTTCTAATGTTCCAAAATTCAGTTAAATATATTCAGGGATAAGGATTTATAAAATCATTGATGTTTGAATATAGATAAATCTAAATTAAAGATATTATATGAATTATTTTTTAGTAATAATTTTTTAGATGGTAGTACAAATGTTTTCTGAATGGAATGTTCCATTAATCATCAATATAGAGATATAACTTTTAAAAAAATCACCAAAGGAAAACATGGAGCACTATGATGTTGTATAAAATTATGTGAATCATAATACTATGATGAGATATCAATATGTATTTTGTTTTAATGTATTTGAATCCAACTCAAAGAGTCACAAAATTTAACAATTGGATCATTTACAATTAATAGTGTTAAAATCAAGGATGAGGTTCTACTTCTTTTTCAAATCAACTGATATGACATTTAACAAGTTATAAAAACATGTTACTCAAACATTTTAAATTATTTGGTAGGTTTTTTTCTAATACATATTTTTATAGATTTTAAATGTCTTCGAGAATTTTTCTTTTATAATAGATGTTGTCTATCTAATAATGTTTGATTAAGGGATTTTACAGATAAGAAGATAGTGCATGTGTTGGATCTATTAATCAAATGTTCTAGTGGCTGGGGAAACATTATTTTTCAGTTCCTAGTATTAAGGGTTTCCATTCCTAAGGAAAACATAAATTAATAGTTTGGTTAAAATTGAGGATAAATTAAATATGGGTTCTATAATTCCATAACACTAATGGTTGAAAAAATTATGATTTATTTGTAATGTTTTATATGTTTTTCAATACAAATTTATAATTTACAATAATAATTTTTTACAATATTTATTTATTATTATGTAATAATATGTATATAATTTTCTCCTATTCTAAACTTGTTTAATCACTGATGTTTAAATGAACCATTTTTATGCTTTACAATATAATGTTCATATAAAAATTATATCTAAAAATGTATAAAAAGTGTTTAATTAATTTTGTGAGTATTATTTTATAAACTTCAATTCAATCCACCCATCTTATATCCGTCGTTAATTTTGTGAGTATTATTTTACAGACTTGATCTTGGCAACCACTCTGTCGACCGGAAAGAGGGACCATGGAAAACCCTTTGGAAGCTTAACGTCCACCAAAAAATACACCAATTTTGATGGCATGTGTGCACGGGCACCCTCCCTACCATGAGCCTTCTCATTTACCAATATATGACCAGTGCTGAGTCCTTCCATTTCTGCCAGAATATTCTAGAAACTCCTTTTCACACCATCATTAACTACCCAGGAGTGAAGGAAATTTGGAATTAATGGGTCCCGACATCAGATGCTTCACTAGACATTGCCGCTGACATCCTCGATTTTCTGATGCGTTGGTGCTCCTCTCTCTCATCGAATAATGTAGGTTCACGTTGCACCCTTGCCTGGATCATTTGGGTTCAGAATAACGATTCTGTTTTTCAACACGTTCATAGACGTCCCGAATTCTAGACTGAATGGGCCATTTCATAGATTTAGAGCTGGAAGGACCACAAAGGACACTATATGATAGGTGTAACCCCCTATTGTCCCCCTCATTGGAATCCCCCTACAGAATGGATTCATAAGTTAAACGTGGACACGTATCTCCCCAAGTATGGGATTGTTTCTCTCGGTCTCCTGGCCCAAAATCTTCTGGTGAAAATCACTTCTCCAAAATATGAATCACATCATGCCTTCTGGGAACCAGTAGTACCTGAGGCCTCTATCATCATTGCAGGTATGATGCTCGTTGTGGAACGTGGATGGGTTGATATCATCATTGATTCTTACTGCCACACCGTAATCTGTGCAATTAATCACAACGACGGCGGACTCCAGTCATTTGGCTTCATCATTAGGAGAATTCACCAGCTTCACTAAGGCTTCTCTTGCTACACATTCTCCTTTACCAAAAGGAAGGAAACAATGCGGCCCATCAGCTGGTGTCCTCAGGCCCCTTCAATGACAACCAGCTCTGGCTGGATAATTTCTCTTCATGGATTTTCATATGTACGTCTTTTGATCTTCTTCATTAATGGAATTTATTCTTCTTTTCAAAAAAATTTATTTACACTAAAAATAACTTATATAAAGAATATTATTATAATTTTGAAATCTAATGGTTTGAATATAATAACTCTTAAGAATATTAATCCATATTGACCACTAATTTTTAATGTGGATGATTATGAATATTGTAGAGATCATATAAAAATATTTGTTCATAATACTAGGGTTTTTTACATTGATATGATTAATGGTAATTTTCAAATACTAGATATAAAAGTTTCTACTTTTACAAATCAAGTGAGTCCCGATTATAAACTTATCTACTGAGTTAGAAATACTATGTTTTCTTCCATTATATGTAACATCTAATGTCAGTATTATTCATGAAAAACTATGAATGTTATTTAGAAGAAGTTGGAAATTTCTTATTTTGTTACTTCTAAATTTAATAAATCTAGAAGCAAGATGATTAGAGCTGATTATCTAGAATTTTATTTCTTACGTGGAGAATATGATGTTAATAAGAAATAGATATTCTTAAAAAAAATTAATTGTTTATATTCTATGGGTGATAGAATCATTTAAAATCAAATTTTTCATGAAAATACCATTTCGATTATACCATGAGATTGGGAGTCCAAGAGAACATCTGTTGATGGTTTCATGAAGATTTCAATGGTGTGATCATGTGATTTATTGGATATTTTATATACTAGATGTTGAGATTGAAAATGGATGATGAAAAAGAAAAAAAATAATGGTGTAGCTTTTTCTTCTACATTATTTTTTTCAAATATTGTGAGATATATAGAAAATGTTCAAATGTCTTCAAGGAAAATGGAATGTTCATGTTTAGAAAGATATAATTTCTTTTGAACTTTCTGAGAATGTGTTTTCTAATCATTCTATGATAATAAAAAATAATTTTGGGAAAAAATATTTAAGTTATAAGTATAATAAGAATTTTATGGAAAAATGTTTAAAGTAGGATTCTTAGAAAATGATATGTTGTGAGTGTAAGTAGTTTGGTCATATAAGACAAGATAGTACTATGAATAATATAAAACATAAGAAGGATATAAATTATAAAAATATTATAGGATGTTTTATATATATAACAATACGAAGTGACTGATGTCCTCGGAAACATGGAGTAAAATTGGAGTTGATATTTCTGCAGATAATTCTTCAAATAGTGAAAGTTAAGATTGTAAGAGTATCTGTTCCATTACAAAAATCACAAATACAAATAATTGAATCACAGATAAGGTATCTTATGAATCCTTAAATATAATTATTATTTGTTATAATTAACCAAATATGGTAAACTAGAATAATTCTATATCTGTTGATGAAAAATATTCTTCATCTTAAGATAATTAAACTTTACTATCTTTTATTATTGTTAAATATTTTATAGACTTCTAGAAAAACAAAATTGAAATGTTTCTAAAAATCAAGATACTACTAATGAAAGTAATTCAAATAAAAAATAGAAACATATATACTCTCTATTGAATTTTAGATTCGTTTTGAATAGTTAGAGAAATATAATATTGAGGAAAATTAATTTTAAAATGACTTAGAAAAAATCCTTGTTAGTAAAACATAAATAGAGGATAAAAAATATTATATGAAACTAAATAATCATATTTCAAGTCTAAAGAAGTTAATATCAATATTTACTATGATTAAAGAAAATTTGGATAAATTTTATAGATAGATCAGACCTTATTGGGAAATATTGATATTGGGGTTTACTAATAAAAAACCATATTTTCAAAACTAATTTTTTCCCAAAAGGTTCTATATTTTCCACTTTGGGTAAATGTTTAGAATATTAAAAAAATTCATTAAATAAAGTAAAATATCTTGTATTTTATAACAAATACTTTTCTAAATAATTGAATACTAACGTAAGTAACAAATAATCTGATATATGGATTTTAGAAATACTATTTTCAAATAATGTTGGACTTAAGATGTTTTGGTTTCTAAAATACTCTTCCTCGTTCTTTCAAGAAAATATGAAGTGTACAAGTATTAGTAACATTTAGAAAATTGATATTGTATATTACAGACATAGGACTAGGAGAAAGTATTTATTACTGAAGATAATAAAAATAAATGGTGCTAGAATCAATTTTGGTGAAAATTATAAAAGTGAGATTTTTTAATATGTAATATTTCTCTTCCTAATAAAGATTTAATTTCAAATATTCTATTTTTTATAGTATTTAAGAATAAACCGATTAGAATAAGTCAAATTTGTGATGAGGGTTCCCTTGTGAAATTATTGAATAATAAATGTACTATTCATAGGTGAGAATATTTGTTTATTCATTCTTCCAATAGGAATAATAATGTATACAAATTGAATTTAGAAGAACTTAAGATCTATTTTATACCTTTCCTTGTTGTAATAAAAGACTAATTTCTGTTTTTTCATAGATGGTTTAGATATCATAATGTTATTAATGTATCCAAAATCTCTAAGAAATGACAAGTCATAGATCTATTATAAAATATGTTCAATTATTCTATAGTTTTTTTCACTTGTCAATTTGGAATGAAACCTAAGCCAATTTTTAAATCTATTAGATAATTTTAAACTTTTAAATATTTATAGTTAGTGCATATGGATTTATGTGACCCTATAAAAACTAAAATTATTGGTGGAAATACATTAAAAGTGTTTTAGTTGATGAATACCCTCTATATACATGGGAATATTTTTTAGAATAAAATTCATTTTACTTATTCTATTTTGAAAATTTATAACATTTTTCTAGAATGTTAGAAATATATATAGGGTAACTATTCAAAGTGATCATGGTATAAAAAATTTAAATTCATAATTCAAAACATTATGTGGTAGAAAAGGTATAATACTTAACTACTCATCACCCATAACACCACATAATAATGTTGTAGTTGAAAGAAGAAATATAATTCATCAAGAAATTACTTGAAACATGTCGAATCAATACTCAATTGGTAATTTTTTTGGTAAAGTAGTTAGTATTGAATACTATTCTATAAATAATGTTTTAATAAGGCCTTTTATTAATAAATCTTTTAATGATTTGTGGTGTGGAAGAAAGATAAAAATTCTAAATTAAACATTAATGGATGAAAAGCATTTCATATGAATAATGAATATTATTAAAATAAATATATTCCAAAATTGGATGAAGTAATATATATAGGTTATTATATAACTAGTATTTATTATCATTTTAAAAAAAAATAATATTACTATTTTGGAAATATTTCTATCAAATTTGAGGAAATTGACCTTTTTCAATCAACCTCACCCATCAAATTAATTTTCTATTTCAAAAACTAATATTCAACCCATGTTCTAAAGTTCTTCTTATGACATAATAATTAAGAAAATAAATAGATATAACTCAACAATAAAGTCAATATACAATTGAAGAAAATAATTTCACAAACCAAAGGAAGCATTGAATCATTAGGAATCATCCTCGTGAAAATATCATTTATAATGTAGAAAAAATAGTCAAAACTAGAAAATCCTTACAAAATGAAGTTGAACATCATTATTTTTTTTTCAAAATTTGAAATTATCATTCCTAGTGAGGATTTTGGTTTTTAATATTTTATAAACACTATAAAATATGATCTCAATGATTTTTTAATGAATCATGTTTTGGTATTTTTGAATGACCTAAATATTCACCTTTAAATGTAGAAAAATGTGATTTTGAAATAAATATGAAAAAAATAGAGTCATAGTTAATAATAAATCTAGAGTTATTTAAAAGGGTTATAATCAACAAGAATTAAAATACTATAATGAAAATTTTTCTTCATTATTTATAAATTAGACTATGTTTTTCTACTAGTATATGAAGCATTATTAAATTACAAGCTTTTTCAAAGGGATGTAAAGAGTTCTTCTCTTAACAAATATGGACATGATAATATTTACATAATAAATCCCTAGGTTCTGAAAAAAAATCTCTTGATAATTTATATAGGCACACTAATAAACATTATGAACATAAAATATCACATATTGTATTGTATGACAGGTTAACTAGATTTTTTATTCAAAAATAATTTTGTTATTGGACTTGTAGATCTAGTATTTTTTATTAAAAAATTATAGAAACACCTTCACTATTCAAATTTATTTCAATGACCTAATTTTTGATATGAACTCAAAAATATATTAAATTTTCCTTTACGGGTATTATGGAAAATGAGTTTGAGATGAGCATGATCGTTGAACATACATTCATTTTTTGTTTTCTAATTTTAAAAAACTAGGAGGAATATTTATATCGCAACAGAATTATATAAAAATAATCTTCATAACATTGTATATAAAAAAATAAAAGTATTAGTACTCCTACAAGAAACTAAATTAATTTAAATTTTGATGATTTTGGGAAACCTGTTGAAAAACATATTTTGAGAATAATGAGAGGGTTTTTAATTTATATTACACATACTCACCCTAGTTTGATAGTTTCTAAATAATTATGTTCATGATATCAAGATAATCTGAAATAATCTCATATTATGTATGTAAAATGGATTTTTCATAATCATAAGGGAACTATGGATTTTGGAATATTTTCTCGTTTGGAAATGAATTTTTACAGAAAATATTTTCATATACTAATTTTAGTGGATGTAAACTCTATAGAAAAATTATATCTAGAACTTGATTTTTTTTATGAGAAAATTTAGTTTCCTGTCATGTAAGAAATAATATTTTATAGTGCATTCCATTAATAAATCATAATATGTGTTGATATGAAGTTTTTATTATCAAGTGTTATGGATGAAACACCCACCCGCTTATTTTGGATTCAGTTTTAGTTAAAATCAAATTTTGTGTCATAACACATGTTTAGTTACTTGATATAGAAACCAAATACACCATCCATGATCTAATAAAAATGATATAATACACCATTTCCCTCATGGTTTCATAAATATAGAATATATCAATATAAAACTCATCAGAACAGAAGAAGAAATCGCTAATTTTTTGGGAAACACCTTAATAACTGCAGATTTTTATACATAAAACAAAAGCGAAGAATTTTTAACATAATTAATCATCCATATCTACTTCTTGTTTAAAATTTATCATTATAGTAATATATTTTTTAATAAATGGGGAGTACATATTTTTGGTGTTTCAATTTTTCCTACCTCAAAATTTCATTAAATACTTTCAAACAAAATTTTTTAATGTTTTTCCCTGACAATATTTTTTATGAAATGTTTCGAAAAATATAAAAATTCCATAGAAACATTTGTTAAAGAACATTTATTGAAAAATAATATCAAATCCAAATTATAGTTATATAAGTTTTCCTAAAAAATGAAACTTACAAAATTCTAATTCCAAATGCTTCATTACAAAATATTATATACATAATTTTTTGGTTAAAATTTATTGATATAAATGTTTTATTATAGGTTCTTTCTAATGAAATTGTATAAATTTTTCATAGATGAACATTTTTTATAAAATTTTATTTCTAAAATATCATTACATCATATGAATTCAAAAAAGTTCATATATCTAAATAAACATTTTATAGAATGATTATAAATTCATCTCTAGATGGTAATCCTATAAATATTCTAGTTTTACTTCCATTTATACTATAATTTCTCTAATGTTAGTAATTTTTAAAAAAAAGATACAAAAAAATATTTTTTATCAGATAAAAAATTTGACAGATTAAAAATATATATCCAAAATAATAGACACCATATATTGTAAATATTTTTATATCATTTTTTGTGAGTCATTAATAAAAATAATATATATGACCTCAACTATTCGATCTAGGAAAAACAGACCAACTCTTTCTAGAGTATATAAATATATATATGGGAGAATTTTTTGATTTTTTACTCATATATTCTCTCTATTTTTATATCTCAGCTATCAAATAATCCATCAATAAGATTTTTTTTATTCATCTATTTCTCTATCATAAATCTTGTCATATTCAATAGATATTTAATATCATATTCCATTAAATGATTGGATGATTTAAAGTTAGTTGTTTGATAATAATTATACACTATAAAAGATATTGATTAATTTTCCTGGATTAAAATAGTTATGTATTGAGAAATAGTAGTTTTATTTTCAATACCAAGGGTTGGTAAGAATTTTTAATTCAATTTTTTTCTGTGGAAAAATATGGTATAACCTTTGAGATTCATGAAAAGAATTAAAAATTCAATATCAAAAAAGGTATTGTAACCTGTATAAATCTTGATGGTTGGTGAAGAAAAATTATTTAAATATATGCTTCCAAACGAGTTTGTAGATTCATTGAAAGATTATGATGGTAATTATTTTTTCCCATTAAGTATAATATTTCTTAAAGTATTATATCTCATTCTATAAACTCATATTGTATTTATTTGGATTCAAAATTTCATGATTACTAGATATTGATATTGGCATGCATTAGGTTTAAATGATAAATATACAATTTATTTTCTATGAAACATGAGGAAATTTAATTTGGTAAAGTAATTCTTGAAAATTATTTATGAAATGAAGGATGGTTCTTTAAATGTCATTTTTAATTTATATCACTTGTTAATAAAAAAATATTATATAATTTCATTATTTTAAAAAAAATTAATAATACTACAATAGTTGTAAGATATCAGATATCTCATATTGGTGAAAAAATATTTCAAAGATGAATTTAATATTTTATTTATCTAAGATAATATTTGTTTAAAATTCGAGAAGGTTCAGTTCATAGGAAGGAAAGAACTTCCTAAATAAATGTATGATAAAATAAATAAAGTGGATAGGTCACCAAAAATTTTAAGAAGGAAACCTTGGCATATTTTTTATTAATCATTCATATATTTTAGTAATAATAGTGAGAATAACAACACTTATGATCCCTATTTTTGGTAAGATAAATTTTAGGCTCTAGTGAATAAGGAAAATACTTATCAGAATTTGAGAGAAGAAGAGAAGAGGAGAAGAAGAATAGAAATGTAAAAAAATAAATTAAAGAGAATATTACTAGATATTTATTGAAGAAAATATAAGTCTCCTGAGAAAATGTTTGATATGTTACATAGGAAAAATTATTATGTAAGATTTTATATATGTTCATCATTAAAAATTTCACAAATTAAAATCTGAAACTCGTTCAATTCCACCTTTGGATGTGGATAAATCAAAAGAAGGATATATGGTTGAAGATTAATAGATAGCATATATGTCCTTAATATTTTCTCCAAGTTCATTTCTATGGAATAAAATTTTATGAAATATATAAAAAATTGTTCAATAATTGAAATATAAATTTAATCTTAATTAGTTATGAATATATAAGTTAGCTTCTTTATATAAGAAATTTATGAAGAGGTTTTCTTTTAATGGTGTGTATATACAATATTCAGTGTTAATTGAACAAAATTCTAGATTTCAAATTTTATATTGAGACTACGTTGATAATAATGATGATGATTGTGGACAACATTTTTGCGATTCTAAAAATCATAGTGAATGTGCTAATAATATTTAAGAATTTGAAAGAGTAGTGTTGAAGAATTCTAATATTTCAAGTAATAAAGAAGTTTCTAAAATAGATAAAACCTCTAGGAATTCAAGGTATCAATATCTAACACCTTCTTCTAATTCATTGAATTATCATCCTTTTGAAACATTTTAAATAATGGGAGTGATACTAAATTATTATAATAAAGTTATTCAAATATGTATAATATTATGTAAATATTTTTAGAAATTCATGGAAGATACATGTACTTAAAAAGTGATCATTATATATTATACAACTCAAAGTCCGTGAAAAATATTGTATAATTTGTTGTTATAAATGAATATGAGTTTAAAAATTTTAATGATTGAGTTTTTTAATGAGATGAATAGTAAAATAACTCATTATACAGATGTTAGTACGTGGAAAAGATATGAGCCTTTATCATGTTATCATTAGAAACATTCATAGAATAAAAGAAAAATCTAGAAATGTTACAGGAACTTTTAATGGAGTTGTTTCTAATCACACAAGTGCCACTTAATGTCTCACATATATGGGTATTAATCAATATGAAATCTATATTTTATAACTTTTTGGGGATAAGAGAACCCAGTTAAAAAAATTAGTTCATGTTCAAGAATAAGAATAACCTGACAGTTCTTATGGTTGATTATTAGATGAAGAAGTTGAAAAATTGAATCAGTTAGTGAAAAATTTTCATCAATTTCAAGAAAAAAGTTAAAAAATTAAGGATTTAGAATATTTCATCTATGTTTTGAAACATAAAAAAAAGATCAATGATCTTGAAGTATATGTTAATAAAATTAAATCATCCATACCAGAGTTAGATAAATATCAGTAGAATATAAAATTAATAAATAATATCACCCATGGCTTTATAGAGGAAGGTTGATTTTTTATATGAACATTTAGAAGATTATTTTTAATCTCATTCAAATTTTTATTGATTTTATATGTTTGAGAATGTATGTACTTTATAAATAATATTTTTTGGATTTCTTTAATTTTTTAGTTATATCATTGAATTATTTTTTAATGAATATCAATCATCATGTTGAAAAAAAATCATATATAAATGCAATTTCCTAACATTTTGGGTACACTATTTAGGTTCTAAAACACTTAAATTAAAAAATTAAAAACGGTTTGAAAGGTTTAAATATTTTGTGATGAATAATTTATAAATCTACTAAAATAAAACATTTCTATATTATCAAATAAAAGCAGAGAAATTATTAAATCATACAGGGATGTTATATAACTCTAGGGGAGTTTGTTGTTTCACATTAAATTCATTATTTTAGGATTTATGTTTTGTGATTTTTAATAAAGAGATATTGTCGAGATGAAATTTATTTTAACACATACTAATTATTTTTTGGAAAATAGAAAAACATTTCCTTAAATTATGTGTTAAAATAACATTTACAATTCCCTATTTTTTATTATAGTTTACAAGAAAATATGTTTTTTAGGAAAAAAATGAATAAAAATTAATTAGATGGTCTAAATTATTATTTTCTGATGAACTTGTTTGAAGTTTTTAAAACCCATTAGATATATTTCTTGATAAATATAAAAAAAATTGAATTCTGAATATAAAAAAAATATAAACTTATGAAATTATATTAAGGATCTTATATGAATAATTTCTAAATGGGAGAAGACATGTTTTCTAGATAAACATTAACTAAAATTTTGGAGATATTGATATACATATTTTTCACAGATGAGAAATTTCATACCACTGTAAAACATCTTGTTACTCTATAATGATGTATAATACTACATGAATAGAGTGAACATTCTGACCTGTCAAGGTGGATTTTGTTCCAAGGTCACTTCAACCGACTCAAATAATCTCATGATTTTACCATTATAATTTTACAAATATATATAGGTGCATTCAATGAGGAGGGCCTAATTGTTTTTCAACTCAACCATTAAATATTGTACTAAGTTATAACATATTATTAGTAATACCTTATAAATATCCATTTATTTTTTTCTAATATATCCATGTATGTATTTTAAATGTCCTAAAACATTTTGATTTTAAATGTAAAATTTTTTGTTTGATTATATTTTGTTGAGGGAATCTGATAAAATGAAAAAAAACATTTATCGAATCTACTAATTGAGAGTTACCATCAGAAGAAAAACCAATATTTTATAATCAAATAATATATGGTTTATTTTCTTATGAAAAATAGACCTCAAATGTTTGGATATAAGTGTGGATAATTTATATCTAGGTTATAGACTTCCATAGAACTAAATTTTTAGATCAATATTCTTATAATGTTAGGAAATTTTTTTACAACTTTATAATGTCTTAAATTATTTTTTTAGGTTATATTTTTTATATTACAATTATATAAAAAAGATTGATTTTTTATAAACTTCTCGGAACACTAAAATTAGGATGATTTATCCTTTTATTTTACACTATGATACTCTGAATAACTTTCTATCTAATAATTATTACTTAAAGAGGTTAATGAATTTTTTGATTATTATTTTATACACTAATATTCATAACCCCCCTTGTATCCATCGTTATACTCTTATAATATTCATACAAATGGAAAGGGTTAAAATTTTATAACATATCTCATCGTAATTTTCCAATTACAATATTTTCATGACTTTTAAGTAACTTATTATATTTATTAAACATAAAATACTATTAATGTCATTTTAAGAACAATTCACATAATTTGATTTGAAAAAACATCATAGAAAATGTATTAATTTATAAAACATTAAAAAGTCTCAAATATGTTATATTTCTCTTCACATTTATTTGGACCCTTAAACTCACTCAAAAAATAATATGTTTTTTTAATCATTGACAATATTTTCTTTGCATAAGCATTGTGTCGACATTGCATAAATATTATTGGTAATTATTTATTCACTATAAATAGAAAATAAATTGTCATATAAAAAATATATAACTCTGAAAATAAATAATTAAATTTATTCTGTATTTATATTTATTAACAAATTTTTCATGAAATTTTATTTAATTTTTTATGTTAGTTTTTTTATCCTACTATAATTTTTGGTAAACAATTTGGCCAATTGAGTTGATATATTACACAAAAAATTGGATTTATTGATAAAAGTAATAATTAATCATTCATATTTAACAACCATATCATGATAATTTTCCCTACCTCTCTAATATTATCTTCAGGATAACAAATTTGACCTTTCTATTTCTACACAAACACTACATCAGCACTAAAAATGATATTCATTTTGATCATTAAATAAATTCTAATTTTTATTTTTTGAATTATTATTATATTATATTTATAATATATTATCATATATGAGTCATTTTATAAGTTTCATTAATTTTTATATCATATTTATATCTTGGTGATGTTAATAAATATTCTAATTTTCATAAAACATATTTTCTTAATATTTAGCAAAAACATAATTTCGTCATAATAAATTATAAGATCACTATCCTGTGATAAATTTTATTTTATAAATCAATAAATTATTTCAATTTCATAAAATTAAATTCCTATATGTGTAAGAAAACAATTTCAATTTAAAATCGTAAATCAAAAGATTTCTTTTAGAAAAATGGTGTTTAAAGACCAAAAATGAACTTCTAAAAAAACCACATATAATACTGATTATATTGTAATTAATTTTTTTAATATAAAATTATACCATGCATATATTAGATTATGATAAAATTCAAATCACAATGGAATTTGTTTCAAATAAAATAAATAAAAAAAATTTAAAAAATGGGTAATTTTCATTATTCACAAAAAAAAAATTGATCTTTTCATAAAAATCCCTAAATATCACTACAATACAAATTTTATATAATGGATTAAAAAATAAATACAAACCATTTTCAATGAAAGCATATTCTGGAGAATAAAATTTTCTCAAAAACATTAGATCCTTATTTATTTCAAATATATAAAGAAATTTAAATTGATTATTTCCTTTATAAATACATTACAGTTTATTTAATTCTATCCATACCTAAAAAATCAATTTATTTTTTATAAAGGTTATAAAATAATAATATTTACTGGTTAATGTTTCATGGTGTTGTGTGTTGTATATGGTAAAAAACATTCATTTTTCTAAAATCTCTGAGTGTTACTCAGTAGTTTTATATAATATATATTTCATGAATGATTATATTACTCACATTGAAAATAATTTTCTTCAATTATTTCTTCAATTAAAACATCCATTTTCCTACAGGGATTCAATTAATAGTTAACTATGAAATAAACATGATATTATATTTCAGTTTTTTTACTGAAATTTCATTATCTGTTAACATTTTGAGGACACAAAAGGAATTTGACAATACAAAACAACACATAATAAATTACTATAGTCAGTAAAGATTATGTTCTCTATCTTTGAGTTAATATTACTTATCCATTATGTAATCCATTTTTAAAAAACAATATTCAAGTGTAAAGAAATAAATAATTAAAACTTATGTAATTAATTTTAGTAATGTGAAAATATATAAAATATCTACAAACAAATTGATTTTGAAAAATAATATTCCACAATCATATATAAAATTTTCAAAAATATGTAACTAGGTAATTCATATAACATACTCAAAAAAGGTTAACCATGATCCATGTATAATGGAATAAAAAATACATAACATGTATTAATAATATAAACTAAAAACTTATAAACATTGTAACATTATTCATGATCTATTAAAACTTTTGATTCTTAAACCATTCCTAAAATCAATCATTATCCTCATTGAATGAAAACTTTGAGTGAATATTAAATGGGGTATCTAAAAAATCCCTATCATTCATTCCTTCATCAAAAATATATCTTCTAATAACATCAATAATAACACTGAATTGTAGTTTTAAAGTGTTCATTATATAAAAAAAATCATGATTGAAATTCATGAATGTAAGTCTCAACTAAATGAAGCTTACATTTCATGTAAATCATTATAAATCCATGACTATTTTAATAAATTCTATTTTATGTTATTGAATCAATCCACTTTCTTTTTGTCATTGCAATATGATCATGTATTATAAATCTGTTAAAAATATTCTCTCAAAAATGCACTAATATGAAATATTTTCTGATCAATGTTGTCAATCAGATACATTAAAATAATAATTTATTCATTTCAATTATTGTGACAACATCATACTGAGTTCCCATGTTTGTTTAAAAAATTATTAAGATGAATTTTATACATTGAAATCCATTTATTTATAATGACATTTAACATTGTTTGGACTCAATGAAAATGCCCTTATTTGAGAAGAAATATTATCCATTGGTATAAATTGAACATCAAATATATCAAAATTGAATATTAAATAAGTACCTATGACATGATCATGTAAAAAAAGAAACATGATACGTGTGACATCATCTAAGATGTAAATTTTTTACTTTTTAACTTCCCCTCTTCTTAATAGATAATAAATAATGTTTCATTTTATAATTTTAGTATATTAGAGAAACATTATAAAGTTTATTCATGTTAGTAATTATGAAAAAATACACTATAAAAAATATATATTTATTATTTTACTCAATTGATGTTATCATAAACCATCCCCTAGTTATATAACATTATAGAACAAGCCATTTCAAATTCATTCCTTCTCAATGTATATAGAATGTATAATCTAGATAACCCCCCTATTTGGGGAATTAATGGAATGGTTGGCCTAGTGGGATAATATCTATTATATTTAATTTTCATTGTATAATTAAATCATGTTGATATGGTATCCTCTTAGATTGGAAAAAATCAATGCATTCCTATTCTAAATAACCTTTCATAATAGATATTTCTGGTTGATTCGTATTTCTCACATAATACATCATGTTAATCCATATTATTTCTATTAGGTACATACAAAAGACTAAAAAATATAACCACTAAAAATAAATTTCAGGGGAATATTAATAGTGAGACATAACATACATGTGAAATCTAATGAAACGTACATTTTCTCTAAGCTACAAAGAATGAGTAGTGTATATTTCAATAATATTTTACCAAAACATTTGTTAGTCATTTATGAAAAAGGACTCCTTTAATGTTACATAATTAAATCACAATGACCCTTACATTATGATATTGAAAATTTTAAAGGGAAATATAAATAAATTTATTCACCATAATAAGCTACTCTTTGGTTTTATAAGAGTTTATTTTCAAATATTTGGTATTCATCAGTTTTGAAATGTTACTTATGTAACCCTCTAAACCCATTATACATTCCCAGACATGAATATTTTTCACTTCATTTCTCATTGAGAAACATGAAAAAGATAATTTATAATGATTCAGTCTATTTAAATTTGGATGAAGTCATAGTCTTATACAATAAACCAATATTTCATGATGTAATCATAAATAATCTATTTTCTCTTAAAATTTTAAATCATTTCATATAGCATTTCTGATAATTATTTATCAATATGAATTATGTCCAACAAGTTTCACATATCATTAATTGACCAATTCAAAATCTAAAAGTACATGCTTTTTCCAAATTATCATTGGAATTTGAAATACCATTATTTCCCTTTTTTAGAATTTTAATGACCCCATTACATGAAAAAAAAATATCATGTTCATTATGGATATCAGACCTAATATTCATTGATGTAATTAATCTATCTATATGAAATTATCAAAACATCTTAAATATTTCCTTAATGGGTGATTAATTTCTAGAAATAAATTATTCCTTAATAAATTAAATTTCCTCCAAAATAATAATCTTTTATAACATGTTGTATGTATATAAATAGGGATGGGTAATATTCCCATTATTCTCTGACCAAATATCACTTCCTAAGATGCAAAATAATTTATTGTCCATTTAAATTTTTAATAATACATTATTTAATCCTTTCTAGATTAATTCTACATATGTACCCATATAGTTCAAATATCCTTCCACTCATCTATTTTTATTTTCAAGAATATGTCAATATCATTTCCAATATCATTTAGTCCATGAATCTATATACTAATGATAATAACTAGATTTATCCTAAACATCCGAGATGAAAAATAATAAATTTGAATGAAAACATGAAAATTAATATGTGTAGTATGCATTTGGAAGACTGTGTTGAAACCATCACACAATAATCCAAATCTAGTATTCAATTGATCAGGTGAAAAATTAAGATAAAACCTAGAAATGTTCATTCATGCTAACCCATATGTAAAATGACCTATATCATCATTTATTTTATTTATTTCACCTTCATTTCATATCATATTCATTACCATGTGTTCTTATAGAAACTAATTCTAATGTTCGAGAGTTAATAGAAAATTTTACATCACATTCTCTAATACAGGTTATTAAGTTCCATATTTTTTATTCTACCATTATTTTCACTCATTTAACTCATTATTCCTCATCCAAAATTAAAAAACAATATTTAGTTCATGAAATAATATTAATATGTTAATATCAAAAAATTCTATCCAAATTTAGTTCCATATATTAATTTTCAGAAATATATACATCATCGTGATGTATGTCCTTAATAAATATAAGAATATACTCAATCACAGTATTAATAAATTAATACATCATTTTCCTATGATACAATCACATAAAAAACTCATGTTTGGTAATTTTTCTAATTGACACATATACATGGATATTTATATTTTCATTCTACTTTCTATCATTATCAATGTCATCATTGTAGTAATCAATTGAAAACTATGCTCCCATATTCATTTTGTCTTACACTTGTCTATATGATGTTTTGAATTGAGAAAAAATAGGAATCGATCGAATGTCAAATTTTACATTCCAATCCTTTTAGTCAAATCAACTTCATTCTCCAGATGATCATTATCTTCATTTTGATACCAAAAATCATATTTTGTTTTATATCATTTTTTGATGATATTTTATCACAATTATTTATATATTTATTATGCTCTTCTAATGCAATCATATTATGGGATTCAAATAAATCTTCCATCTGAAACATTATTGGATTAAAAATGAAAAATATATTATAAATCTTTCTAAAACACATTGATGACCTATTCAACATTTAGCATCCTGTTCACTTCCAATTTAATATGAATAAACCAATTTTTATTAAAATTATTGATTTTGAATAACAAAATTGAAACTCATTCATTATTATGTCTTATACTATAAATAACCATTAACTTATTAGCATAATTATTAATGAATTAATGTGATTGTAAAAATAATTATAGAATTGATAAATTATTTTATCAAGATTTATAAATTTAAAAGACTTATAATTACTTATAATATTGGAACAATAAATGTTATAACATAAATATTTTCAACAAACTACATGAAGAAACTATATTAATTTTCTCCGAGAACCCTATTAAAAAATATAAAATAAATGGAATCAATCTCATAGGTTTTACCAATACCATCAAAATTAAATTTTCAATTATCTTATTAAGATGATGAACAATAAAATTCTAAAATTCATCTGTTGAAATGAATTATTTTTTTCCAAAAAATTATCAAATTAAACATAAACCAAATGAATTTATATTTCCTTTCAAAAATAATTATGAAAATAAATATATAAAAACATTTTTTGATAAAACTTTTTTAAAAAAACATTCATAAATAATAAAAATTAGAAAAAATAACTACTTATAATGTGGAATAACAATGCTAAAAAAGATACATGGGTGTTATTCTTCCATAATACAGTTTAATGGAATTTCATACAATACATTTTTTAACTATTATTTAGTAATCCTTGGTTCGGTAATATCTACAAGAAAAGTATTTAGCAATTGTGTGGATAATAACTATTGTTCACTGATGTAATGTAATAAAAGAATATGTATGGAATTTTCCATGAATATTGAATAATTATCATAAATAAAATAGATATTAATATATGATTTGAAGAATAATTAAAACACAATGTTAAAATTCATTCTTTTTTATAAATGAATTTATTGTATTTAAAATGTAATTTATGGAAAACATGCATTTTGAAAAACTATCCATTGTTATGGAATGTTGTTAATTTAAATCTTATACCATATAAAAAATTATATTATTCTTACATTGAAGCTAATAAATTTAATGAACATAGTAATATATATAAGGATATATCAAAATAGAGTCAATTACAATAAATATGTTATATACACCTCATCCCTTTATGAATTTTTGAACAATTGGAGGGTGTGGAGTCATTGTTCCTTCATTTTCTGTGGCATATTTAACTAGATGTTTATAACCATATAGAATAGTTTATGTCTTTAAAAATAACACACACTAATTTTAAAAACTCCCCATAAAAATGGAAATTTTTTTATAACAAAACATAGTGATTTAAACAAACAATATATCAAAATTCTTAGAAAAAGATTTATTAAAATAATAAGAATTGTTGAATAAAATATGAAAAATAATATTTTATATCCAACACAATAATGGATTAAAAATTAATTTATTTAGTGGTAGAGAATTCCAAATTAGGGATTATCAGGATATGATATTGATTACAAATAGTGAAACTAGAATAAGAAATTTGATTTTAATTGTGAATCGCCAATGTTAAAAAAGAATGCATTGTAAGGGAATATTTCAAGTTCCATATGAAAGACAATTTTTACAACTTCAAGTTACATAGGTCACATAATAAGCGGAATTGAGTACAAACTCGAAATATAGGGGAGCATGGATTAGTCGATCATAAAGGGAAGAATAGGGAAAAATTAATATCTTGGGCACTAAGTTGTTTGACTATGTTAAAATGGTAAGCATTAAGGAGAATATTTGAGTAGGCTATTAGACGATCATGAAGAGGGGTGTTTTTTAAATGTCATACTTTAAATATATTTGGTGAATTTTATGGAGGTCATAGTTCAATCACGCAAGTGGAGTGAATTGGTGAAAATATTAGTGAGTTGTATTGCCACTATTTTAATAAAATTATGCATTATAAAACCTATTTACAAGGTTTTAATTAGTTAGGGAGATTGATGTGTTTTATTAGTGTAATTATTTTATAGTGATACAATTACATGTTTTCAAATTAAACATTTCTTATAAAGATTTTTAATATACATATGGAATGAAATATCCACTATGGGTCTCATAGGTTACACACACAATCATAAGAAATTTCTATCAAGAAAGATCAAACAACCTATGCTGATAAAATACCTAATCAAGGTAACAAGAGTACAAAAGGGGTCATATTATAATAAAAATCCAACCTCATGGTGTTTTGAGGATTCTCTATTATTTATAGGCATTCTATAAAAAAAATAGGTTATACTTTCCATCTCATTGGGTAACAATGGAATTTGTCCAGAAAAGAAAAGGGCCACATTGCAAGGAATTTGGCCATGTTGTGGTGGTGTCTCATTAAAAGAGTGACCATAATCTATGACATGGTAAATAGTGAGAACTTATAAACATGGAAATACACCATGAATCATGGACTAAACTGCGCTTCTACATTTGATACCTTATATGGATATTATTCCTTACCCATTGATCCATGACATATTTTCCCCAAAATTTGAAGAACCACCCAAACTCCAACTTTTATCCTCAAAGTCATTGACAATGATCAATAATGTTGCTATGTCAAAATATCAAAAATGGTCAATGTAGACTGCTATAATATATTTCCACCATCAAACCATAATCATACCCTCTAAGATTTAATAATTTTCACCACACCGTAGAAACTGGTTCAGATAATTGTCTCTTTGTCCACTCTACAACCAACCTTTTTCTAACCCTTAAAACAATGTGTGTTAAAAATATCCCCCTAAAATAAGTTATTTTCCTATTGAAAGGTTTCTAGGATTCCTATTTAAAATTTTTAGACCTCTTAGACTAACCATCTACCTCACACTCCCCAAACTCCACCTCAACCCATAAATGATTCCAGACAATCTAGAAAGCATTACACACATTACCTCATCGTAAATTATTACTATGATCTATAGTATATATCGGGTGTTCCATGTATGATGTGTCAAGAAATAAGTCAACATAATCATATTTAATAAACTGTGTATAATCAGGTATGTACAAGTGGAGCTAAGACATCTAAAAATAACATGCATACCTCTATAGGAAATGGGAATGTCAATAAAGTACCCCATTATTCCAATATTTTTAGTGATTTCAAATGGTCAAACAAATTGTAGTGGAAGCTTTCCTTACATTGTAAAATTTTTGACTCTTAACAGATCAATCACTCTTTTTAAAAAACATATTCTCCTATAAAATCTCTTAATGTATTCTCTAATTTTTCAAATTATAATTCTAGCAGTTATGTTTTCTGATCAACCTGTTTTTTCACAGCCTAAGGATTTCATGGTGTGTTGATTGAGGCACATTAGGGTTGGACTATTTAATTTTTAAATGTTGGTCGATTTGGGATATGATTATGTGGTTTCAAATGAGTTATGTTTAGTGCTTTGTATTTTCAAAATGTTTTTGTCGGCGGGGAGTGATGTAGTTGAATATTTTTTACTAGATTTTTCTGTAGGTTTTATTATTAATAGGGTTCACGCTTATCCTTTAATCTTTTTCATAAAATAAAAAATCAAATCAATTTGGTTTATTTTATAAACCTATTTTTAATTATACACTCTCTCTCGATGGATTCCTATACCATAATGGTCCACACAAAAACGGCATCTCATGTCTCATGCTAACAAAGAACTAAACAATATGGATTATCATAGAGATAATTATATAGTAATATATTAATTGATGAATACAAAATAATATTTTATTTTAATTAAACCAAGGCTAAGTGAACATCTAAATGTAACACCCTAAGCTTCCATGGTACTTTTTCCTTTGAATAATGCAATGGCGTGCATTGTACGCAACTTCGAAATTCTAACACACCACAACCAATCAAACTAGCTGTTATGAATAGTAATACCTAATTTTTGAAATTTTATAAATTCTATCTCTCAAAATGGACATCATTTTTGGATTCATAATATCAAAATTAGCCTAGGGTGAAATTTTGGTACTTTTCGGATAACTTTCATATTTTGATGAATAGTGAAAATTACTAAATTTTAATTAAAAACAACTTTTTTAATCGAAAAAATTAATATTTATAAATTATAAATTTGAGTGGATTTAAAGTTTATTTAGAATATGTTTTTACCATTTAATAAAATGTTTGTCATTGGACATAATTTCACAATTAAACTAGATATAAACAAGTGCCAAACTTTTGATAGTTATTATTTCTTAAAAACACGCTTTTTGTTTTAACAACGGGAATTAATTTTAAATTAATTTTTTCCACTTATGTGTTTTGAATTTGGAAAAATGGATTCCATATTTGGAATCAGGATGTACAAATTGTGTAAATAGGTAACTTTTATTTTTAGACATTTTGAATAATTACTTCGGTAAATATTTTATTTACCATGGTTAAAGGGTAAATCCGGTAAATAAGGGTTAAAAAATAATATTATAATAAAAATAAATTTCCCTAAAACGTGTACCAACCTTATTGGTGGATAAATTTCCGACCATGGGCATATTTGGGTCGATTTTGGGTCCCCATGGAGCCACATGTAGGTGATAGGGACACTTTATTTTAATTATGTTAAAATAAATACAAAAATAACATGAGCATACATCTTTTAGAAAAACAATTTTTACATAGGGTTATATATGTTCTATTTTCGACTAAAAATATTCATTAGAAATATAAAAATATTTCTTAAATAATGGTATTTTATTTATAATTTTTATACATTATATAATATAATTAATTTATGACACAATGGTGAAGCAGTAATTACCTAATTAATGAAAAATTATAATAGTTGATATTATAAACACACAAATAAATGTAATTTGAGAGTATATATAAATAAAAATAATTTTCAAGGATACTATTACATTCTAGTATTGATTTAATTAACTTTTTTCTAAGTACTCATTC
Source organism: Viscum album (assembly GCA_963277665.1). Lineage (NCBI taxonomy): Eukaryota > Viridiplantae > Streptophyta > Magnoliopsida > Santalales > Viscaceae > Viscum > Viscum album. The sequence goes on from OY728136.1 coordinate 646,673,572, forward strand.
TGTTATGATTTTTACAAAAATTAATTATTGAAAAGTGTCAAAATTGACATAAAAGAGTTTTTAAAACAAATATTATATAATTAATTGATATTAAATTCTTAAAAGTATAAGTTTTGGCAAAGATACTTATGTAATGATATTTGTATCAGTAATGGACCACTTGGGGGGTCTCTTGGGTGTATATAGTATGTTTATTAACTATATAATATAAAAATACAAAGAGACATTGTAAAAGTGAAACTAATTAACTAAGAGTTAATACTTAAAGATAAGGTTAATATAGTAACCCAAACCTGTCTAACTCCTATTGGTTGAGTGGTCTTAGACCGATCCCCACATTAACCTTTAAATAATCAACTTTTGAGCCATTAGAAACTGAATATGAATTTATTATAAAATAATATTTCTAGCTTTTCCAAAGGTGCCTCTCACCCCTCTTATAAAAGGGCACCCCCCCCCCCTTCTCATTAATTCACACCTTAAAATCCTTTGGGATCAGCCAACCCCGGCCCAAATACTCTCTCAACTTCCCTCACTTCAATTTAGAGGCCTTAGTTTGATCATAAATCCAACCTAAAGATCCCTTTTGATCAAATCAAAAGGAAGAACCCGAAGAAGAGGTAATGATTTCACCACCCTTTTTCAAGTTCCTTTCTTCTTCCACTTCTTCTTTATTTGTTTTCCCATTATAAAATAATGAATCCAGTATCTCCTATATACTGTAGAATTATTATAAATATGTTACAACCATATTCTGTATTATATCCATCCTTTGAATGACATGTCACCATACGTGCGTACGTACGGCTTACCATCTCCACGTCGTGGTGTAATTTTTATTCAATAAATTATTATTTGGATGGGTATAATAATGATGTCTAATTCATGTAAATAATAAATATAACATGATAATTATTCTTTATATATGATATACCATCCAATTATATATTATTTTAATATCAAAAGAATGATATTGTCGCTCGTGCATACGTACGGACTACCGTCTCCACGAACGTGATGAGATTCATTCTCCATCGTATCCATTAAAGTATAATTCTCATTTGATGATTAAAAATAATGTTCAAGGACTTGATATAATTCTGGATATGAATAAGATACAACCTATCTATAACAAACACGTCTTACGTAACAAATAATATAAAGGAAAATGAATAAGTTAACACCCAAAATGACGATAATACTTAAGTATTATTAACAAATCAATGTTAAAAGATCATATATGATATCATATTAATGTAAATGATTATTGTATAATTCAATAAAAATTATATCGCTGTTATACAGGAGGTTAACCTACCTTTGACCAAGGAAAAACTACAATGTAAGGGGTTTCTTATCTCACTCTTAATTTCGTGAGAATTCCATTGTTTACCACTTATTTATTGCATGTGGTGTATGTGTACTTCCCAAGATTGTATTAATTGTGTAATATACTTTAATTTATGGGTATTTACATCATAATTTTATGATCCTTCTTTCATGGTTGTATGTTTCATAAGTTACCTAATCGATAAGTGAATTTGAAATTTCAATTTGCACTCATTCGGCTTTAGGCATACTTCATTGATTATTTTACTCCAAGATTATGTGTGGAATCACAATTCATTTGATTATGTCATAATTTCCAATCCCCTTTATATGGATATACTTTTTATACACATAATCACTCCATTGATAAATTCTCAAGTCATCGATTTGAAATTGATAAGAGTAATTTTAACTCAATCTTCATTTGTTGAGTTAAATATCCAATTCATTGGATATGTTTTTACATGAATATGTGAGAATGTACTCTGATTGATTTACACTAAATATCCAATAATATTGAGTGTATTTATATTTTTCACACATAATTATGTCGTTGATTTATCCTTAACCTAAGGATATGGTCTTTATAATGGATTTCATCTCAATTTACATTCCATTGAGACTTATTTGTTGTCATACACCAAATCACTTTTATATGGTATATATAATGTACTTTGACATAGTATATCATGAATCCCTTTATTCTCATGATATTAAAAAGTTTTGATTACCTCAATTATTTTTATTCAAGTGTCTCTCTTTTGGTTAGTAACTCTAACTAAAATATCATTTTAAAATGTTTTAAAGATTTATTTTCCTAAATATTTCTCATTAATTTCCACGTTTTAAAAATGTTTTTAAGTATTTATTTATATAGACATTAATGTTTTAAAATTAAAATTCATTTTCAAAGTTTCAAAGTGGTATGGGAAACTTTGATTCAAAAATCTATTTAAAATGGATTCTTGATAAATAGTGATACTTTCAATTGTTTTCAAGAAAAAGGGGGATATTTCTCTCAAGTAGTTTTGATGATTATTTTCATCTATGTCAATAACCTTCATTATTCTCGATTTAGGTTAATCTGATACAATATAATCTTCCATATTGTATCAAATGAGTTATGTTTTACTGTGGATGTGCTATTTTTATACCATTCATGGTTTGTGGATAAATTATTGACATTTAGTATGCTAGTTTTAATACGAATGTTTATGTTATGTTTCAAACTTTTCATATGAGGAATGAATTGGACTTAGTAAGTGATGGGTGGAGCCTGCTATAGCTCCTCGATGCATCGGTAGGTCTCATGAGACAAACTAGTGTCTTGGCACAAGGCCTTGAAAAAATCTTATTTGTAGTCTTCGCACGAGGCCTTGGCTATGTGGTTATGATAGTCTGGCATTGTGCATTACATCATTATGAAAGTGGTTATTGATATTGCATTTGATTGTTCGACTAGTAGAATATCCATGTGAATAAGTAAATTGCATTATTTCATTTTATCTTTTCCATATTATGCTGAAGTTCAAATGTAAAATTATTTTTTTAGTTATAAATTTCTTTAAGTGTTTATGATTATCTATGAATGCTTATGCTATATTGTTATCCTTACTGAGCATCTGAGCTCACCACTTTCAATGTTTTATTTTTCCCAGGATGTGAAGAAGTAATTTACAAATGACCTGCAGGGATAGTATGAGGGGATATGAAGACAATGTTTTGTTGTAGTTTTGTTTACCTTATGATGTAATGCATGACTTATGAATATATATAGTGTTTCCAATACTACTAAACTAAACGGTCTTTAGAGACTTGATCCTTTGTGATCATGCCAATTTTATGTAATAATGCACCAACTCTGGGTAACTGGGGTCGGGGCGTTACAGTTGGTATCAGAGGAAGCTTACTAAAAACCATGGAAGCTAGATTTAGATAAACTCTGATTAGAGCACGTAGACCTAAGATGAACTTTGAGGATTAGTATAGAAGAACTTCCTAAAATTTTTGTATTATAGAGATTTTGTGAGTTTTCCGGGCAATACATCCATGTCTGGATAGGAGTAGGTAGAGGCGGCTCTAGCACAGATGTACCTCGGGGTAAAACCTGAAAACACCACTTTGAGCTAGACTCGAACGGGAACTGGTGCACAACAACGGGCCTTGCTGCACTCTTGGTTACGACACTCCCGGGGGATATGCTTAGGATAATTTACATTTTATTTACAAACCGATTTGAAGAAGTATATATATACGATGAGAGTAAGTAACCTTGGTTAATGCTAATGTGTTTCAAATAGAGAATATGGTGACATGGTAATCTCTAAATGATTTTATGACTACTATTACTCACACAATGCTTTCTGGTTTTAGTCAATGGATGGATTCCAACGAAGTCACAGTGACTTTGAGAATGATGTACAAGGTGGGAACGGTGGTGGCAATGAGCAACAAAATGGAAGGTTGATAGGCGTAAAAGATATAGTCTTTATGCCAAATCAATTTTCCAAAAATATGATCAATAATATATATATTAACCAATTCCCGGACTCAACAAAGAAGAGAAAGGTGATGAATGATAAGAGCTCCAGCAGTGGAGACCATGGAGAAAGGAATCCTCAATTTCCATCATGCAGGAAATGTGGAAGGAGAAACCCAGGAAAGTGTCTCAATGGGACAAAGAAATGATTTACGTGCGGGGAGGAAGGACATAAAGTGAAGAATTGCCGAAGAAAAATGAATAGTACTACTGAAGAAGATAAAAATGGTCCCAAGATTCCATTTACAGTCATTTTCCATAAATGTAGGGGACCTGGCCATTACCCGAGTGAATTCCGTATTCTATAGGATATTTTCTTGGTCAAAGAAAAGCTATGTGGGAATAAATGGTAGGAGAAATGGTTAAAAAAATTTAGTGCTCCTTTTTGATGGGTTTACTTTGGAATAATTTTCTCTTGTATTTTTAACCCTGTAGTTTTCCATGTGAGAATGATATTTGAGGAAGAATTATCTTTTCTCTTGTGGATATAGTTATATATAACCATTTGGTTTTATATAATCGTTAGGTTTGAGGCAATTATAAGTTATTAAAATTTGGGATGAAAATGCAAGGTATGAGATAATATTTTTGGTTAAATTATGTTATGGTTATTTTGAGGAATTTATCTCATTTTGGTAATGTTATAAAATATTGTTTTTGAAAAAGTACAACACGCAGACTGTGTGACAACCCGTTGCGTCGGACAAAGCTGTGGGAATCGAACCCACAACCAAAGTGCGATTAGGATTTATCGCCTACCACTAGAATACATGTTGTCCCTAGTTAGTGTGACTATTATTTTTAGTTAAATGATTTTATTGATCAATAATAATTTGATTTGGGATCTTATGTCTTATCAAATGAATACCCTTAGTATAGGAAAATGATTTGGTGATTAAGTGATAAATGTTATTTTGGAAGTTGTTCACTTTTTTGTGAACACTATATGCCCAAGGAAAATAGAATAGTATGGGATTTCATTTGAGGAGTAATGGTGGATTTTTTATCTATGTTTTTATTGTGGATTTATAGTGATTTGGGTTATTTATGGAAATGATTAGGTTAATTACTTTTAAGTATGTGACCTTAAGAGTAATTAATGTCATTTAGAGATACAATTTAACGTGGAAGAATACATTCTTATAAGTTTTGGGTTTCAATATTAGTTTGGAATATATTGAAAAATTTTAAGGACAATTGATTATTGAATGGTATTTATTTAACTTTGGGGTATTGATGGTTTAATTTTAGAAATTAAGATTAGTGTTTTTTTCTCTAATGGAATATCCATTTGGGGGATCATCAGATATTATACTAACCATTTTTTTTATTAATCTCTAAATACAAGGTAAATATATAGTTTATCCTACGTGGATCATGTATTTCAATAGAAGTTTATTCTAGCTCTTCCACTGTTACCAAGTCTTCTTGAATACTCATTGTTCAAAAAAAATGTGTTAGTGGTAAAAATTAATTAAATAATGAAACTCTACTTAAAATGTAAGTATATCTCTCTATGTTCTTAGTCAATATCATAAATAAATTCCTCATCCTTATGTAATGTAACTTAAAACAAAAAATGTTGTCCGTTTACGTTTCCTTCTGGGAGACTAATGATCGTTTGTCCCAACACAAGTATGTGATTTTCTTATTGTTAAATTTCTCCTGATCATGTTTTCTATCCCTCTCCATCTGAACTTAACACTTATTTTATCATCCCTATCCATTTTTTCCAACATGGAATCCTTGTATGGGTTATCTTGGGTGACCTTTATACCTCTCTTCCTTTCTTTTAAAGTGATAGTTTTATTGACTCTTTTTCCGATGTGGGACTTTCCATTATATTCTAAAGACCAATTTTAAAAAAAAATTGTGAGGACGCAATTTATTTAATGAGGAGAAAATGTAACACCCCAATCTTCCATGGTATGTTTCCCTTTGAATAATCCAATTGTGTGCATTGTACGCAACTTCGAAATTCTAACACACCACAACCAATCAAACTAGCCATTATGAATAGTAATACCTAATTTTTGAAATTTTATAAATTCTATCTATCAAAATGGACTTTATTTTCGGTTTCGGAATATTGAAATTAGCCTAGGGTGAAATTTGGGTACTTTTCGGATAACTTTCATATTTTGATGAATAGTGAAAATTACTGAATTATAATTAAAAACAACTTTTTTAATCGAAATAATTAATATTTATAAATTATAAATTTGAGTGGTTTTAAAGTATATTTAGAATATATTTTTACCATTTAATAAAATTTTTGTCATTGGACATAATTTCACAATTAAACCAGATATAAACAAGTGCCAATCTTTTGATAGTTATTATCTCTTAAAAACACGCTTTTTGTTTTAACAACTGGAATTAATTTTAAATTAATTTCTGCCACTTCTGTGTTTTGAATTTGGAAAAATGGATTCCATATTTGGAATCAGGATTTCCAAATTTTGTAAATAGGTAACTTTTATTTTTAGATATTTTGAATAATTACTTCGGTAAATATTTTATTTACCATGGTTAATGGGTAAATCCAGTAAATAAGGGTTAAAAAATAATATTATAATAATACTAAATTACCCTAAAACGTGTTCTAAACTTATTGGTGAATACAGTTCTGACCATGGGAATATTTGGGTCGATTTTGGGACCCCATGGAGCCACCTGTAGGTGATAGGGACACTGTATTTTAATTAGGTTAAAATAAATACAAAAATAACCTAAGCATACATCTTTTAGAAAAACAATTTTTACATAGGGTTATATATGTTGGATTTTCGACTATAAATATTCATTATAAATATAAAAATATTTTTTACATAATTGTATTTTAATTATAATTTTTTTACATTATATAATTTAATTTATTTATGACACAATGGTGATGCAGTCATTACCTAATTAATGAAAAATTAGAATAATTGATATTATAAACACACAAATAAATGTAATTTGAGACTTTTTATAAATAAAAATAATTTTCTAGGATAATATTACATGTTAGGATTTATTTAATTAACTTTTTTTGAAGTAATAATTCTGTTATGAGTTTTTCAAAAATCAATTATTGAATAGTGTCAAAATGGACATAAAAGAGTTTTTAAATAAAATATTATATTATTAATTGATATTAAATTTATAAAAATCTATGGTTTGGAAAAAAGACTTATATCATTATAATTTTATCATTAATGGACCACTTGGGTTTTGGTTGGATGTATATATTATGTTTATTAACTATAAAATATAAAAATACAAAGAGACATTGTAAAAGTGAAACTAATTAACTAAGAGTTATTACATAATGATAAGGTTAATATAGAAACCCAAACCTGTCTAAATCCTATTGGTTGAGTGTTTTTCGACCTATCCCCACCTTAACCTTTAAATAATCAACTTTTGAGCCATTAGAAACCGAATATTAATTTATTATAAAATAATATTTCTAGCTTTTCCAAAGGTTCCCCTCAACCCTCTTATAAAAGGAAACTCCCCCTTCTCATTAATTCGCACCTTCAAAGCCTTTTGGTTCGGCCAACCCCTACCCCAATACTCTCTCAACTTCTCTCACTTCAACCTAGGGGCCTTAGTTTGATCATAAATCCAACCTGAAAATCAATTTTGATCAAATAAAAAGGAAGAACCCGAAGAAGAGGTAATGATTTCACCAACCTTTTTCAAGTTCCTTTCTTCTTCCATTTCTTATTTCTTTGTTTTATCATTATGAAATAATTAATCCAGTATCTCCTATATACTGTAATATTATTATAAATATGTTACAACCATATTCAGTATTATATCCATCCTTGGAATGACATGTCACCATACGTGCGTACGTATGGCTTACCGTCTCCACGTCGTGGTGTAATTGTTATTCAATAAATTATTATTTGGATGGGTATAATAATGATGTGTAATTCATGTAAATAACAAATATAACATGATAATGATTATTTATATATGATATACCATCCAATTATATATTATTTTAATATCAAAATAATGATATTGTCGCTCGTGCGTACGTACGGACTACCGTCCCCACGAACGTGATGAGATTCATTCTTCATCTTATCCATTCAAGTATAATTCTCATTTTATGATTAAAAATAATATTTAAGGACTTGATATAATTCTGTATATGAATAAGATACAACCTATCCATAACAAACACGGCTTACATAACAAATAATATAAAGGAAAACGAGTAAGTTAACACCCGAAATGACGATAATACTAAGATATTATTAACAAATCAATGATAAAAGATCATATATGATATCATATTAATGTAAAATATTCTTGTATAATTAAATATCAATTATTTCACCATTATACAGGAGGTTAACCTCCCTTTGACCAAGGAAAAAGTACAAAGTAAGGGGTTTCTTATCTCACTCTTAATTTCGTGAGAATTTCATTGTTCACCACTTATTTATTGCATGTGGTGTATGTGTACTGCCCATGATTGTATTAATTTTGTAATATACTTTAATTTATGGGTATTTACATAATTATTTTATGATCCTTCTTTCATGGGTGTATGTTTCGTAAGTTACCTAATCGATAAGGGAATTTGAAATTTCAATTTGCACTCATTCGGCTTTAGGCATACTTCATTGATTATTTTACTCCAAGATTAGGTGTTGAATAACTATTCATTTAATTATGTCAAAATTTCCACTCCCCTTTTTATGGATATACTTTTTATACACATAATCACTCCATTGATAAATTCTCAAGTCATCGATTTGAAATTGATAAGAGTAATTTCAACTCAATCTCCATTTGTTGAGTTAAATATCCAATTCATCGGTGTTGTTTTTACAAGAATATGTGTGAATGTCCTATGATTGATTTACACTAAATATACAATCATATTGAGTAAATTTATATTTGTCACACATAATTTTTTCATTGATTTATCCTTAACCTAAGGATATGGTCTTTATAAGTGATTTCATCTAAATTTACATTCCATTGAGACTTCTTTGTTGTCATACACCAAATCACTTTTATATGGTGTATATAATGTACTTTGACATAGTATATCATGAATCCCTTTATTCCCATGATATTAAAAAGTTTTTATTACCTCAATTATTTGTATTCAAGTGTCTCCCTTTTGGTTAGTAACTCTAACTAAAATATAATTTTCAAATGTTTTAAAGATTTATTATCCTAAATCTTTCTCATTAATGTCCACGTTTTAAAAATGGATTTAAAGATTTATTTATATGGACATTAATGTTTTAAAATTAAAATTCATTTTCAATGTTTCAAAGTGGTTTGGGACACTTTGATTCAAAAATCTATTTAAAATGGGTTCTTGATAAATAGTGATACTTTCAATTGTTTTCAAGAAAAAGGGTGATATTTCTCTCAAATAGTTTTGATGATTATTTTCATCTATGTCAATAACCTTCATTATTTTTGATTGAGGTTAATCTGATACAATACAATCTTTCATATTGTATTTAATGAGTTATTTTTGACTGTGTATGTGCTATTTTTATACCATTCATGGTTTGTGGATAAAGTATTGACATTTCGTATGCTAGTTTTAATACGAATTTTTATGTTATGTTTCAAAATTTTCATATAAGGAATGCATTGGACTTAGTAAGTGACAGGTGGGGCACTCTATAGCTCCTTGATGCATCGGTAGGTCTCATGAGACAAACTAGTGTCTTGGCACAGGGCCTTGACAAAATATTATATGTAGTCTTGGCACGAGGCCTTGGCTATGTGGTTATGATAGTCTGGCATTATGCATTCCATCATTATGAAAGTGGTTATTGATATTGCATGTGATTGTTCGACTAGTAGAATATCCATGTGAATAAGTAAGTGGCATTATTTCATTTTATCTTTTCCATATTATGCTGAAGTTCAAGTTTAAAAGGCTTTTGTTTTAGTTATAAATTGATTTAAGTGTTTATGCTTATCTATGAAAGCTTATGCTATATTGTTATCCTTACTGAGAATCTGAGCTCACCCCTTTCAATGTTTTATTTTTCCCATGATGTGAAGAAGTAATTTATTAATGACCTGCAAGGATAGTATGAGGGGATATGAAGAGAAGATGTTGTTATAGTTTTTTTACCTTATGATGTAATGTAAGACTTATGAATATATCTAGTGTTTCCAAGAATACTAAACTAATCGGTCTTTCGAGACTTGATCCATTGTGATCATGCCAGTGTTATGTAATAATGCACTGACTCTGGGTAACTGGGGTTAGGGCGTTACACTAAAACTCCCCCAGAACACAATATATTGTGTCCTATAATATCCTACAATATCTTAACAATCTTCTTCAATATTCAATTTTTCCTCAAATGGTACACTATACCCTATCAAAATATAGTCCCTATGTAATTATATGGTACCATCCAAAAATGATATAAAAAGGAATCTCTATCAAATAAAATTTATATAGGAACTCCATTTATGTTTATAAAATCATGGTTATAAATATTTCTTCTCTCATCTATTCGGTGAGTCTCACTAATCGATATGAAATGAGTTGATTCCAGTAAATGAACAAAAAACATCTAAAAAGAATATTTTATATTCAAGGTCTTGTGTAACTCCATAACAGTGTCCACCATGTTATCTGCCCACATGAAAATGGTAACATAATGTGGTTGGATAAAACTAATAGGAATCTAGTTCTCAATCGTTATCATGTAACATGAAATTCCTCTCTAAATACAATCATAAATTTTTATCTTCATCCATTGATAGTATAACTATTGAATAAGTCGTAATTTATATTTTTTCACTACTAAAAAATGGGCTTATCAGTGCTCAAAACGGGATTTAACAGTGCTAAAAAATCACCATAAACTCAGTGTTGATATAGTGGGGTCCTTTTTATCAGTGCTCCAAAAATCGTTGATAAAGGCCCCTTTTATCATCACTAAAAAGCGTCGATAAAAGAACCCTTCATCAGCATTTTTTTGGCACTGATAAAATTCAAAAAATATAAAAAAATTTACATAATGCGAGGAGAGATTTTAATAGTTCTTGACTCTCCTTTATCAATGCTCATTGCCCTTCCTGCACATCCTCACACTTTTTCACCACTTTTCTTCCTCCCAAACTCGAACCCGCAACATCCCCCCTTTCACAGCTGTACCTTTACCCCTATGCCATTTCGTTTTTTCTCTATTTAGTGATATATATATTTATTTTTATATATATAGTCATATTTATTCGTATATTGATATATATTTATATTAATATAAATATATTTACTCATATATCAGTATATATATTCATTTGTATATTAATATATATATATATATATATATATATTGTCATAGATTTTTATCCATATATTTATTAGAATATTAATATATATATAAGATTAGTTTTAAATACATTTATGAAAAAATAATTATTTTATGTGAGTTTATAAATAAATAAAAAATAAATAAATACATATATACAAGACACACACACAGACACAGACACATATATATTTACAAATTGACACATATATGTGTGTATTTGAAAAGCCATAGAATGTTAAAAATTCCATAAGTTATAATCTAGAATCTCATTTCAACTCCACCACTAGTCAAATCGAAGAAAATGAAACAATATTCGATATGATATGTGGTACAGGCCTAACGTACATCTGGATCAGAAGTTATAATTGTTTTAATGTTAAAAAATTAGGGTATCATGACTAAAAACTCAGTTTTTGAGGCCTTATGGGCCTTTTAGTGCCCCGGAATATTTGACAGAATCATCTATTGGGTCACCAGTGCCTAGAGCTCATCATAGGCTTCAATTTGATATGTTGTAGAGCTCCAATGGTGTAGAAACCCAAAGATTTATTTACATAGACATTACATTACTTTTGTGAAATACTTAATACATAACAAAAACAGACACCAAATGACCGTAATAGTTTAGTGTCTTTGGAAACTCGGAACGTAATCTTCTAATCATGGTGAAAGATCTTCAACATCTCCCATAAAGATCTTCCCCATTTGGTTTTCTTACCATAAACCTTTATTTAAATCCTGGGGAAAATAAAACATATAAAGGGTGAGCTCAAATTCTCAGTAAGGGTAAGCATGGAGAAAATAAAACAAACCATATACATTTGAGCATAAAAACATGAAAATAATGTTTAAAAATCAAAATCTTGAGCAATGACATAATACATGGAAGTACGTAAGGCATAGATAATAATGGAACCTCAATCATGATAAAATATCTTGGAAATAAAACTTTTAATTGTGGAAAAACAGTTAGCACATTATATGATTTCCATAGTAGCCAAGGAATTGCTGCCAAGACCATCTTGGTGGACAAAGTCCCTTTCTAAATCGAGTTCACTCCTCGTTTCAGTCCTATAACATTGAACTTTATTAACTTACCTTTTCATCCATGTCTATATCATGAGATATAAATATTTACCCAATGCATTGGAGGTAGATATAGGTCCCAACCATCTCATAATGAAATCATTCTTACTTATGCCATGAAATATCAATAAATCATTCACCATAACCCAAAGAATAAAATGGGTTTCATAAACATCATACTATCATCACATAATCCATATAAAACAAATAGATATCATTTCATCATAAGAAAATTGAAACCATGTAAATCATAGAGACATTACACTTGAAATATACACATATGAAATAATGTCATCTTAGATGGAAATTTTTTTTGATAAAACACATGAAATTAATTCTTGAGGAAAATATCCTTTCTTTTCAAAATCATTTTCTTTTCACAAAATGAAATGTAATTTTAAAAGAAAATGACTTTTTTTAAAAATAATCATGAAATCTTGTAAAGGATGATTTATGAAAAATAGGCATTATGAAACCGTAAAAATCAGTTCGTGTTGTATAAGTTAAAAAAACAATCTCCTCGTACTTTCAACGGAAAAGTTAAAAATTACCACGTATGGTAAACAAAAGAAATATTCCATACATAACACAAAGTAAAAGTAAAAGAAGGGTAAACATGAATTTAGACATACTTGTAAGAATATTAAAAAATTTATGAAAAACATTTTGTGGACATGGATGAAAAATATAACCCCGGTAAATATATACATACAATAAATATCAAATAAAAATGAGATTGAAAAATTATCCCTTACCTTATGTCTGATATGCTTCGTATGTATCTGAACCTCCTGTATAATGATTTAAATGATGCCGTTGAATTATTGCAGAATAATATTCATTGTTATTATAACATATATAGTTTACTTATGACTTTATATTACCTGTTCTTTTGTAAATTCGAGGTAAAAGCCGCGATTTTGGTAAAATTGTTTCATTTATTGTACGTGTTTTGACTTGTAGTTCTTGATATTATTAATTATATCCTGATTTAATTAATTCCATAATGTAAAACATGATTTATATATAATATATATTCATAATATTCATATATATATATGATAGATCGATAAATGGATTGAAATACACCGTTCATGAAGACGATAGGTCGTACATACGCATGAACGATGTTTTCGTTTCCTTATTGAATTGAATGGAATTAAGTAGATGACATATATATATATAAATAAATCTAGTATCATTATTATGTCATATACCTCATTATTATTCATTATATATACTTTATAATCATTCATGAGTGGATAACATGGAGAATGAATCTCATCATGTCGTGGAGACGGTAGTCCGTACGTACGCACGTGCGATGATATCATTCCCATGATCGTGGAATTGTATTTAAGCATATGTATAATATTTCAAAATAAATATCACTTTACAATAATCATATATAGTTTTTTAATTACACCATTATACCCATCCAAGTAAGGTGGTGGTCAAAAACAGATTACACCACGGCGTGGAGACGGTATTTTGTACGTACGCACGCGCGGTGATTTCGTTTTCCATAGGATGGATAGAATGAGATATACGATTGTTTCATATTTATAATAACATATCATTATATAATTAATACTTATGTTATTACTTTATAATGAGACAAAAAAAGAATAATAAGTTGAAGAAGAAAGAAACATGAGAAAATCGGAAGAAGAGATTACCTCTTCTTCGACGCACCTCCTTTAAGCTTCCTCTTAAGGAAGTAGAGTTCGACTTTTGAGACGACCAAAAACACCATATTGTTTCTATAGAAGTGGAGAAGATAAATGGATAGGGTTTTTTCGATCTTGAATGCTCAAAGTGGAGTTAGGATAAGAGGGAGGAGGTTCTCTTTTATAAGGGAGGAGAGGGGCACCTTTAGAAAAACTTAAAATATTATTTTATAATAAAGTCATATTCAGTTTTTAATAGCTCCAAATTGATTTATTTAGAAGATAAGGTGAGTATGGGTCGAAATCCTTGCAACCAATGGATTTAATACAAGTTTAGGTTACTTTTATATCTTTATCATTTAGATTTAACTCTAAGTTAAATAATTTAACTTTTACCGTGTCTTTTTTTTCTTACAATATATGGTTAATAAACATACTATAACAAGACAAAAGAACACCAAGTGGTTCATTATAATTATATATATCCTTATCTAAGTCATTTGGCCTAACCTTAGATTTTTAGGAATAAAATAACAATTAATAATATAATATTTGTTTTAATAACTATTTTATGTCAATTTTGACACTATATGGTATTTGATTTTTTTGAAATTCATAACAACATGGTTAGTTCGAAAAAAGTTAATTAAATCAATACTAACATGTCATATTAACCTAGAAAATTATTGTAATTCATTAAGAGTCACAAATTGCATTTTTTTGGGTATTTATAATATCAATTATTTTAATATTTCATTATTTAGGTAATTAAAGCATCACCATTGTGTCATAAATAAATTAACTTATTTAATGTATAAAAATTATAAATAAAATACCATTAGGTATGAAATATTTTTATCTTTCTAATTAATATTTATATTCGAATTTATCTTATATATAACCCTATATTAAAAATGATTTAGTTATTAAATATTGATTTTAACTATTTTAACCCTTTTCTTAAATAAATTAATAATAAATGTCCTAATCTAATCCAAGTGGACCTAAATGGTCATATTTTATTCCTAATGTTGTTTTTGGTCGAATTAAAATTATACAATAGAATTAGGACATGTGTTAGGGTAATAATAATATCATTTTACCCTTAATTACCCTATTAACTTTTAACCGTGGTAAATAAATGTAAAAGTTAATATTCACCAAAAAATCTTTTCATCTCATTGAACAACATTTTAGCCCTTTATATTAACCATTTCTCTTGGATTTTTGAAATTCTACTCGCAGAAGCGGTAAAATTAAGTTTTATGTAAGTTTGCAAAGTGCTCCTAGGAGGTAGGTAAAAGACGGTGAAAAGTTCAATAAAATTTTTATATATCGAAAATTGTTATAAAATGACTCCAATGAATTACATTGAACTTATATTTGTATTATGTATCAATTTTTACCGAAAATAATTTTAAATAAAATAAATAATTATTTAAATAAAAAGTCGGTTTTTAAATAGTAACCTAGTGTCTTCACTATTCATCAAAAATTGAAAGTTTTCAGAGAAATAACAAAAATTCACCCTAGGCTAATTTCGATATTCTGAATCCAAAAATGAAGTCCATTTTGAAAAATAAAATTTATAAAATTTCAAAAAATGAGTATTATTATTCATAACAGCTAGTTCATAATAATATTATAATAATATCTCGTTTAGTGAAACTTGGTATTGCGTACTACACACACTATCGAGGAAGGTCTTGATTGCGTGTAATGCAAGCCAAGTCCGGGTTGCATGTAGTGAAAGAATTGTTTGGTGTTTCAAGTAACATAATCAGAACTTATTTCATTTATACATTTAACAAAATCTATACTTAATGTTGCGTAAAATAATTTCCATAAAATGAACTTGAAATTTTGTGTAACACGAGCCAAGAATAGTGTTGCGTATACTGCAAGCTAATACAGTGTTGCGTATAGTACAAGCTAACCTTGGTGCAGTGTATAATAGAAGACATCAAAGAAATTAAAAATAATATATCTCATAAAATCTCGGGGTGTTAAATTCTACCCACCTTAAAATGAATTTTTCCCATGAAATTCATCAGGCTTATAAATGGTTTACTACTTGAAAGTTTCATGAATAAAAATCCACATCGTAAAAAGGAATACCAATACTTAACTTCAAAAACTATAGTATGAAACATAACGGTTACCCAAATTAACTAATCATTGGGTTTCCACATATGATAACATAGGTGAAAATATGGATATGGAATATAAATCTACCCATCAAGATCTGATGGATCGTGGTAGAGAACATGGTAATGAAAAATTCAACAATCACAAAGCCTTAAATTTGTGATGATTTAAGGTACCATCTCATTAATCGTATATAAGGACACTAGGACAACATTTTTTTCAAGATCATTTCCCTAAAGTTAATGAATATGAATTAGAATAAATACTTACTTTATTTTAGTATAACCTCACCGTTGTTCGTGCCTTGGACAATTTCCACTTCATATCTTAAAGAAATGAAGTTGAATTTTTCATTCGTGAAGTGTTAGCAGATCATGTGATAGAATGATGGGTCATTCCATCTGTCTCAAACAAAAGGTTATAAAACATTATCAAATATACATAAGTCCATATAGAGTGAGATTGATCATATATGGTTCCTAAAATGGACTTATACTTCATATATCATACTTCTTTATATAATAAATCTAGTTTCTACTAACCAGGGACTTCCTGTAGGGCAGTTTTATGTGACGAAGTCCTGTAGAACTTTGGTTGTTGGTTCAATTCCTGCATCCCTGTCTGACGCGATGGGTTGTCGCTCATCCTATGGGTTGTACTTTTTCTAAAACTATACTATTATAACATTCCAGAAATAATATCGAAACACAAGTTCTATCTTTAAATAATATTATCTTATGTCCAACATAATCCATTCCAATCTTTAGTTTTATCCAAAATACATCTGTCCAATCTCATAGTATAAAGAAAAGGATTACTAGAGAGGTAATATACCATGCATGTGAAAACCATCATTTCACTCCCATATATCATAAGATATATCTTGTTGGTCATATTCCAAACAAGTGAATACCTTAATCATGTATTCTTTTGAAACATTAATTACCATAGAACCATAATAAAAACATGAATGTTGTCAAAAGGTAACTATTTCCACATACCAAAATCCCAAAAATTCTATATACTCAAACCATGAAATCACTTTGTCCTTATATCAGTCATGAGATCATGAATACTATCAAAATTCCATTTTCTCTTTATCCCTTCACTATGTGAATATCATCTTCTTTCCAAAAATATTTGAATAACCTTTCATGGTTAACAGTACCATTTAACTTATACTTTCAAATGCTTTAGAAAAAACAATAGTGTAACAATCCTTAGAAGTTTCATTATTCCATAATACTATTAAATTACCTATAAAACATAACTCTTGATAAACATAAATCATTCCACTACCTTCTTAAACCACTGACTGAGCTTCATCATTTCTTTCAACTCATATATCCTTTGTAGTCTCTTCATCATCATCCACATAAATACTACCCATATGACCATGCTAATTATCTTCATGTGATTTTCCCTTAGGGCATTGGTTTGCATAATGCCCATACATTCCACATTTAAAACATTTAATCATTGTTGATGTCGTAGCAATACCATTATCCTTGTCCACGGTGTTAACTGAACCTTTTCCTTTGCACTTACTGGATTTGTGTCCTTCTTTTCTACACCCAAAGCATCTTCCATTTCCTTTGAAACATTCTCCTTCATGCCTCTTCCCACATGACTTACATGAGGGAAATTGAACTCTCATTCCTCTATGATCATCATAAAACTCCATCTTTTTCTTATTAGCTGTGCCGGGAAACTTACCAATGTTGATATTATTGATCATATTATGAGATTTCTGAATAGGCATAATAACGATATGTGGACTTCCAGATCTAATTTCAATTGGTTTCTCATGATGAATATCATTCCATTGTCCATTATATCCTCCATTATCATGAATCTTCCTGTTTCAAGCCATTTTTTAAAACCCAAAAAGAATAGTGTGAGAGGAAAAAATCATAATCAAGGGGGAGTACAATCAATATCTAACATATTAGGTTTAATTCTAATATCGTACCATAATTCTAGGACTATAACCTATACTTATAATTAACCTTAGAGACATCCCTAGACATACCTTAGAAATATCTCTAGGGATTTCACTAAAGTTTTCGCATCCTAGTCTCCAAAGGTTGACTAAACCTCCCTCTGATACCAACTGTAGAGACCCAAAGCTTGATGTACATAAACATTACATTACTTTTACGGAATACTTAATACATAAAAAAATAGACACCAAAGGACCGCAATAGTTTAGTGTATTTGGAAACTCATAACTTAATCTTCTAATCATGGTGAAAGATTTTCAACATCTCCTATAAAGATCATCCCCATTTTATTATCTTACCTAAATCCTTTCTTTAAATCCTGGGGAAAATAAAACACATAATGGGTGAGCTCAAATGCTCAGTAAGGGTAATCACGGAGAAAATAAAACAAACCATATAAATTTTAACATAAAAACATGAACATAATGTTTAAACATCACAATCTTGAGCAATGACATAAAACATGGAAGTACGTAAGGCATAGATCATAATGGAACCTCAATAATGATAAAATATCATGGAAATAAAACTTGTAATTATGGAAAAACATTATGAACATGATATTATTTCCATAGTAGCCAAGGCATTGCTACCAAGACCATATTGGTGGACAAAGTCCCTTTCTGAATCGAGTTTACTCCTCGTTTTAGTCCTGTAACATTGAACCAGATTAACTTACCATTTCAGCCATGTCTATCTCATGAGATATAAATCTTTACCCAATGAATTGGAGGGAGATATAGGTCACACACATCTCATAATGAAATAATTCTTAATTATGCCACAAAATATCCATAAATCATTCATCATTACACAAAGAATAAAATGGGTTTCAGAAACATCATCCAATCATAACATATTCCATATAAAACCAATGGATATCACCTCATCCTAAGAAAAGTGAAACCATGTAAATCATAGAGAAATTATACTTGAAACATACACATATGATTTAAATAATTTCATTGACTTATTACATAATCATATTCATTGTTATGATATCATATATAGTTTACTTATGACTTTATATTACCCGTTCTTTTGAAATTCATTGTAAAAGCAGTAATTTGGGTACAATCGTTTCTTTCATTATACGTGTTTTGACCTGTTGTTCTTAATATTATTACTCATATCATAATTTAATTAATTCCAGAATGTAAAACATGATTTATATATAATATATATTCAGCATATACATATATATATATGATAGATCGATAAATGTAGTGAAATACATCGTTCATGGAGACGATAGGCCGTACGTACGCATGAACGATGTTTTTGTTTACTTATTTAATTGAATGGAATTAAGTAGATGAAATATATATATATATAAATAAACACAGTATCATTATTATTTCATATATCTCATTATTATTTATTATATATACTTTATAATCATTCATTAATAGTTAACATGGAGAATGAATCTCATCGCGTCGTGGAGATGGTAGTCTGTACGTACGCACGAGCGATGATATCATTTACATGATTGTGGAATTGTATTTAAGTGTAGGTATAATATTTCAGAATCAATATAACTTTACAATAATCATATATTGTTATTTATTTACACCATTATACCCATCCAAGTAAGGTGATGGTCAAAAACAGATTACACCACGGCGTGGAGATGGTATCCCGTACGTACGCACGCGCGGTGAATTCATTTTACGTAGGGTGGATATAAGGTGATATATGGTTGTTTAATATTTATAATAAAATATAATTATATAATTAATACTTATGTTATTACTTTATAATGAGAAAACTATTGAAGAAGAAGTAGTAGAAGAAAGAAACTTGATAAAATCGGAAGAAGAGATTACCTCTTCTTCGACGCACCTCCTTTAAGCTTCTTCTTAGGAAAGTAGATTTGGTCTTTTGAGAAGACCATAACCTCCAGCATGTTTCTAGGGAAGTGTATAAGTTAAATGGGCAGGATTTGGCCGAGCTTGAAGGCTCAACGTGGTGTGAGGAAAAGAGGGAGGAGGTTCCCTTTTATAAGGGAGGAGAGGGGCACCTTTGGAAAAACCTAAAATATTATTTTATAATAAAGTCATATTCGGTTTTTAATATCTCCAAATTGATTTATTTATGTTAAAAGGTGAGTATGGTTATAAATCCTCTGAACCAATAGATTTTATACAAGTTTAGGTTACTATTTTATCCTTATCATTTAGATTTATCTCTAAGTTAAATAATTTAACTTTTACCGTGTTTTTTTGTTTTCGTACACTATATGGTTAATAAACTTACTATAACAATCCAAACGAACCCCAAGTGGTTCATTATCAACATATATATCCTTATCTATGTCATTTTTAAGAACCTTATATTTTTAAGAATAAAATAACAATTAATAATATAATATTTGTTTTAAAAACTATTTTATGTCAATTTTGACACTATTTGGTATTTGATTTTTGTGAAAATCATAACAACATGGTTAGTTCGAAAAAAGTTAATTAAAACAATACCAACATTTCATATTAACCAATAAAATTAGTTAAATTCATTAAAAGTCTCAAATTGCATTTATTTGGGTATTTATAGTATCAATTATTTTAATATTTCATTATTTAGGTAATTGCTATGTCACCATTGTGTCATAAATAAATTACCTTATTTAATGTCTAAAAATTATATATAAAATACCATTAGGTAGTAAATCTTTTTATTTTTCTAATTAATATTTATATTTGAATTTATCTTATGTATAACTCCATATTAAAAATTATTTAGTTATTAAACTTTGATTTTAACTATTTTAACCCTTTATTTAAATAAATCAATAATAAATGTCCTTATCTAATCCAAGTGGACCTAAATGGTCATATTTTATTCCTAAGGTTGTTTTTGGTCGAATTACACTTATCAAATAGAATTAGGACATGTGTTAGGGTAATAATAATATCATTTTTACCCTTAATTACCCTATTTACTATTAACGGTTGTAAATAAAAGTAAAAAGTTACTATGCAGCAAAGAATATTTTCATCTCATTAAACCATATTTTAGTCCTTGATATTAACCGTTTCTCTTGTATTTTTTAAATTCCACTCACAAGAGTGGTAAAATTAAGTTTTATGTAATTTGGAAAAATGCTCCTATGAGGTAGGTAAAAGACGGTGAAAAGTTCAATAAACTTTTTATATATAGAAAATTATTATAAAATTACTCCAATGAATTACATTAAACTTATATAGTTATTATGTATCAATTTTTACCTAAAATAAATTTTAATAAAATAAATAATTATTTAAATAAAAATTCTGTTTTCAAATAGTAACCTAGTGTATACATTATTCATCAAAAATTGAAAGTTTTCAGAAAAAAACCAAAAATTCACCCTAGGCTAATTTAGATATTCTAAATCCAAAATTGAAGTCCATTTTGAAAAATAAAATTTATAAAATTTCAAAAATTGGGTATTACTATTCATAACTGCTAGTTCATAATAATATTATAATAATATCTTGTTTAGTGAAACTCGGTATTGCGTACTTCACACACTATCGAGGAAGGTCTTGATTGCGTGTAATGAAAGCCAAGTTAGGGTTGCATGTAGTGAAAGCATCGTTTGGTGTTACAAATAACATAATCAAAACTTATTTCATTTATACATTAACCAAAATCAATACTTAATATTGCGTAAAATAATTTCGACAAAATGAACTTGAAATTGTGTGTAACACGGGCCAAGAATAGTGTTGTGTATACTACAAGATAATACGATGTTGCTTATAGTACAAGATAACCTTGGTGTAGTGTATAATAGAAGACATCAGTGAAATTAAAAATAATATATCTCATAAAATCTCTGTGTGTTACAAACGGACACCCGGATCAAAAGTTATGGCCGTTTGAAATTTCAGTTACATTATCAACTTATTTTAGATCTTTTATTAATTGTTTTCATTTTTTGTGTCTTAAAATTTTTATTAACTGATTTTTAATATATAATAATTAGAAAATTTTTTATTAGTAATATTTTTTAATGTATTTTAAATCCATTTTCACTAAATTTCTTATATATTAAATGTAATAGTATATTTATACGTATCTAAAACAAATTTAAAAAATATATATTATATTTATATCAATATAAATATACTTATATAATAATAATTTTTTTCATAATTTTTTATGAAATATAAAATTTATCATCGGTAGGAAAATGCACTATTAAATTCTCCCTTAATGAGTGCTACTAAAAAAAGCACTGATAAAGGGGTCCCCTTTATCATTACTTTTTTTATCATTGATAACGACCCACTTTATCCGCGCTTTTCTTAGCGCTGATAAAAGGGTAGTAAATCCCTTTCCTGTTTTGTATTAGTGTTTCTTTAGGATGTACCCCAAACTTAGTTGAATGGAAGTCTCTCATAATATCTTCTCTAATGGAAGATGGGGATAAAATAATCCCATAGAGTCACATAATAATATTCCAATAACAACCCATGTATAACCTCACCAACTGCTAGATTTTCTTTCAGTGTAATATTCTGGGGGATTGATTTCTGATTACCCTTATCTTGGTAAACTAAGGAAAATGTCACTACTATTGGGAATCACATCATCGATCCATGTTATTTGAATGAATTTATCCTTCAAATAGTATACATAATCAGTTTGCACCACTATTCCATCGAATAACATTCCACAAGCTCATGAGAAAACTACATAATATTGAAAAGACAATCTTCAATGATGTTTTCTTTACCCAGTTCATAACACATCTCAAATTAAAACATCAATAGGTAATCTACCATGTTATCCTACAAAAAATTCTGCTCATGTTGTGAGATGTTATAGAATATTCTCTTCGGCCTCATGTAGTTAATAAATAACCCACTTAATAGGTAGTGTCTCCAAATTTCAAATTAGGGATCACATCTTCTGTATCGTTTTAATGGGTATGATATTGTTTCTAATGGGGTCCCCGTAGACATAAGATATAATATACAAATCGATTCCTCTACATTGAAACTTCTCCAAACCAACCCTTAATGAATAAGAATACATTGCATATCTATTCCCATGATTAAGAAGAATCAACACTAGATTTTTTTTTTCAAACCTATTTTTCAGGTGAAGAAGTTCATTCTCACACAATTCTAATGACAAAAACATCACCCATTTCATTGACAGCATTGTAATAGGTTCTATTAAATAATAGATTTTTTATATAAAACACCGGTAGTGACCAATTAATCCTAAATAGCTTATTATCTTAAACATGTTTCAGGGACATGTCTATAAAATCATTACCATCACTTTCATTTGGAAAATTGATATATAATTTTATGAAACCATAATATTCAAGAATTTCACATCCTGATTCCAAAATTTTATCATTAATATCATATATTAAATCCAATTTTCTCAATTTGTACTCTAAATTATCTTGAGATGTTTGGCATGTTGATATGGTGGAGTAAATTAAATTGGGATATCAACAATGGAAACCCTGAAGAACAATACAATATATGGATGAAATATCTTGTTTGTGAAGATAATGACACTTTTTAAACATTCATTAATCTCAAATAAATCACTATATACTCATATATCATATAACATTACTTGAACACAATTTTCAGGATGTCATCCTTTCTAGAACACAAATAGTTATATCCTAATTGGAGATAAATCTGGGAGAAGCATTGGTCTCTCCAAACTTGATAAAATAGATCGTTGATATTGAGATAAGGGTACATATTCTTTTAGGTCACCTGATTCATATTCCATTAACATTAAAAAAGTTAAATATTACCAACTCTCATATTACATAAGAAAATATTTGTTACCCACGGTTACATAATCTAGATACATACCATATCTTCCCTGTCTACAAGATGTACCTTTATATTCTTCAACTCCTCTAGAACCATAAGATATTATCCTATCAAAATAAGCTTCAAACCTGAAATGAACTTTATTCTGAACTCAACTCCACTAGTAGTTGGATGTCCTGTAAATTCATCTATAATGATGTCCTCATAGAGGTCAATAACTAGAGTTAAAGAGGAAGGGGATTCCACTGATCTTGAGGTGTGATCAAATCCTGAAAACTTTTCTATTATTATTCTAATCTAGATTAAGCATAGGCCCACTCTACAAGATATTATATCAAATTCAATGGTCATCTATAACTTCTCCCCATTGGATAATGTAATTGATACTCATAAATGATTGAAATAACTATGGGATTGAAATATAGTCATCCAGTCCATGCAAAAAATTACCTCAAATCGTATCATCTATATAATTATGACTTCATATAGATATCTATTACCAATGAAAACTATAGGGTACTCCAGTCATCAATGAAGGTGGTGTCCATTTATGACTAATGGGTTTTCAAAGGGATTAAATAAAGAAGATAACATTTCTTCTATGATAAGCCCAACAATAACATGTACATATATAATTGAAATGGAAAAACTAGAAAAAAACAAGTAATAGGGAGTATAGAAGTGATAAAGACCATACATTATAAAATAATTTGTTCGTCACCAAAACCTTCTCACGTTTTATCCACTTTATGTAAAAAATATGTATCATCTCCATTACCATGACACTAAAATGAATCAAATTCTTGAATATTACTATCTTGAAATACATTTAATGATTCCATATAAATCCATGATTAATAGTTCATGTACATCTTACACCCCTATGAAAACATATCCTTTATTATCTATAGAGGAACTTCAAGAGATTCTGAATATTACCATACAACCAACATTTTATCTAATGTATTGTGGGAAAAAGTGATAATTTCTGACCATTCCATAATTAAATCATTGTGAAACTAATCCTGAGGTGTCTGAATTCGTCATATGTTGAATCACCTTCTTACTAATTGATTTTTGTGTTTCCATGGTAATCTTATTCTCACTCATATAAGTGGCACTCATCATAGTAGTTATAGGTACACCCAACTAATAATTGAATGGTAGAAGAATAAAAATAGTTCAATCCTCTTACAAACCCTTTTCAATAGTCGAGGCCTTATGTCAATCATCCTGGTATATCATTATGTTAAAACTTATAACCTTCCATGGATTATCCAGAGGAATATGGATCTAAAACTTCTTGGAATTATATTCTTCATTAACATTTACTAGGGGAGAGAAGTAGATAATCTATGTGGAATGTGAAGAGTATGATAAAACTATTGTTGATCTGTTATATCGATCCATGAATTCCTATTTTGGTTACAGCTTCAATAAATCATGAAACCGTTCTTCGAAGAATTGTTTCTTGAAGTCCACCCTAGTGAGATACTCATGTATTCCATCTTTGCCCATCACACCCCACCACCGTCTCATGACTCCCCATATAATGAAATTGTGAGCTTCACCTTTCTATCCCTTTGAATATTCATTGTCTTAATGATAATTTTGATGATATGTAAACAGTATTCTACATAATGTGGTCACACTGTGACCTCAAAGATATGTGGATGTAGGATATGGAATTCTCTAGTGTAATTGACCATGGAAATTATCCCTCCTTCAACATGGACATGAAAAATTAAAAATACACTTGGATGAGGTAGGGATACTAAATATGACACCAAATTGAAAGGAGGATGATGCTCTATTTTACCCTTTTGTACAGTGGGTATTTCAATTAGTCATCCTCTCTTGTGGGCGCATCCTGGCCTATATAAACTTGTGGTCCCATCATTAACCAAAGTGGATGCATCTTCCAAAACATGAAAAAAAATATTTCGAACAACTAGGATTAAAAATATATCTTAAAATGTATTGGGTATCATATAATGGTTCTGAAAATGAGGAACCCCATAACCGAATTTATATCCCTCATAGTACTACTTTGGTTCTCCATACATATACATTAAAAATATTTATATACATAAAAAAACATAATATTATGTTCAATTTTAACAGATTAATTCTAACATATATGTCACAACCATGAATATAGATATATCACTCAATATATAATAAAATTATATCCCGAAAAGACCATGAAAATTAAAGTATTAAATTAAGGTATGATTATAATATAGTCAAGAGGTATATATATGTAATGTGGATCTATTTGACTAATCATGATACATTAAGTCACATAAGTCTCATAAAACTGTAACAGAAATCATGAATCATTTAACATAGAGCTCCATTCGACTTTAGTGTAATAAGAAAATGTATACTCCCCTACATGATTCCCAAAAATCCTTCCACCATTTTACCATGTCCTAAAATTGTTATAATGAAAAAATGTAAATTTACCTTATATAGCATTAAAATATTTATTGACCATAATCACTAGTTTTTATTCTGATATCTACTAGACCTCGTGTTTATTTAACCTTATAAAATAGGCCATCAAATAACATCAAGGATCTGAACACCATCATTATGGATACTCTACCCTTGGATAATAATATGTTTACACCAAAAAAGAATAAATATTATATAGAATGGACCAATGTATCAATGTAAAACAATTACCATATTGTAACAATAGATGGTATGCATATCATATAAATAAGTAAATTAGAATCCTTCTATGTAAATCCAAAGAATATTATAATGTTCATAAAGGTAAATAAATTATATTCTATAGAATTACCCTAGAGTGTGTTGAGCTCCCCCATCATTCTCTATGATTCAAAACTTAGTTGGATGTTATGGGCCTTATACCCTTACCATGATTCATGTTCATGAATTTTAAACATGCATGGAGATGATACTCTATAGTGGGAATAATAAAACCCAATAGGACATCTATAATGAATCCATAATAGTTGTGAACATTTATGACAAATGTATTTACTAATAATGAAATTACAATAAATCCAAAAAAAATCATATGTCGAGAATTCGTGTGTTAACCAAGTCATAATGATCCCTAAATATATATATTTTTTCTTTATGATGGATGGATAGTTAATAGGATGTTGAAAGTGATCCATAACTATCCATAAGGATGGTGAACATGTCAATCTATATCCTTAAGGCATCAAGTCTTGGTTCTCGCCATTAGACCATATTGTGAAAATATACTCAGAATCAAAAATTCATTATTCCAGACTTCACATACATAGATGTCTTATATTAAGAAGAAAATATTCATTAAATTTAAACAATACATCCCAATAGACTATAATGGTTTAGTTTTATTAGTGACTAGTTACATAGTATTTATATTTAGGGAAATATATTCCATACTTCCAAAGAATATATTCCCTTGTTGTACTCTTAAAAACATACACTAATTAAAATATTTTATCATAAACATTGAAAGGGGACATAAGAAAGGGTGAGATTATATGGATTGTATGGTCAAATAAGGGAAATATTTAAACATAATGTAAGTATAAGGGTATGATAAAGAATCCCACCTTTTTATTGCATAACTTTTCATTACATGGAAAAAATACATGGTCTTTTAATGTCTATTTTCATTGAAATAAGGTAAATAATGTACAAAAACACTAAACCTTAATATAATCAACTTGAAATACATCTTCTTCAGTTCACTAAATGCTAATATCACTACATCTAATGTCATGCGGATATACATCAAAAGAAATGCATGAGCATAAACCCTAATAACAGAATAAACAACAGAGAAAAATATCATGTGATTATGAGACATATCAATACGACCAAGAGGAATAATATTAATGAATGAACAATAGAAATATCATAATAATATGAACGTTAATAATAACATGAAAATGTGGATAAAATATATAATTATGACATTAATAAGCATATCACTATGGTTTATCACTAAGATTTCATAAAACCAAATTACTACCATTATTCACTAATGTATTATAATACATGTCACATATAGAGAATAAATTCTATACACAATGCATTGAAGCACTATAAAGGTGAAATTTAAATATTTATTAATTTATTTCATCCACATTGATCATAATAAACTATTGTATTAATAACTTGATGAGAATAATTAATGAGATTATTTTCAAAATCAGAGAGTAAAAAAGTTCTTAAAGTGAATATTGTTACAACATTCATAATTTAGGAAAAGGGAATGTAGGTTTAATATATTTAAATACCAAAATCAATAAAACTATTTCACATCCAACTTAATAATATATAAAAATAAAATTTTTGAGATAATCACCTAATGAAAATAAATGAAAATTTCTCATGTAAGAGAGAGAAATTAGAGAAGTAAATTTTATTGCATGAGTGGTATAAAATGTAGTTTTTTAAATATGACAAAACGGGCTGGGGTAAGGGTATAACATTGATAAAATAATATTATTATAGTAATGGTATATTATAAATTGAAAACAAATGTAATTTTCTTGGTAATTAGAAGACATATCTGAAAAGGGAACATGAATGAAAAAGAGAGGTGAATATTTCATTTACCTTCAATAGTTGTTCCTAAATGTGAGGATAGAACCTTGGGGGATTGTGGTATCCATAGGATAATAATTAAATTATTATAATACTTATTATATGATTAGTATAGATATAGGTTTTTGATAAATCCAATTAACACAAACAAAGGAAGTGATGTCCTCTCCTAGTAGGATCATACACTGTAAAGCACATTTATTGGATAATATATGTGAGATAGAATCAAATTTATTTTCCCTTGAAAAAAACACAAGAATCAAACCATAAACTAAAGCACGGGAGAGACCTTTTAGGGAAGAACTTCAACCCAATCACGATCATGGCCCAAACCATGTATGCTAAACCACCCCATGAAAAATATGATGGCCACACACCATACCGGTTGGGGGATTTCTATTTAAACTAATGGTTATATATCAATACCATAATAGTATGAATATTAATATTTCATTTAAAATATGATAATTAATATATTTAATTCAACTTATTATTACTTTATAAATGATTTTTATTTTGATACGATAAAACACAAATTGTATTTTAGGGTAATATGAAATTTAAATTAAGATATTCCTTTTTCTCAATTCATTGTTTTGTTTATAAAAAGATATATTATATGTTAAATAAATAATATAATTAAATAATATTTATTAATTAAAAAATATAATATAATTTTTATGAAGTCAAATGTAATTTTTAGAGTGGTTCGAATACTATTATTGTTAAAAAACCTAGCATTTCACAATAAATGTTGACTATTGTTTTAAAATTAAAAATTAAAATATTTGGAAAATAATTTTGATAAAATAAATTATATTTTTTAATCATCATATCCAAATTATCCAATTGTTAATTTTTCATATTTTTCTAAGCCAACCGAATTTTGGGTGACAAATTAAATGTGGTATAATTATACGGTGTGTATTATGACGTCATAGTGACCCTAAAGTGATGAATAAGCGTTATAAAGAGTATGATTGACAAAATATATCTTTACCCTAACAAATAATGTTAATTTAATGTTATTTTATTATATTTATAACTCATTTATGAATCTTCCAAACCTGTATTATATTTTAATATTTAAAATCAATTATTTATAAACATGACTCAATTTCACATCACTATGTGTATTATTTTATTTATTTGGGTCCTTTTACTTATAAAATAATTAAATACACTTTTATATTGTGGGAAATATGAGAGAACCCCATGGGATGGTTTTTGGGTTTTATTACATTATTATATTGAGTCCAAAACCAATGTTTTGGAATATTTAAACACTCCCCTTTTTTGCATTATAAAAACTACCAATATAACATTCCTCTTCATTACAAAACCTTTTATAACATCATTAATCATCCCTTAAATATATATATTTCTCCGAATGTTACCCCAATATAACAAGAATCTCCTCTTGAGAATTTATAATCTCCTGATCAAGGTAATAGACTTTCCCTCTATTCTTTTCCATTCAACCATTGCCTTTCTAATTAGACTTTTGAATCTCAATTGGTTATGTTTTAATGAATTATAAATATCCCACTACATTACCATTTGTGTCCAAATAAAAACATATCATTTATCCTCTATTGTAATTGAATTTAACTAAGCTGTTACAATTCTGAATTTTCATAATGAATCCTATGTTTCTTCTCTTTATTCAAGAACCTTATTTATGTGTTATTATTTTTATACAAATTAATATTGATGGTATATGATTTTAAAAATCCATATTACATAAATAATTATATGTATGTTTTTATTTACACTTTTATATCTCATTATTCCATCCAATTATTCATTATGTACCCCTGTTATATTGCCGAAATTATCCAGTAATTTTTCGATGCTATGTTTTTCTTCAAGAACCCTCCATATATTATGCCTATTAATTCCTAAATGTTAATATAGGTTTATTTAATTAAATATATATAAAACTAATCTTTTGAATTCAATGTTATTTGATACCAATTTTTTTCTCATTGAACCATTTTATTAATCTTTATTTACTACTGTTATATTGATGAAATGTCAATATGATTTTCATTTCCAATAATTTGTGTGGTGAATACCCATAACCATTTCTACTCAAGAGTATTCACCTTATTGTATCTATAATTATTTGATTATGTACTACCATGTATCAAACCCAAATTAATTAATAATGAGATTAAATTATAAGAAATTTGTTTTAATGTTATATGATATATGTGTAAGATATACGCATTTACATGATGTGATTATGATGGGTCCACCCAAATAGAGCTCCACTATATTGGGTAATGTTTTAGTCTCATGAGACACCACGTATGGTGCACGAGATATTGTCGGACTAACATTAAGTTATGATGTATTACTTTTTATCCTTGACTTATGAATATGAATTCATGTATAAAGGTGTTGAAATATTCCCATGTTTCTTTTATATGATCATGAAAAATTTTATCTCATTATTCATTTTTATGATTCTCACCCCTTTTATATCCCATTGAAAATTATTATTCCCTAACATTTGATACATTATTTATATTATTATTTCTTTCATCCCTTAATAGGATTTATATATCATCCCTTTATTCGATGTTTCATTAAGTTATCTTGTGAGGTATTATTAATTATATAATATTATAAGTATATGAAAAAATATTCCAATAATGCTGATGTACCCCCTATTTTAAATTGTTATGTAATGTAACTAAATACCCTAAGAAACTAGAATTATTGACATTTTGGGTTGTATTATTTGTCCTCTTTTGTAATGAATCATGAACTAATGTTTAATAAATGCAATGGTTGTCATATTTCTTTATTCCCATAGTTATAATGCATATGTGCAAAAAGAATCGCATCGCTTCGTGTGGTGGTAGTCCACCGTACACAAAAATGGTTCTATAATATCCCCTATGAAATTAAAATTAAAAAGAAATATTATATATAATAATTAAATATGTATAACTAAATTAATAATATCATTTGTATTCATTGAATACATCCATTATTTTCATAAAAACAAAAGTTAAAAACACTTAACTTTAATTTGTAAAGTTGTAGTTTTTTGTACATATGAGCGACGTTTTTATTTTCCAAGAGGTTATGAATTAAGATGGTATAGAATGTATTATAATATAAAAGGTATAAAGATATTATAAATAATTTATATACACATTAAAACAATCATTATATCAATCCATGGGATGTGGTGATGGAAAATGAATAACATCAGTTCATGAGGTGATAGTTCATTCTATACAATAATGATGATATCATATCCTATTTGATAGAAGTGGAGATGAATATAGGTTGTTATATTACACATAATAATATATTATTATATATGATATAAATTGTTTATTATTTTAACATATATGGAAACTATTTTAATGATTTATAAGAAGAAGTAAAATAGAATCACACAGTTAAAATCATTACCTCTTATTCGAACAACCTTTTTATATTCCTCATGAAGCCCTCATATATTTTCCTTATGATCAATAAAAGTAATATTGGAATTGTGTATATAGATAATTAATACATTTGGTTAGGTATTTTCATAAACCAATTTGTTGGTAAGTGGAAATAATATTAGATAGTGGGTGGCGTTTTATAATAGAGGAGAGTGGCACACTAGTAATTTTTTAAAAGAAATAGGAATTTTGACATTTTTAACAAGAAAAAAGGATTAAAAATTATGAATTAAAGAGGTTATAAGGTGAAAATATTTCCATGAAATGTGTTTTTCAAGTTTTCTAAATCATTCTACACTTTATCTTTTAATGTTAACCTTCTAATAAACATGTTTTAAACATAACCACAATAATTAATTTTCACTATTATTGAAATTTATTATGGTAAAAAATAATTGACCTCATTAGATAAAATAATTTATATTAATTCCTTATATGGAATCCATTTTTCCAAATTCCATTCACATAAGTTTTATAATTTAATTTAAAATTAAACCTATATATATAATGAATAATTAGGGTTCCATAGAGAAAAGTATCAAAAGAGTAAAATGTTTTTATATCAATATTCAATATAAAATTGAATAAAATAAACTAAATTTTATTAATAGATATATAATTTAAATAAGTTTACATTTAAAACCATATTAAAATAAAATTTACCTTGTAATTTCCTTTAATTAAGAATGCATTATTTTAATAAATACTGTTATTTTTCACCATTCACTGAAAGATTTATCTTTTATGAAATTTATCAAAGAAAAATTCAAAAATAATTTTAAATTTATTATTCCAATAAAAATTAAATGAATTTTTTTTATATCTTAAAAATTAATTTCAATATAATTTAATTAAATACCCCAAAACATATTTTTAGAAATATATAGTTTTTAAGAATTGAATTGGATTTATTATATATTCATCCTATAATATACCTATGATGAATATTAAATAATTTATTGAATATCTAATATATAAATTTCATTAATATCATTGACCAAACTTTAGTATTTAAATTTATTTAAGAAGAACATATTTCAGTGCATAAAAATAGATTTCAGAAAAACTATTTCTTAATCATAAATTTATTCTTATATTGATTTCTAATTATTTGGACACAAAATATTTTATTTTAAATACATGTGTAGACCATATATTTTCATAATTTATTTAATGTTATTCATACCATTGAATCCAATTTTTTAGAAATAACTATAAAATAAAATAATGTTATTATAATTGAATTCTGTGTTTCGTTAAAACTCAGTGTAGCATGTAATAAAAGATATAGAAGATAATATATATTTTTTAAAATACAATAATAAAATATATGGGTGTTACATAAAATGAATCATGGTACTTCATATCCATAAGGAGTCATTTTTTGTGTCATCCCATCAGGATTCCATGATCCTACCATGTGTATAGTTCCATCATCGTCATAGTCGCATATCTTGTGAACTCTCCCTCTAAAGAATATCCATACCATGATAGTCAACCAATTAAAAGTACCAAAGATAATTCCTCCCAAGGAATGCTAAATTCACATAATAGGGAATAATGTAAAATTAATTAATATTGCATGGAACCATGACAAAAAGTAGCAACAAAAGAGTATGTTTGTTCAAATTAAATGTGGATATAAAGGTACATAATCATTCGTACAATATCAAAACCCACATATGAGTTTCATGGGATACACACAAACCCACAGGTAATCCCTATCATGAAATATTAAGCAGGTTATGCTGAAATAGTCCCACGTTATGGGAAAAATAGAACAGGTAACTTAAAAGATAAGGAACATCTAACATCAATGTTTTTTATTTCAACCCCAAACATTTCTAAGAGTTCATACCCAATCAGACCCATAGAACAGTATGAAATATATTTTATGATAATAATCCTAATAACCACCACCAAAATCAGCATAAATGGGTGATAGATAAACAACAATAGGAAATGGAATTTGAAATAGTCTCGATATATGATTTATCATGAGATATGAGAGAAAAATATAATAGAATAGGAGGAAAACACTCATAGAATAGTTAATATTCATTCATCCATCATCAAGGATTAAACCAAGTGTATGATTGTTAGAAGAAATCTTGAATATATCCTAGGGTCAACCATGGTTTAAGGGAAAATTCTGATATAATTTATGATTTAAGGGGACTTACATATTTATAGTCATTATATAAAAATGGATTCCATGACATATCACAAATAGTAACACCTCAATGTGTCCCAAAATAGTGAGGGATTTAGTACAAGGAAGTCTCCCACACGTGAGTGTTCCGTAGTCAAATTAGGGTCTAGAATCAGCATCATGGTCAATGGACAGATCCAATAAACCAGTAAAATTTCCATACCTCATTTTTCATCACCACGTTATAGCTTATCAGACCAAAAATGGAGAATAAAACACAAAACTAGTCCATAATATAATAACAATATAATATTCAATACCACCCAAACTCTAACTTCCATCCTCTACACTATATTAAATTCTCTATTCCATACCTACATAAAAATATAAAGACCCATAAATCCTAACAACTACAATATAGTACTCAAAAACAATCCACATTCATAACCTACATGTTAAAACTGAAGTAATCAGTTTTTAAGAATTGGTTAAGTTAATAATCCATTTTTATCATGAAAACCCAATATTGGGATAATCCTTACAAAATGGGGGTGTTTCAAATTGAATTATTAATTGGAATGTAGTGTACAAACTATGTGATTTATCCACAATCAAAAATTGGTGTAAGAATTTATATGTGCTCTTAGTAGGTCGGTGACATTGTCAATGAAAATATTCTACAATTTTCATATTTTAATTGGAAAATGATATAACATATTGGAAATTTACTAATTTTTACCTTTGACCTATTGATAAGAGAGATAATTCATATAATTCTCAAAAACCCTCTACTTTATAACCAATCACATGAAATGATATTTCAGTGTCTTGTACCTTTTTTGAATACCTAGGTAGATATCTCACATAGAGTGATGATAAGATTTAAAAATGTATTCAATTGAGGATAGTTGAACTACTATAAAATCATGAAAGTGAAACTCCAAATTCGGATCATCTATCCATCGATCAATGGTATCCCATTAATTAACGTTTGAACTCATTGTATGATAATCTTGTTTTGAATGTTAAGCCTTATGTTCTTTTTAAAAAAAATCAAGAATAAGTGTTATTTGAAAAAATACCACAACTAAATTCTTCTTATAACATATTATGTGTATATTAGAAATAACTCCCATTATATTCCATATGTATTAGTATTTTCTAACAACTTAGTTATACAACATATTAATTAATGAATCAACTAATGAATTTCCAATTTTTAGATTTGTACACAGCCTGAAAGTTGAACATCTATATATATTCCATCAAATATCATTTTATCAATTTCAATTAAAATTTTGAAAAGCGTTGCATCATGATTTTTTCCATCTATAATGACAGTTAACATTTCACTAATGAGGGATTTATTCCACGTTTTTTTACATTGACCACTATGTCTAGTATAAAATAATGGGTGGGGTAGTTCTTCTATTGTATCATTATTTTTTATGATTCTTATGAAATAACTTGATCCTTCTCCAATAGAAAAAAACAAAATATAGATCTAGAAACATCACAAAAGAGAACATATCCATCACTATGTATTGAAAATACAATAATAGGTTTATAAGTGAGTAAATCCTTTAGTTCCTTCAATGATTTAAAACAATACGAATTCTAATAGAATGGAATAATGTACCTTACCAATTCCATCATGTGAGATACACGGCATTGGAAATAATGGACCAATCATTGAAAGTATCCTTCTAATCTATGAAAATTTCAAATCTAAAATATAATCTTATTTAGTTTTTAATAAATAAAAGCCTCAATTCAATTAATATCGATTGATATGATTTTTTAAAAGATGAATTTGTGAACACAATGTACTTATTTCATATAGATGTAACACTTTGTGATCTTTTAATAGATAATATTATTCCCTAATATACTCAATAAAATCCCAAAAGTTTATTACTCATTATATTATTTGTGAGAGTACACTAATATTTTATCAAAATTTACCACATAAAAAGTATTCATGTATATAAGAATTATTTTTTCACCGATTCCATGAAACTATAGGTGAATTAGTGAGACAAAAAGTATGAAAAATGATTCAAATTGGTCATAAAACAACTAAAAGTTATCTTGGTCATATCCTTTTTCGTAAAATGAAGTAGTTGGTTCCTTTATTGAGGATCAATTTTAGAGAACTATTTGGATGCCTTCGACTAATAAAATAAAAAACATTATAGCGAGTGGATTCTGATTATTTATAATAACATTATTCAACTTACGATTATTAACACCATGTAAGTGTGAACAATCTACTTTATTAAAAACTTAGAACTAGAGTGACCCAAGGAAAGATACTTGACCTGATAAAAACTTTTCTTCCCAATTTCTCTATACGGATGTTCCTACCATGAAATTTTTATGATTATATATATATATAGGATTTGAGGTATAAACCGTACTTATAGTAGATTGATAAAAATTTCCATTTCCATTTCCGAAGTTAGAGATGATTAGTTATCTACGAATATATCATGGAGTCAAACTACTATTATAGGAAAATATATATGTTCATTGGCATCAATAGACTACATGTTCAATGTTTTTAGAAAATATGAGATAGTTCTTAAGAAATTATGTGATGTTCCATCTTTACCTTAATTAGCATCCCATTCTTATCTGAATTACAAAAAAAATATTATGTATATATTAAATTCACTTGTCAATAATCACATTTAATGTGATACTTTAATGCTACCAGCTAATCAATTCCCAATTTTGAATTAATTTATTCTATTTCGATGAATACAAACTCCAAAAATCTGGTTTATTTGATGGTAAAAAATGATGAATAATTAAATCCCCTAAGATCTCATTTTTTTGAGGCATCTTAATAGTGATAACATTGTGAATCATTTTCATAAAAAATTCCATATGTTATGAACTCAATAAAAAAATTAATGGGATGAAAAAATTTCAAATAGAACACATATTCTGTTAGATTTAAGAATAATGGAGCCTTGCATCATCAATGGACCCACTTATTCATTTTTCACACTCTACTCTACTTCAAAAAGTTTTTGATCTACTCTCATAGAATAATTTTATCTCCCCTACTAAGGTGGTTCCTAATGGTGTTTTGGGGTATTTATAGATTAAACCTAGGTACCATAATTAAAAGGGTGAGAACCAATATAAATTTTCTATCCTGGTTTGGAATTAGATTCTATGTATATAGTAGAACCATATCCTCTGGTTCACTTTGAAGGATTTATACAATAGCTCTTGAGATGTACTAGGTGGGAAAAGTTATAAAACAATCAAATTAGAGTTTTAAAATCCATTTTAATGCGATTAGACAAACAATATTGAAATAAACCCATCTGGTTACATTAACATGAGGTAAATGTGACTGATTCAGGGGACTGATTCATTGGTGCTCATCTCACCTAGGGTTATATGTCACTTTTGAATATATTACAATCACTAAAGCTTATGAGTAATTCTCAGAGGAAAATAATATTACATCAAATTATATTTCCATAGATATATTTCTTTCCATAATGGATATTTTATCATTATCATGACATTATTGGCACAAACCATCACTACATGAAAACAAATGTGTGATCAGAGGAAATATTTCAAATTTTCATCCTTGAGTGTGTCATTAGCTTCTTCATCTAGTGAAAAATTTACAAGGTATTTAATTTGGGATGCATATTTTATAAATGATATGATCTACTACCTTGTAAAAAATTTATATACTTTTTGTGACACTATTTGCACTGAATTACATGTGAGGATATGAGTGGCCTTCTTCGGCCCAAGAGAATCCATCATCTGATTCTACAAATCATTACCAAAATTCTTGGGCATGTGAAAGTTTAAAGGTGTCTTATCAATATTTAAATCAATGTGAAAGGATATTCTATTCCAAATAAAGACATCAATTTTTCCTTTTCTATGATGATGATTCAAAACTGACAAAGAAGAGGCACGCAAGATATCCCTATTGTGCACAAGAACCATATCCACAGGTAAGATCCTTGTGTGACAAATATGACTTCATCTAAATTCTCACTGGATCATTTGTAATGGATAAAGACAATGTCTCTTGGATGTCCTCTTCCATGACTATAATCTTGCATGCTGATATCCAATGATTGGGATATAAGTTCAATTGCACCCCTATTCATCATGCCAATCCTCCAAAATCCAAATTGTCTCTCTTTTATGCCTAAACTTATCTTCTATGACATCATGAAATAAAGAAACCCTCAAGTTAAGATCCTATGAAAAGGGTTCCATGTGGTTCCTCGATTTAGTGGGTCTATAGTTGTGTAATCCTCTCTAAACCTCTTTTATCCTTAATTTGGTTCACACAAGGGATCCTCCAATGCGTGAACATGATCTTGCGCACAACACTCCAAAGTTTTTCATAGCCCTTGGCTTGCATGAAAGTATATCTTCTTCTGTTAAACAATTCATTGAAGCTTTATAGTCAACCCATATATCAGAGCACCATGTTTTATCACCTCTTTCATTCAACCCATGTGCCTTGCACACACCTCTTGCATGTATCCCACTAATCTTGAATGTAGTGATTTCATGGTCCCTTAAGATATTTCCTCTATGCCACAAGTAAATTTGTTTCCATCCCCTTTTATTCTCCTCATAGGTATGTTGATTCCTATTTTTTCATTACATGGGCATGCTAATGTGTAATTCATGATTGAATTCTCCTCCAAACCATCACACCATGTATTTTCTAATATAAATTCCTTTCAAAAGGTAAATGATCGATAGTTATGTAATTCCAAGGTGTGGTGTGTGAGTCCCCCATGTCTACACTGCATGATGTTGAATTTCATAGCACCAACATCCTCAAAACATGTCATTAAACTCTAGTCATACCCTATGTAACATACACAAGATTCCCTATGTATGATCATCATGGGATTCCACCTTTCCCTCCTTCGTGGGATGATACCCCATCACCATGGATGAAACTACCTCTCTAGAGAATCATTAATGTGGAATCCCTAAAAAACCTCTGATAGAAGTTCATGATGCTCCATGTAGAACTAACATGGAATTATATCCTCCTCTAATGAAATTAGATCCTCCCCCCAAGGAATGAAATCCTTATAGGAATCCCTAATGGATTAAGTTTATAGTGTTTTTTTCAAGAGATGGGAACTCTCAAATCCTAGTCCCTCTCCCTTTGAGCATTGGCATCCATTCTTCAGTAGATTAAGTGAACTATGTTATCTTCACATGTATTGAAACCTATTGTTTCTCACATCAAGAATGAATCATGTGGGCATAGATGATAGTGGTGATGACATCCGCACAATGAAGAACATCATCATGGGCCTTCTCTTTAGGTGTAATCCCAAACCACAACCACTTTTTTGGGATGCTCCCATGCATAATCCCTAACCATGTCCCCTCAATTACAAATCTCTCATTTGTAATCCCCACTCCAACAATCTTGAACTACGTGGACATTGATTCCCAACTAATTAGAATAAGTTGGAAGCCTCTTCATGGTTCAATACTAATATCCATATCCATCATGGTCATCACGTTGGATGATTCATCTCTAGAAGATCATCCAACTAATATGGGAGACCATGTCTCCTCTAAATCTAAAGGAAAGCTACCGTGAATTATCCCCACACCATCCAGCCCCGAGTAATATTATTAGAAAGGGTGGATTCCATGCGTAAGCCCCATACCATCCCTTATGGTTTCTCCTTTTGTGGAACGAGCATTCGTAACCCAAGACATTAAACTGGATGAATATGTCATGTCATACAACCATAAATTTCAGAATAGAACTATATGGGTTTTCTTACCTGTATTATAGGAATGATATATAGGATGCCTCCTTGAGGATCAATCCTGATAAATGGTAAACCAAGGTGTACACTCTTGGGGGTATACCTCCTTGATCAACCACCATGGTGTGTTCTAATCAAATTTCATCCCTCAAAAAAAGATTTTAAACATTTGAACCATCTCTATAACTAATACCTCAAGATCAAAATGTGATGAATAAGGATAAATCCTTGCAATATGTGTGCATAAGGTGTCATCTACCTCATTCTACACATGGGATGCATGAGCTGAAATCCATGGAAGATATGCCTTTGGAATCAGATAACATATGACCCACATGGGATGCCTTGGGTTCCACACCAAATATTTCTCCACGAGATACCCTCATATGGGGAAGAATACAAGTGACCAATGTTCATATCACCTAGATATTCGAGAGATTCCCAACGAGACTACTCTTCTGACTAAATGTTGCTTCTCTATCCTAACCCTTTGAATTTTTTAGACATAATCGTCGTAGTTAATAGGAATCCACAAAGAGAATGCAATTTGAATGAGTTGAAAGAACATACATAACTCTGTGGGGGAGACATAGAATAGGAAATGAGTGTAGAGGACAAACCCATGGAATGATAAACTAACATCAAATCATGTTATTTTGAAAAATAAAAATACATCATCATTAAATGTGATGAAATACTCATGCCTTTTGAATTCATGAATGTGGGGAAACAGATTTCTGATTACAATGTACATAGAGCACATAGAGACGGTCATACCCCAGTGAGCATCAAAAACAGAAATAGTGGACCCAATGTGAAACTATTCTCATAAACATGGGAACTAGTATAATTTGAAACATCAATAGAATAGCAGGTCACCGGATTGAGATATCTAGAACCAGTGCCCACAAATTAAATGGTTGTCCAAAAATTGAACTCACCTAAAATTAGGGCAATCTTAAATTAGGCATTCTGTTATACAACATTTTCAGTGCAGACCTTGCTCTCTCACTCTCTCTAAAAATTGTAAAATATTTGACCATGTTGGGGAAATAAACATTGTGTTCTGTGTATGTGTGAAAATAGTTAAATCCTCATTCATTGTAGGACCCATGTGGTAGGAAACCAGTAACCCAAACCCCATAGATTCATGGTGTAGGAGAAATATAAATTTAGCAATCCCACCCACTTATACCAAAAATTATTCCATTAGTACAACTACTAGTTTCCAACGACCCATCTCACCCTTAGAGATAATTCAATGGAGGGTGATTAATGCACTTGTTTATTGGTATGGGTTGGAGGGGACCATTCCCATAAGTGATATAGATTGCTAAAACCTGGATGTTTCAATTCCTCACAAACAATAGAACCCCAAGGGCATCAAAGGGAGAAACTAATCCTCCCACTCCAGTAGAAAATCACTTCGGGATCCTCTCCCAATATTTATATTACTACTCTCCCCCCTAGGAAAAGGGGGTATAATATCCCTTTGTCACCTCAGTTGTGACTAATACACAAGATCCACAAAGATAACTTCTACTAGGAGTTGTTATCACCAATAATGATTGGTCTCCCAGACCAAATAACAGGTGGACTATACACCTGCTCTCTTGGCCCCAGTCTGATCTATGTGATGCTAACATCGGGCAATAGCTTTGTAGAATTTCAATAAAGGGGTGTCATATTCTATAGTAGTAGTGTTACCTACTACCATAGGTCATTCAAAAAAACCCTTAAACTAATGAGTAAAGAACCATCTAGGCCTTATTAGGATTAAGACATTAGTCTCCTCAAAGGATGTATTGATTGGGAATATCAATCATTGGTGTCACCAAAAACCACTACATGATGTCCCATGAAAATTATATTCAGCATAGAGGACCTCCCTACACATATGTCAACCCAATAGAAAGTCCTAACCACTCTCATAAGAAACATGAAAGTCCTCCTCATGTTCTTGTCAATGAAATTAGTGGTCATCCATGATTCTTCGATAGCCAGTATAGAGGTCCTCCCCATCCTCACACTCCACAACATAGAGGTCCTACAAGTGTTACAGTTCATCAGCGTGAAGGTCCTACTTACTCCATTCCTAACTCAATCGAAGGTTCTCCCCACAAAAATAATTGATCAAATTTGAGGCCTTATCGACTTCATCGATCATCTATAAGGAAGACCTCCTCATGCTACCACCATCAAACAACGCAGAGGTCCTCCCCATGCTATAACGGACCAGAGTGGAGGTCCTCCCCACTCATCCAACGACCAGCATAGAGGCCCTCCCCATATTTACATCTTCCTAATTAGAGGTCCTCCCTACTCAAATAACCAACACAGAGCTAATCCCCCTGTCCAATTCGATCACATAAAAGTTTCTCCTCCTACTTCAACCTACCAACATGGAGGTCCTCTATAAACCATTACCACTTTTCGGCACTGATGTCCTCCCCGTGATCCCTCTAACCATAGTTAAGTAAATCCTCACTTAGTCAATAGCCAAAGTGTAGTTCCTCCCCTCTCCCATAATTTTATTAATGGATATCCTCCCCACTCATATAATAATCAATAAGAAGGCCCTACCTATATACAAACTTATCAATGTAGAGATCCTCCCCAAGATACCCGAAACAAACACTAAGGTTCCCCCTATGCTTAACAAATTCTCTACATAGAATAATATTCCTGAGATAATATAAAAAACCACCACCTCCGATAGGAAAATGTTAGGAGAGAAACAAACCGTAATTAGTATCACCAACATCTCAAATTATAATATTAAATGATACTCAATGTTGGATCCTTCACCTCAATAATTTACATCATTGTCTGGGGAAATAGCTCGAGAGGTGAGTTTTTTCATCCCAATTGTTGAGATTCACTGAATTCCCAAATCCTTACACATAGACATATAGGTGGAGGAAGATTTGGTCACTTTCCAAGGGAGCACAATGCAATCATCTCATTCATCACTTGTTTCTCTCTCTACCTCTACCCAAGATCATAGTGAGTAATTAAATAAGGGGATAGATGATGAGTATCTATTTAGGTCATATTTGAGAATTTCCACCCTTAAAATGAGATAGAGGTTGTAACACCATCGTATAGGGATGCGATGTTGTGGCCTGTACCAATTTCAATAGATGAACAAAATTAAAATGAATAGGTAACTCACATAGTGGCTTCGTTGAAGTCTAACTATCCATCTTAGGTATCAATGACAGTGTTTCTATATGTATACCAACTAGATCCAATAGAATATTGGCCTGACCAGAAGCAGGGTCCTACTTCTATAAAGGTGATACTGTGGGAGACATTGACTGATGGTCAGTTGTTAGTAGATTTCGGGATGAATGAAACCATGAACATTGATATTCTGGAGTCCCTCAATAAGTACTAGGTCATGTTCTTCCACTAGACCCTCTAAAAAATTATTCATAACCTCCATGACTACTAGTTGGTCAACCCTCGAATCTATGAGAACTTTGAAAACATTGATCAATAGTGATGCATGGTGGAGTTTGCAACACTCCCAGTGGCTCAACATCCTGTGTTGACTGGCTACCACTAGACCCTCCCCCAGAGATGTATCTAGGGCCTTATCTTTCTCTATATAATCTTGTAGGAGGCATTATTTTAGGTTAAAATCAAGGTCTAGTGACGGTATTTTGTGCTCCAATTTAACCTCATCCTGTA
The DNA here is from genome assembly GCA_963277665.1 of Viscum album. Classification (NCBI taxonomy): domain Eukaryota; kingdom Viridiplantae; phylum Streptophyta; class Magnoliopsida; order Santalales; family Viscaceae; genus Viscum; species Viscum album. The sequence goes on from OY728136.1 coordinate 646,717,170, forward strand.
TCATACTGACTTTACTATTGATATTGATGATTCTCCTATAGTTATAGTTATGTTCAATATTGTTTTCCATGAAATATCAAATAATTGGGGCACCTACATGGGGTTCAATATAGAAAACTCACCCCCAAGGGAAACACAACACCAGGAGGACCCACTAATATATTTCCACACTCTCATGAAAATTCAAGCACTTAGTCTTGTAAATACCTCTACGTCATTGAATATTTATCAGAACACCAACAAGGTTAACGAGTTGATTGGACCATACAAACTTTATGGTCCATCAAATTTTATATAGAAGACAGAGTTCAATCTCACAATCAATTTTTTGCACCAATATTTCTGGGATATAAAGAGGACTATCGATGATATCCTTACTATTTACCACCTATATTAATGTCATCCTTGTCAGGATCCTATTATTCTTCCACATAGGAAGCAGGGGAAGCTGGAATTCCACCTCATCCAGTTTCTCTTGATCGATCTTGGTAATACCACACTTCCTGAAAAATTAAAATTAGGGGTCTAAATTAAGATACCATGATCTGAGTCACAGAATCTACCTGAGAATCATGAGAATCTTCCCCAAGAACGAGATGGATCCACTCCATGATCCATCAATATTTCCAACCCATTCTAAGATATTATCAATTCCCAAGTAGTTAGGGATCCTCATCAAGATAGTAATCCCTTCATGTAATATTTGATTATATCTCTCACTACTTTCCTTGAATTCCTAATGAAAATTCATGTGGAAATCCCACCAGAAGGAAGAGTCATACCTGTAATGGGTGAATGATATAAGAGCAACCCCAGATTTCTAGAATCCTAACTTTCCCCCCTTCAAAAGGATGGTTGAACCACTATATCATCTGTTCCACATGATACTAATGGGTGCACCCATTTTGGGAACTCAAGATCAGCAGGATCCCTCCATGCTCAAATGTTTTGTTCATAAATTAGAATGGAATGTGTTCGTCTAGAACTACTAGTTAGATATAAGGACTATTTCTGATTAGGAGGACCCCACAGGATGTTTCCGTACTAGTTAAGTTCCAAAACGTGTGAGAAATGTATTTACAACCTCTTCAAGTGAAAGAAGCTGCATGATTAATTTGTTACAAAATTTATTACATAGTGGAAGTGACTTAAGTATTCAATCTAAATTCTTCTAGCCCAAGAGAATCTGATAACGGTGTGCATGGGGAACCTTAAAAAGTAAATGTTCCACACCCTCATCACTTAAAATATTCTAGGTGGATTCTAATATTTTAATTACAATGACCAATACCAAGAGGAAGACTTGAATTATTCCATGAAATAATTTCAATTTTTTTCGTCCCCTATAAAAAGAGCCACAAAACTAGAGACTCTGTTCATTGTATAGGTAGAGGCACCCAAACAACTAGACTTGTTTTGATAAAGCATCGCCAATCCTATCCTCACTAAAAGTTACAACCACAATACGTAGATCCTTTCCCAATGAAAAATCAGAAGACAATACCCCCTCAAACATAATTACCTTGGTAAGAGAATCAGGATCCAACCCCTCATAATTTTGAAACCCCTCATCATGATTTGTATCCAAGTGTTCCCTTCCTATATATAAGATAATCAAACTATTACCATTATAAATTCTAGGTTCCAAGTTTTTACTACAATTCCGTAGGGAAATCCTTTTTGAAGATTTTAGTGTGAAATAATCCCCATAATTCCCAACTCACTAATCACCCCAATCAATACCCTTACAAAAGCAACCTTGATTATACCATCAATAAATGTAATATGTTAAATTATTAGCTCCATGATCAAGTGGATAACACTATATTCACTTTTTTGATGTGTTGACATAGGGATGACATATCTTTATAGATCCCAATATGGAATGTTAATGTTTGGATTAGTGGAAACCAGCTACCATCCACGAGACTCAAAATCATGATGACTAGTTAGCTCGCTGAGAAATTTATCATCCCCATGACATAATCTAGGCACAACTAATCATGAATAATTCCTCTAATGTTTTCACCCATTCATCAATTTATATTTTTGTGTCTACACCTTATCTATTTATGTATCATAAGAGTATACATTGGCAGATTAAAGGAAATAAGATTCCTCTATGGGTGTCAAAGTTGACCCACAAACATGGAGGTTCTAAGACTTAGGAGTTGGGAATCACCACTAGGGTCATCCCAGAATTGGAAGAATCATTTGATGATTAGAATGAGAATGCATCCATGAAAACCATCGAGGTTTTGGATCCCTTCATGATCACTGTTGATAAGGGATACCCTGAAGATTCTATGAGAACAACTATTTTATGTCTTCGAAGAGGAATTAATTAATCTATGAACCATTTGAATGCTCACTCTAGTACTCCATGCTAGGCCATGCATGCTGATAGGACCAAAAAGTTGTAATTGTGATGTTATCACCAGGTATAGTCCTCCCATCATTCACTATCATACACACTTCCATAGTAGACTATGATCAATGTCAAGAAAGAATAGCTACATCGACATCATGATCAGCTTCACACGATGGAAGCCTGGTGTCAATATATTTATAGTTAATAGATGGTGCATTAGGGTGTGTTTGATGATGAGAATCATGAAATTTCTAGAACCATTCAGAATCCAGTCATTTGGATAGTTGTACCCACCATTCTTCATGCCAAAGAATGACCCCCCATGGTCAAGATCTTGAATCAAGCATAGAATTATTATTTGTTTAAGAGCATATTTAGCATTCATGTGAAGCTATAAATACTTGAGTACCTCTATATATAATAAGAGTTATGAGAATCTCCCATAGATTCCTTAAAAATCCCCCTATAGTTTGAAGAATATGTAGCAGTTGTTAATACTTTCTACGTTTATGAGGTCATGCAAGCAGAATGTCGAACCATCATCTTATTCTATGGAGAACAAGACGAATATCTCATGTAGGGTCACATACACCCATTGTATATCACATTCCAACTCAATTTCATGGATGTCCATTGTTTTTCTTGTTTACACAGGTTCTGGGATCGATCTCATCCTAACTCTGAGACTTTGTATGTTGGGACTAAATGAAGAAGACATGAGTCCTATTGAATTTATGTTTCTAGGTTATGACAGGATCGAACATAAACCATGTAGAGGATTTTATTTTAATTCTTATTTTGGTACCCTAATAGAAAGATTAATGTCCATGGTTATCTCATAGGATACACACAAAACCACGTTGATGGGTAGGCCTTGTCTCTATCTGAATGAAGTAGTTCACTCCTCTTATCACCAATGCCTTATATTCCCCCTCAATGGTAGAGTATGTATGCATGAAGGTGATCTATATCCCTTTGACTCATGTGATGATCACTATTCGGATGACTAATATTACAAGGGAAAGGATATGAATGCTCAGACAAATGATATTGATCATGCAACCATTGCTCCTAACCCATGGATAATCATATATGACACTTTTATCCTCTTTATTCCCAAGTTGGGGGCCATATCGCCAGCCATGGGAAACTACTTCATAGTTTCGGATAGAAAGGGGTTCAATGTCCCTAGTTTGAAGTAACATCATATTATTAATCCATATTCCTACATCAGATTGGCTTGGTGATTCTAGAAACTCTTAGCCCTGTAATGTAATGAGATGTTATCCCAATTAATTATAATCCATGAAAACATCACATATTCCGTAGAGCCGACTTGAGTCACAAATAATCTACCACCACAATTTATTTGAAACCATGTGTGGATCCTATGGTTTAAGGCCATATGGAAATGGTTCAATAGTTTCTGTTATTGTGGTTTTAGTAGAGAATGAGTCCCCCAGTGAGGATTACACATCTGAAAAAGTTTGGACCAGTGTTCCCCTGGAATCAGACTGTGTGGATGAATAATATCCTCTCACTTATTTCCCTTCCTCAGATGATGAAGAGGATTTTTAAGACACTCCTATTGTATTTGATGAGGGAATCACCACCACCATCATTGACATGGTGTAGGTGTACCATGGTACTAAGAAAAATCTATTTCCAAAGATGATCAGTGCATATGGGGCAGAAGAGGAATAGTAGTAGTACGTACGATTCTTGAAGAAACATAATGATTGAATTTATAAGGGTTTTGAAGAGATGGAAAGACTAGACCCTATGATAAAAATCCACCATCTTAGTCTTCCTATGATTCATCGTGGGTTCAAGCTGCCTCCTAGTAAAATTCATCCATCTACCAATGTCAGGGTTTCGGCTGATGTTGATAAGCTCATAAAATAAAACTTCTTAAAGGACGTTTAGTACAAAAAATGGATGTCCACCACCATCCCTTAAGTATGAAGAAAAAGAAATTTAGAGTATGTATTAACATCTAAGACATGTCTAAAAGACAATTTTCCTCTTTCAATGACTAAGATGTTGACTGATGCCACTACTGGGTTCCATTCTTTTTCATTTATGGATGGATACTCTAGATACTATCAGATCTGGATGGACCCAAAAGATAAGGATTATACCAACTTCATACCACTGCAAGGGGGTTTCTCTTATCACATAATTCCCTTTATTCTGAAGAGCGTATGAGCCACCTATCAGTGATCCATGCACCACATAATTAGATTGATCCTCAAGAAACTGGTGTAATTTTTTTGTATGATTTGGTGGTCAAATACCACTAATATTAGGACCATCTCAGAGATATTGAGAAATTTTTATGTTTCATTTGTTTCTATTAGTTTAATATTAACCCCTTTAAGTGTTCTCTCAGTGTTACCTCTAAGAAGTTTCACAACTTCTTCATCAGATATATGGGCTTCGAGATCGACCCAGATTAGAGTATGTCCATTAGCCTAATGCTTCCTCTAGGAAACATATAGTAATTGTAATGCCCCAACACCATAATCTTGGAGTCGGGGCATTGTTTTAATACATTTTCATGATTACCACAAATCATGTCCTGAAGGACTGATCGGTTTACCAGTCTTGGAAAATAGATTACAAAGTTGAACATTACATTACATTTTCTAACATAAAATATAGTATAGATAATCCTCTAATAACTCCATTATTCCCTAGATTAACCATTCATATCAATCATAATACAATTCATGGCATCTTGGGATAATAAAACACAATAATGGAGTGTGCTCAAATGCCCAGTAAGGGTAAATAATTTAGCAGAATCTATAAACATTTAATGAACTAAGTATTATAAAAACAAAATAATTTTAAATATAATTTTGAACATAATATGGAAAAAATAAATCTACATTACAATATAAACAAGCACATGGATATTCTACTAGTTGAATAATCACATGTTATAACTAATTTCAAAATGAGGGAATGTATAGTTCCTGACATAATAACTACTAAGTCAAGGCCTTGTGCCAAGACCATTCAAAAATATTTTTTTGAGGCCTTGTGCATAGAGACTTGTTTGCCTCATGAGACCTATCTAAGAATCAAGTGGATATAGCGGTCCCTTCCCATCACTTACTAAGTCCAATGCATTCCTCATATTAAAAGGGTGAAATATAACAATTACATTTGTATTAAAACAAGCATATGAAATGTCAAGAATTTTTTCTTAAATCATGAAGGGTATAAAAATTGCACATCCATATTCAAATAAATCATAACTCATTAAATAAAATATGTAAGACTATCTAATAAATCAACCTCATTCATGAATAATATCCAGTAAAAGATTTTGATATAGTAAATAATAATCAGTAAAACTGTATGAGAGAAATATCTGTTTTTATGAAATAATTTAAAAGACAAACAATTTATAAAGAAAGAAATTTAAAATATATTTTTAATCAAAGTTTCATGTACCACATTGAAACATTTGAAAGGAACTAAAATTTTAAAACAATCATTCCAATATAAATAAATTCTTAAAATCATTTTGAAAATATGGACATTAATTAAATAGATATTGAAAAATAAATATTTAAATCATTTGAAATGATTATTTTGTTAATGATCCCCTTCCATAAAACCTTAAAATATTTCTTTTAAAAATAGTTTTTTGAAATATGGATAGTGGTGATAAATATTCCCCAGTAAATATTTTCACATAAAAAATCTCGGATAATAATGAGATTGAGAAATTCACCCTTACCATGTACTTTCCTTTGGTTGAGGGTACGTTTAACCTCTTGTATAATGACTTATATTTATTATTAAATTATAACAGAACCATATTCATATTTCTGATATCATACATGACTCATTTATGAATTTATACAACCCATACTAATTTCTATTTTAAAGTACCATTTCAGGTAATAATCGATTTCTTTATCGCACGTGTTTTAAATTGTTATTCTTGATATTATTAGTTATATCATGATTTAATTACATATAGAATAAAAAAATTATTTATATATCATATATATATATAATAAAAATATGTATAATAAATATATATATGAAATTGAATACACCGTTTATGGATATGGTAGGCCCTGTGTATGCATAAACGTTGTTTCTGTTTTCGTATCGTATTGAATGGATGTAAGTGAATGAGATATATGTAAATACATATATATATGCGTATATATATATTTATACTATAATTATTATGTGATATATTACTTACTAATTAATAATATATATTTTTATAATCATCATTGAATGGAGAACATGGAAATGAATCTCATCGTGTTGTGGAGACGGTAAGTCATACGTACGCACATGTGAGGATATCATTTCCTTAATGATAAAATGGTATGGAATTTGATGGTATATTAATTATAATAAAAAATTATCTTGTTATTTTCATTATTCTTATAAATAATACTCATCATTATATTAATCCAAATAACATAATGTTGAATAATAAATTACACCATGGTGTGGAGATGGTAACCGTACGTTGGCATAGATGGTGAAATTGTTAATCATATGATAGATAGAATAAATAATATGGTTGTACCATAATTATAATAACATCTTAGAATTTAAAAGAAATTTTATTTATTATTCTTGTATGGAAATAGCAGATAAAGAGGAAGTAGAAGAAGAAAAGAACATTGAAAGAGGCGATAAAATAATCACCTCTTCTTTAGGTGTTTACTTTTGATTTGAACAAAAGGAATCATTAGGATGTCTTTATGCTCGATGTATGGACCCTATGTTGAATATTTAGTTGTTGAGGGGAGATTTGAGAATGTTTTAGCCAAGCCAAAGGGCTCTTTAGGTGTGAATTAAAGAGAAATGGAGGTTCCCTTTTATAAGAAAGGTGATGGGAACTTTAGGAAAAGTATGAAATATTAATTTATCATAAAATAATTTTCAGATTCTAATATCTCAAAATTAATTTATTTCAAGTATAAGATAAGTATAGGTCAAAATAATTTCAACCAATAGGTTTTAGACATGTTATGTCATAAACATTATCCTATGTTTTAGATTTAACAATTTAAAAAATAAGTTAAAACTTACCATGTCCTCATGTATTTGTATACCACATGGATAATATCATTACTATAAAATTCCAAGAGAACCAAAAGCTGATGATTTATGACAGTTCAATATCTATTAAATTATTTGGATGATCTATATATTTTTATGATTTATATACAATTTAATACAATAGTATTTGTTTTAAAAACTCTTTTATGTCAAATTTAACACTCTTTAGTAATTGATTTTTTTAGTCATAACAACATGATTTCTTCAACCCAAAGGCATTATATCAAACCTCATATGTCAATTTCATCCATAAAATTCATGGATAAAATCAAAACTTTTAAATTATATTTATTTTAATATTAATAATATCATTTGTTTAAATCCTTCATTAACAAGATAATTACTGCATCACCATTGTGTCATAAATTAATTTTATTATTTAATGTCTAAAATAAAAAATAAAATTACCTGATGAAGGAAAAAATTTTATATTTATAATTAATAATTATAGTACAATTTATCTTATTTATTACTTTATATTAAAAATGTTTTAGTTATTAAAATTTGAATATAACACTTTTGACTCTTCTTTAAATAAAATATAATAAATGTCTTAATCTTACCAAAGTTAACCAAAACAGATCATATTTTTTCCATAAGGTTTATTTTGGTCTATAAACACTTATCCAAAAGAATTAAGATACATTTTGGGGAAATTATATATTAATATAATATTATTTTCACCATTAATTACCTTACCCACTTCTAATCGTGGTAAATAAAATTCAAAAGATATGATTCAACGAAAAAATATTTACAGCCAATTGAAACACATTTTACTTACAGATGAAAATCATGCATATCATATATTTTAAATTCAATTCACAAAATCTAAAAAATTACATTTTATACAAATTTGCTAATGTGCCTAGAAGGTGGGTGAAAGACGTTAAAAAGATTAATGAAATTTTATATATCTAATACTATTATAAAGTGACACCAATTAATTACATTGGATAAATATATTTACTATATATCTATTTTGACTTTAAGATAAATTAAAATTAAAATTTTTTATTTAAATAAAAAAAATTATTTTTATATGCTATATTGTATTTTCACTATTCATCAAAAATTGAATGTTTTAAAAAAAATCAAAAAATTCACCATAACATAATTTTTATATTCTAAATTTAAAAATAAATTTTATTTTAACAAATTAAATTTTCTAAAGTTTTTAAAATTAATTTTATTATTGTTCACAAATGGACATAAAAAGTAGCTTGTTTAAGAAAATAGTTTTTAAAAACATATACATTTCATTATAAATATGTTTTATTTATGTGAAAACATTATAAATCAAATTTAAAATTTTCTATTACTGTTTATATTAAAATATTTAATTGAAAAATAAATATATCATTTAAATAATTATCATACTAATGTGTTATTTTACAGAAACTCAATCTTGTGTGTAAACCCAGCCAACTCGATGTTGTGTGCAATATAAGCTATTAAATTACGTTTAAGAGATAATGTACTATGAAATAATTGGGTGTTACTCACTTCCCTCCATCAATAAATTGTGTCCTTGCAATTTTAAAGTGTTCTTCAAAAAAAATGTTAAAAATAGAAAATACTGTTGTGGAAAACCCACAATAAGATTATTGTTAATAAAATTTACACTCAATTAAAGGGAAAGGGAAATTAAAAAGTAACAACCAAATTCGGATTTTGAAATGGATAACATTGGTTGAAATTAGAGACACATAATTAGAGTAAAAAAGTAAATACTTATAGGTAGTGATTGAGGTTATCAATCACAAACAAGTGAACAATAAATGGAAAATTGAGGGCCTCAAAGCCATAAATCTATTATTATTTAAAATATCATCAGTTCAACAAAACATAATGTATTAGGATAACACATTTTTCAAGATGCATTATTTTATTTTATTTTATTGAAGAGGAATGATTAATTTACTATCTAGATAAGAACTCAAGAAAACATACTTGATTTCATTACTTTCCATAATCATATTCTTGTCATTTAGTTGTGCTTCGATTTATTTTCACTTCATCCCTTACTCTAGGAAATGGATGTATAAAAATTATTTTTTTTTCACTAAATCACATTTGATAAATCATAATGTCCACAAGTATTCCCCTAATCCTATAAATATTTACTGAAAACCAAATGGTTTGGTCAAAGTATCCAATGAATCATACTTTAACCTCAATCAAAAGAACAAATGTTCAACATACTCAATTCCAACCTTTATTCTTATCCAAAATACATGTGTCTAAACTCAGAGTCCAAAACACTATAAGGAATTTCAACATAACATAATGAAGATTTATTTTTTCATATAACAACATGTGAATACCTTCAACATGTATTTTATTAAAACATGATAACGACCTGAATTATCATAAAATATCATTTGAATATGTATTAACTTTCTTATTCTTTTTGTATAACATATAATAAAAGATATATTTCTTTAATCCATAAATGTTGAAAACTCAAAATAATGATGGTATAAAATTATTTTTCAAAAAACAATAAATCAGTTACATTGACGTAAATAATATGCAATCTACTTTTTCAAAATCAATTATATCTTATTCTGAAATCATTATCTCAGTTTCATAAACATATTAAGGGTTATATTTCCCCTATATATATATTTTCCAAAATTATTAAATTAAAATAGTATCACATTACATGGTATCATACAATCTCAAATCCTTAATGAAATAGTACCTCAGTATAATCCTAATATACTCTATAATTCTTATAACATGTATATAATTAATACAATACTCAAATGACATAATTATTTAATAAAAACATAAGAAAACTAATCAATTATCTTCATATGAGGTAGTATCATGACTTGATTAATATCTAAAAGCATCAATTAGGTTATACTCTAATGATTGGTAAAATGATTCGTGTAGTGTCCCAACTCCTTGTAGATGAATAATTGTTCATCTGAAACCTTTTTATTACCCTTGCAGTCATGAACATAGTTCCATTTTTTCTATGCTTATAAAACATTCCCATTCCCTTAAAACATTTACAAAGGTTATTGTTTCCAGAATTATCACATGTGGGAAAATCCTTTTTTCACTTCTTCACTTTATCCATCTTTTTTTCTGCCATCCTCTTATTCTCTTTCTTCCCTTCAAATCCATATGACATAGATAATGGATTACTTGTCTTATCAACACGTGATGTTATTTCTTCATATGATGAGAATACGTGGGAGAATATTTCCATTCTAAATGTTGGGATAATACCATGAAATATGTGAACCTTATAACTCTTTGGATCATGTGTATTGCTAGAGATCACATTACTTATATTGGGAACCATTAATAAATGATTAAATTAACAAGGCTAGATCATATCATAATGTATAATTAAAAAATTAGAAAAAATCTTATCATTACTTGAATATTTTTACACCTCTGGTCTTATAATCGTAAAAATGGTTTCTTTGTAGATATATTTACTCATAAATCCTTCATAATGGTTCATAAATAAAATTTGAATTATCCTAAGAATATTCCCTGAGAGTGTCAAACCAGGTGTGTAGTAAGGCACGTTGTTATGTACCAGGTTACCTTGAGTTGGGCATGGAACACCTTGTCAGACTTGTTACTCCTATGTACATATTTTCTAAAACCACATCCTCTTATAGTATCTAAATATCGATTTCTTTCTTGGAAAACTCAAAAAAAATATCCAAATTACCAAAATTCTTGGTAGTTATTCTATACCAATCCTCAAAGTCTATCATTGGGTAATGTTCCCTAATCATATTTTATCTAAATATCATTTCCAAGGATATTTCTAAACTTCTATATGATACCAACTATAATTCCTAGACCCCAAAAGCCCAAATATTGCGCATTATTTTAAACATTAACATGATTACTAAGAATCATGTCCCAAAGGACTGATCAGTTTAGCAATCTTAGAAAAGAGATTATATACATGAACATTACATTACAATTCTAACCTGAAATATGGTATAGATAATCCTTTGATAACTCCATTATTCCCCTACATTATCCCTTCATATCTAACATAATACACTTTTTGGAATCCTGGGAAAATAAAACATAAGATAGGGGTGAGTTCAGATGATCAGTAAGGGTAAATAATTTAGCAGAAGTGATAAACTTATGAGGCAAGATGTATAATAAAAAAATATCCTTTTAAACATAAAAAATGAATATAATATGGGAAAAATATGTAAACATTACTATATAAACATGAAAATAGATATTCTACTAGTTGAATAATCATAGGTAATATCTAATTTCATAACAATGGAATGCATAATACTGAACATAATAAATACTACGTCAAGGCCTTATGCCATGACTATTCACAAATATTCTGTCAAGGCCATGTTCCAAGACCCTAGTTTATCTCATGAGGCTTACCGATGAATCGGGGGTCAATTGTGGGCCCCTCCCATCACTTACTATGTCCAATGCAATCATCATATTAAAATAGTAAAACATAAACTAAAAATTCATATTAAAACTAGCATATTAAATGTGAAAACATTATTCGTAAATCATGAATGGTATAAAAATAGAACATATGTATCCAAAAAAATAATAACACGTTCAATACAATATGGAATATTTCATGATAAATCAAACTCAATAAAGAATAATATCTAATAAAGGATGTTGACATAGTTTAAAATGATCAGTAAAACTCTTTCAGAGAAATATCCATTTTTAATGAATTCATATAAATGTCACACTATTTATAAAGGAATACATTTAAAATATATTTTTTAATCTAAGTGTCATATACCACATTGATCTTTTTAAAGGAATTAACATCTTAAACTAATCTAAACCACATAAATAAATCCCTAAAATCAATTTGAAAATATGGACATTACTTAAAAATATTTAGAAACATAAATCTTCAAAACATTTAAAATGATGATCTAGTTAAAGATTATATTCCATAAAAATGTAAAATATTCCATTTGAAAACAATTTTTATAAAACATGGACATGGATGATAAATATTTTCCAGTAAATACTTACACATAAACAATCTCGGATAATAATGAGATTGAGGAATTAACTCCTCCCTTGTATTTTACATTGGTTGACGGTATGTTTAACCTCGTGTATAATTTACATAGTATGTTATTAAATTATTCCTGAACCATATTCATATTTATGATATCATACATTATTCATTTATCACAATATATTACCCATAATAACTTCCATGTTAAATTAACTATTCATCTTACAGTCTCTTTCATTAGCGAACATTTTTTTAACTTGTTATTCTTGATCGTATCACTTATATCATTATTTAATAACATCCAGAATATAAATCATTAATCATATATAATATATATTCAGAATATAGAGTGGTATAATAGATAGATTTATGAAATTGAATACAACATTTATGGAGACGGTGGGCTCTAAGTACGCATTAACCTTGTTTCTGTTTCATATCAAATTGAATGGAAGAAAGTGAATGAGATATATGTAAATACATACATACATATATATATATTTATTTATATTTCTAGTGTAATTGTAAAGTTATATATTACATAATTATTAGTAATATAAATTTTTATAATCATCGTTTAATAGTGAGCGTGGAAATGAATGTCACCACGCTGTGGAGACATTAAGCCGTACGTATGAACGAGCGACGATATAATTTCTTTAATGATAGAATTGTATGGAGTAAGATGATTTATTAATTGTAGAGAAACATTATCATGCTATCATCATTATTTATATACATAATACTCATCATTATATCCATCCAAATAACATAATTATGATGAAAAAAAATTACACCACAGCGTGTAGATGATAAGTTGTACGTATGCACAAATGATGACATTGTTATTCATAGAATATATAGAATAAATAATATGGTTGTACCATAATTATAATAACATATTTGAATTTATAAGGTACTGGATTTGTTATTTTACTATTGAAACAATAGATAAAGAGGAAGTATAAGAAGAAAAAAACATTAAAAGAGGTGATAAAATAATTACCTCTTGTTCATTTCTTTACTTTTGATTTGAACAAAAGGGCTCCTTAGGTTGGCTTTTGGCTAAAAGTAAGGCCTTTAGGTTTAATTTATGGTAGTTGGGAGGAGATGTGGGCAGGTTTTGGCCGAGATAAATGGATTTTTATGTGTTCATTAAAGAGAAAGTGAGGTTCCCTTTTTTAAGATTGGTGAGGGGAACTTTAGGAAATGCTTGAAATATTAATTTATTATAAAATTATTTTAGAATTATAATAGATCCAAATTGGTTTATTATGAGTATAGGATGATTATTTTTAGAAATATTCTCAACCAATAGGTTTTAGACATGTTTAGATCATATAAGTAAACTTAGTTTTTAGATTTAACCCATTTTAAAGTAAGTTAACTCTTACCGTTTCCTCTTATATTTTTATACTACATGGTTAATATCATTAGTATAAAATTACACAAGAACATAAATTAGATCATTAATGAAATTTTAATCACTATTCAATTATTTTTCTGAACTATAGATTTTTAGGATTTTTATATCATTTAATAAAATAGTATTTGTTTTAAAAACTCATTTATGTCAATTTTGACACTATTTAGTAATTTATTTTTCAGAAAAACTTCATTCCTTCCATAAAAACACATTAAATCATACCTCATATATCAATATCGCCTTTCAAATTCATGGATTTCATCCAAACATTCAAATTATATTTATTATATCATTTATTTTAATCTTTCATTAATAAATTAATTATTTCATCATAATTATGTCATAAATAAACTTAATTATTTAATTTCTAAAAATTATAAATAAAATACCATGATAAAATAAATATTTTTATATTTATAAGGAATATTTATAGTCTAATTAATCTTATGCATAACCCTATTTTATAAATAGATTATTAATTAAAATTTGAATTCAACACTTTTGACTCTTTTTTAAATAAAATATAATAAATGTTTTAATCTATCAAAAGTGAATAAAAAATGATAATATTTTTTTCCTAAGGTTAATTTTGGTCAAAAAAAATTATCCAATAGAATTATTACATTGTTGGTGTACTTACAAATTATTGTAATATTATTTTTACCTTCAATTACCCTACTAACTTTTAACTATGGTAAATAAAATTTAAAAGTTACTATTCACAAAAAAATTATTTTCATCTTATTGAACCACATTTTACATACTGATAAAAACCGCGTGTATTGGATTTTGGAAATTCAACTCAAAGAAGTGGTAAAATTCTATTTTATGCACATTTGCAAATATTCCAAAGAGGGTAAATGACGTTAAAAAGTTCAGTGAAAGTTTATAAATATAATCTAATTATAATGTGATTCTAATTAATTAAATTGGAATAATATATGTATTATAAATATATTTTTACTTTAAGATCAATTTTAATTAAAAATAATTATTTAAATAAAAAAATTTGGTTTTTATGTACTATGTTGTATTTTTCAATATTTATAAAAAAATGAATGTTTTTAGAATAATTCAAAAAATTCACCCTAACCTAAATTTTATATTCAATATTTAAAAATGTAGTCTATTTTACCAAATTCAATTTTTAGGAGTGTCTAAAGTAAAATTTTTTATTGTTCCCAAAAGGACATAAAAAGTAGTTCGTTTAATAAAATAGTTATTCAAAACTAATGCATGTCATTATAAATATTTTTTATGTGAAAACATTATAAATAAAATTTAAACTTTATTTTTTACTATTCATAATACAATATTTAATTTATAAATAAATATATCATTTTAATAATTATAATACTAATGTATTGTTTAGCAGAAACTCAATCTTTCATATAACGCAATCCAAGTCTGTGTTGCGTGCAATATAAACTATTAAATTACTTTAAAGAGATAACGCACTATGAAATAATATGGTGTTACATTCTCACCTCCTTAAATATTTTTTTCTCATAATTTGAAATTTTTTGTCAATAAGAAAACATTAAAAATAGAAAATACCTTTGTGGAAAAACCACATCAAAAATAGGGTTAATAAAATTTACCCTTAAAAAGAGGGAAAGTGAATTGAAAAAGTCACCACAAAATTATGATTTGGAATAACATAAAATTAGTGGTAATTAGAAACACATAATTAGAGGAAAAAATTAAATATTTATAGAAAGTAATTGAGGATATCAATAACAAGAAAGTGAACAATATATGTAAAATTAAGGGCCTCAAAGCCATAAATCTATGATGATTTAAAATATCACCAGTTCAAAAAAATAAGGTATTATGAGAACAAATATTTTTTAGATACATTATTTTATTTTTGAAGAGGATGGATTAATTTACTATCAAGATAAGAACTCAAAAAAATCATGATTTTATTACAAGCCATAATCATATTGTCATTTTTTTAGTTGTGCTTCGATCTATTTACACTTCTTCCCTTACACTAGTAAATGGATTTTAAAATGATTTTTTTACACCCGAAATGCATTTGATAAATCATCAGGTCTACAAGTATTCAGTTAATAGACTAAATTTCTAATGAAAACCAAAATTTTATGTCAAAGTATCCCATTAATAGAACATTAACCTCAAAAAAAATATCAATTATTCAACTTAATCAATTTCAACCATTAGTCTTATCCAAAATCATTGTGTCTGAACTCACAGTCAAAAAATTTATAAGGAAGGTCTTGATAACATAATGAAGACCTATTTTGTCACAAAACAACATGTGAATAACTTCCTAATGTATTCTATTAGGACATGGTAAAAACCTAAATTATCGTAAAACCTTATTTGAATATGTATATACTTCCTTATTCATTTTTTATAACATAGAATACAAGATATATTCCATAAATCCATAAATGTTTAAAACTCCCAATAATGTTGGTATAAACCGATTTTTAAACAATCCCTTAATGAGTTCCATGGATGTAAATAATATCCAATCTACTTTATCCAAATCAATTATATCATATTTCTAAATCATTATCTCAATTTTAGAAATAAATTTAGGGTTATATATCCACCAACCATATATTTTCATAAATTCTAAAATTGAAACTGTATCACATTACATGTTACCATACATCTCAAATACTTAATGAAATAGTACTACAATATAATCCTAATATACAATATAATTATTATAACTTGTACACAATTAATACAATAATAAAATGAATTGACTCATTAATAAGAAAATAATAACACTAATCATTCTTCTTAATCTGAGGTAGTATTATAACATGATTATTATTCAATAGCATCGATTGGGGTATACTCTAATGATTTTGAAATTGATTCACGTAGTGTCCCAACTCCTTAAAAATGTACAATTTTACATTTAAAACCTTTTTCTTAACCTTTCAATAACAAACTTGGTGTCATTTTTCTCCACACATATAACAAACTCCCATTCCCTTCATGAATTTACCAAGGTGATTCTTTCCATAGTTGTCACTTGTGGGAAAATATTTCTTTCCCTTATTCCATTTATCCATAATTTCTTTGTCATACTCTTCTTCTGTTTCTTTCCTTGAAATCCATAAGACTCAGAGTATTCATCACATATCTTATTAACACATGATACTATTTATTCATATGACGAGAATCCCTGGGAGACCATTTCCCTTCTAAATGTTTTCTTAAGACCATGAATGATATTTTCCTTCTTATTTTATGGATCATGCGTATTGATGGAGTTCTCATTCCATCAATTGGGAACCATTTTAAAATGAAGACATAAACTAGGTTATATCATCTCATAATATATAATCCAAAAATTAGAAAAATTATCCCCATTAATTGATGATTTCTTATATCTTGTGTTATAATCATAAAAATGATTACATAGATGATATATTTTCTCATAAATCCTTAAAAATGGTTTAAAAGGAAAATGTGAATTTTCCAATGCATATCCCCAGGGAGTGTAAAACTAGATGTGTAGTAAGACCCATTATCGTGTACCATGTTACCCTGAGTCATGCTTGGAACACCTTGTAGGAGTTGTTACTCATAAGTAAATTTGTGACAAAGCCACGCCCACTTGTTGTATCCAAATAGGGATGTGCTTCTTGGAAAACTCAAAAAATCTATACATTACCAAAATTCATGGAAGTTCTTCTATATTAATCATCTAGGTATATCATAGGGTAATGTTCTCGAATCAATGCTTATCTAAATCTAGTTTCTAAGGTTATCGATAAATCTCCCTCTAATACCAAATGAAACACCCCAACCCAAGAATCTCGGAGATGGTGCATTATTTTAATACATTGGCATGATTATAAGTAATCAAATCCCATAGGACTGATTAGTTTATTAGTCCTAGAAAATATATTAAATACATGAACATTACATTACAATTTCTAACATAAAATACAATATATATATATATATATAATCCATTGATAACTCTATTATTCCCCTAAATTAACCCTTCATATCAATCATAATACACTTCTTGGCATTATGAGAAAATAAAACATAAGAATTGGGTGGCCTCAGATGCTCAGTATGGGTAAATAATTTATAGCAATATATTAATATTTAAGGAAGGATGTATAATAAAATCATCAGCCTTTGAAACATAAATATGAACATAATATTGAAAAACTAAATCAACATTATGATATAAACATGAAAATGGATACTCTACTAGTAGAATAATAACATGTAATAACTAATTTCATAACTAGGTAATGCATATTGTCGTACATATTAACTACTAAATCAAGGCTTGTTCCAAGACAATTCACAAATATTCTGTCGAGGCCTTATGCCAAGAACATAGTTTGTCTCATAAGACCTACCAATGCATCGATGGGCTAGATCAGGCCCTGCCTATCAATTACTATGTCTAATGAATTCCTCATAAGAAAATGGTGAATCATAACATTAAAAATTCATATTAAAAATAGCATATGAAATGTCAATACATTATTCATAAATCATGAGTGGTATAAAAATAGCACGTCCATAGTCATAGAAATCAGAAATCATTCAATACAATATGGAATATTTTATAATAAATCATCTGCAATCATGAATAATATCATTTAATGGATGTTGACATAGTTGAAAATGATCAGTAAAACTCATTGAGATAAATAACCCATTTTAATGAAATCATTTAAAAGTCACACAATTTATAAAGGAAGACATATTGAAGATATTTTTGAATAAAAGTTTCCCACACCAATTGAATCTTTTGAAAGGAATTAACATTTTAAAACAATATATCCTGTATAAATAAATATTTAATATCATTTTAAAAACATGGACATTAATTAAATAGATTTAGAGAAATAAATCATCAAAAAAATTAGAATAATGATCTAATTAAAGAGTCACTTACATAAAAATATAAAATATTCCATTTGAAATTTTTATTATCATATATGGACATGGATTCTAAATATTTCCCAGCATATTCTTACACATAAACAATCTTGAATAATAATGAGATTGAGTAATTAAACCTTACCTGGTACTACTTTGGTTGAAGGTACGTTTAACCACCTGTATAATGACAATTTTATGTTATTAAAAAATACCATATTAATATTAATATTTATAATATCATACAAGATTAATTTATGACTTTACACAACCCATAATAATTTCCATGTTAAAGTAACTTTTCGGGTAATATTCGCTTTCTTTATCATACGTGTTTTAACTTGTTATTCTTGATCATTTAACTTATATAATTATTTAATTAAATTCAGAATATAAAAAATTATTTATATGTCATATATATTCATAATATAAATATTTATAATAGATAGGTATATGAAATGGAATACAACATCTATGGAGATGGTAGGTCATATGTATGCATAAAAACTGTTTTTGTTCTCATATCGTAGTGAATAGAAGTTAGTTAATGAGATATATGTAAATACATAAATATATATATATATATATATTTCTACTAGAATTATTAAGTTAAATATTACATACTTATAAATAATTTACATTTTGATAATCATCGTTGAATGGTGAACATGGAAATGAATCTCATACTGTTGTGGAGACGGTAATCTGTACGTACGGTCGAGAGATGGTATCATTTTTTTAATGAATAAATGGTATGGAATTGGATGGTATATTAATTATACATAAACATTATCATGTTAGTTTCATTATATTTATATATAATACTCAACATTATATCCATCAAAATAAAATAATTTTGAATAACAAATTACTGCACATTGTAGAGATGGTAATTCGTGCGTGTGCACGCATGGTGACATTGTTATTCATAAGATAGATGGAATAAGTAATATGGTTCTACAATTATTATAATAACATATTATAATTTATAAGATAATGGATTTATTATTTTACTATGGAAAAAAAGATAAGGAAGAAGTAGAATAAGATAATATCATAGAAAGAGGTGATAAAATAGTTACCTCTTCTTCAGGTGTTTCCTTTTAATTTGAAAAAATGGCTTATTATGTTGGCTTTAGGATCAATTTTAGGACTCTAGTTTGAATTTTTTGTAGTTGGGAAGATATTTGGGTAGGTTTTGGCCAATCTGAAGGGCTTTGTAGGTGTTAATTAAAGAGAAAGGGAGGTTCCCTTTTATAAGAGAGGTGAGGGGCACTTTATGAAAAGCATGGAGTATTAATTTATTATAAAATTATATTCTCATTATAATATATCCAAATTAAATTATATCAAATATAAGATGATTATGGGTCAAAATATTCCCAACCAATTGGTTTTATACATGTTTAGGTCATAAAAGTATCCTTATCTTTTAAATTTAACACTTTGTAAAATAAGTTAACTCTTACCATGTTCTCTTGTATTATTATACTACATAGCTAATATCATTACTATAAAATACCAAGAGAAAAAAAAGTGGATCATTTATGAAATTTTTATCACTATGAAATTCTTTTTGATGAACAATATATTTTTAGGATTTTTAAATCATTAATAAAATAGTATTTGTTTTAGAAAACTTCTTTATGTAAAATTTGACAGTATTTATTATTTTTTTTAAAGTCATAAACGCTTAATTCCTTCCATAAAAGGCATTAAATAAAACCTAATCAGTAAATTACATCCATAAAATTTTTGTATTGCATCAAAACATTCAAATTATATTTATTTTAATATTTTTAATATCATTGGTTTTAATCTTTCATTTATAAGGTAATTATTGCATCATCATTGCATCATAAGTAAATTTCAATTTTTAATGTCTACAATTTACAAATAAAATACCATGATGTTGGAAATATTTATATGTTTATAACTAATTTTTCTCATCTAATTTATCTTATGTATGACCCTATATTAAAAATGTTTTAGTTATTAAAATATGAATTTAACACTTTTGACTCTTCTTTAAATAAAATATAATAAATGCCATAATCTGACCAAAGTGAATCAAAAAGATTCATATTTTTGTCCTAAGGTTGATTTTGGTCAAAAAACATTATCCAATAGAATTAGTACATGTGTTGGGGTAGTTATATATTAATATAATATTATTTTTACCTTTAATTACCCAAATTACTTTTAATTGTGGTAATAAAATTTTAATGTTACTATTCACAAAAAATTATTTTCATCCTATTAAACCACATTTTACCTACTGATGACAACTGTTTCTATATGATTTTTGAAATTCAATTCACCG
The DNA here is from genome assembly GCA_963277665.1 of Viscum album. Classification (NCBI taxonomy): domain Eukaryota; kingdom Viridiplantae; phylum Streptophyta; class Magnoliopsida; order Santalales; family Viscaceae; genus Viscum; species Viscum album. Next base: position 646,738,318 of record OY728136.1, read on the forward strand.
AAGTGCTGAAATTACATTTTATGGAAATTTTCATATCTGCCTAAAAGTGGGGTAAAATTTATTAAACTGTTCATTGAAATTTTATATATCTAATCTTATTATAATGTGACTCTAGTGAATTAAATTGGACTAACCAATGTGTTATATATATATTTTTACATTAAGATAATTTTTTATTAAAAAAATAATTTAAATGAAAAATTTGGTTTTTATGTATTATGCAGTATTTCTCATTATTCATCAAAAATTGATTGTTTTCAAAAAAATTATAAAAAATCACTCGAACGTAATTTTTATATTCCTAATTCAAAAATTAATTCTATGTTAGCTTATTTAATTTTGAGTTTTGTGTAAAATTAATTTTATTATTGTTCACAAAAGGACATAAAAAGTATTTCTTTTGAGAAAACTGTTTTTCCAAACATATACATTTCATTATAAATATGTTTTATTAATGTGGAAACATTATAAATAACATTTAAAATTTATTTGTTACTATTCATATAACAATGTTTAATTGATAAATAAATATATTGTTTAAATAATTATAATACTAGTGTGTTGTTTTTCTGAATCTCAATCTTGCATATAACCCAAACCAAGTCAGTGTTGCATGAAATATAAGATATTAAATTACTTTAAAGAGATAAGGTACTATGAAATCTTGGGGTTTTATAGTAACTATGAGGCATCCAATTCTACTAATCCTATATATGCTGATTCATCGATAATTTTATGGGAAAGTATAACACCTTTTATTGGGCACATGAAGAAAGGTATCACTTATCCATGGAATGAATAGTGAAAGAATGCCACTGAAGAAATAAAGATATATATACAATAACCTCTAGTTCTGATGCAAACCATCTTAGCGAATACTTTGGTCTTTAATGTGACCACCCAAGAATGGTCCCTCTACCCCCTGCTCAACCAGATGAACAATGATGGTAAATAAAATAGTGTATATTATCTTTGTCGCATGCTCGTCGACATGAAGTCCAAAAATTCTCTGATAGAGAAGAGGTGCCTCATTTAGGTTTTTACAGTGTAGAATTTGAGACACTATTTGTATCATCTTGAGATACAAGTGGTATACTATTTGGATCCACTAATGTATATTCTTATTTACCCTATATTGAAAGGATGCATAAAACATTGGGAATTTATCCTTCAATAGCCTAACAACAAGTTCGTTCCATAGAAAGATGTTATGGTCAAGGAATTTGAAGTGTTCATGGCCTCCCATCTATCCCACAAAGATAAGTCACTATATCATGACTTCACATATGATTCCATACTATATATGTAGCAATACATGTAGTTTTGGCCGATTAATATCAATAGTGCCTCTAGGAGCTCAACATGTAGGGGGCTCGATGATCCCAACCTCAACAAGGTAGGCTTGGGATTCGTATTTATCACACTCGAAATAGATTTCATTACTTATTCATTATTAGTATTAGATATATTATCCAATAATGAGGTAGAGTATTAGACTCTCATTATGGTTCCTGATAAGGCTCTTGAGATTGACGTTTCTTACTTTCATGGGAAGTGTGACTCTGAGTTAGCTTTAAAAAAATCAATAGTCACTACATCATTAGGAATTTCAAGATCATTCCATTTCTAAATAAAACTCTCCATATGAAATCATAAATCCATTTTAATACAAAAGTGACTCATGTACCTCAATCATATAATGTTTCATCTAATGCATTGGACAGTTGATTTGTTTCTCTTGTAGAGCCTTTCCAGGAAGATCTGTTCAGTCATGAGTCCAATAGGAGTGTCATTACTTCTATAACCTTAGATAATAATGAAATCTAATAAGTAAGCTAGTTGAATACCATTTCTTACATATCAGGACGCCCAGATTCCCTGAAATTATAATAAATCTCCACTTGGACAACTCCTTTTTTCAATTATTTCCAACACGTCTCTCTTCTGTCAGATGAAGTTATACATGAGTGAACCCATCATCGTGCATCTTAGTTCACCCACTATAATGGGACCATCCCTGAGAGAACTCTCTATATACTTGTATATGATTTAATTATCCTCAAATTCATCCACATATAGTATACCCCCCAGGTTTTTTATGAGGATAATATTGGGTCATGTGACACCAATTAGGTTGGGTTGATGATCTCCCTCTATATTCAAATATTGGGAAACATTATGACCACCATGTTCCATGATTCTATTGAATTCTCCAAGAGGTACCACACATGTTAGATCAATTCCAACATTGTACATCGACCTTCAGAGCCACTACATATTACCATGTATTCTTGGCCCTTTCTAGTATGGGGACTCAATGTTGTGGGCTTGTATCTTCCAGTGACAGTTCATCATTAATGATTCATTCTGACCATGATGTATTTCATTTTCAAGTGGGAAGAATGAATTCATCCCAAGGAATTTGAGGCCTGATCGGTGGCCCAATTTGTGATCTCCCACTTCATTTATTGATTGGGAGTCCATCAGTCTATTCTCACTGATAAGAAATCCAACTTCATTGGTGGACAAGTGGAGGAAGTAATATGCCAAGTACAAGATCCAGTCCAACCACACTTCCCACTACCATGTATAATAAAATGAACAGATTGATACATTATGAAAGACCATATCTAAATTTCAATAGAATATGGTGGGACAAAATTAGAATATATGGCTAGGAAATATCCCCAATGCCATATTGGATTAATAGATAATAACTCAAAATACTACCCAGGTGACTCTATATTTTTTAGTTTATAGAATTGAAGTAGTCTTTCTCATCTAGATTTATTTTCCATTTCTCCGATATATTTTCAAAAATCAATATATGTTAGGTAAAAGAGAATAATTTCTTGTAGAAGTGGTGGAATAACCCCATGAGAACAATCCCCAGGCCCTACATAATCTAGAGAGGCATCCGAACAGGATTTTCAAAGAGTTCAATAAAAAGGTTCACCTTCACTCTTTCCTCTAGGTTGATACAGTATTAGAAAACAGAATACCATTGATACCCGACATTAACCAACTAATGGTGGAGCCCATGTATGAAGGACTATAAAAATTAGTTCATTTAAGAAAATAGTTTTTCCAAACTTATACATTTCATTATAAATTTTTTTTATTTATGTAAAAACATTATAAATAACATTTAAAATGTATTTGTTACTATTCATATTACAATATTTAATTGATAAATAAATATATTTTTTAAATAATTATAATACTAATGTGTTGTTTCGTTGAAACTAAATCTTTCTTATAATGTAATCCAAGTTAGTGTTGCGTGTTATATAAGATATTAAATTAGTTTAAATAGATAACTTACTATAAAATCTTGGGGTGTTGTAGGAACTATGAGGCATCCAAGTCTACGTATCCTATATATTTTGATTCACCACTAATATTATGGGAAAGTATAATACCATTAATTGGGCTAATGAAGAAATGTATCACTTATCCATGAGATAAATAGTGAAAGAACGCCATTGAGGAAATCAAGATGTATATACTAAAACCTCTAGTTCTAATGCCAACCATCTTAGAGAAGACTTTGGTCCTTAATGTGACTAACCCAGAATGGTCCCTCTTCCCCTTGCTCAACTAGAAGAATAATGATTATAAATAGAATTGTGTATAATATCTTTTTCGCATTCTCGTCGACACGAAGTCCAAATATTCTGTGATCGAGAAGAGCTGACTCGCATAGGTTTTTACAGTGTAGAATTTGAGACACTATTTTTAGAATCTTGAGATACAAGTTGTATAGCATGTGGATCCACTAATCTATTTCCATATTTACCCCATATTGAAAGTATGGATAAAACATTTTGAATTAATACTTCAATAGAATGACAACAGGTTTGTTCCATAGAAATGTGTCATTGTCAAGGAATTTGAAGACTCCATGGCCTCCCATCTGTCCCACAAAGAGCAGTCCTCATATCGTGACTTCACATATGATTACATCCTATATGTGTTGAAATCCATTTAGTTTTGGTAGATTAATATCAAAGGTTCCTCTAGGAGACCAACAGGTAGAGGGCTCGATGATCCCAACCTCAACATGGTAGGCTTGGGTTCATATTTATCACACTCGTAATATATATCCTTCCTTATTCATTCTTACTATTAGATATATTATCCAACAATTTTGTAGAGTATTAGGATATCATAATGGTTCCTAATAAGTCTCTTGATATTGATGTCACCTACTTTCATGTGAAGTGTGACTCTAAGTTAGTTATCAAAAAAATCATTAGTCACTACATCGTCGGGAAATTTGAGCTCATGACATTTCTAAAGAAAACTCTCCAAATTAAAGCCTAATTCACTTTTCATCCCTAGGTGACTCATGTAGCTCATTCATATAATGATTGATCAAATGCATTGGACTGTTGAGTTGCTTCTCTCATAGAGACTTTCCTGGAAGATCTGTTTATTCATGAGGCCAATAGGAGATTCATTACTCTGATAAATGTAGATGATAATGAAATCCAATAAGTAAGCTATTTTACTACCATTTTATAAGTATCGGGACAGCCAGATCCCACGAAATATAATAAATCTCCACTTGGAAAACTCTTTTCTTCAACTATTTCCATCACGATTCTCTTTTGATAGATGAAGTTAAGCATGAGTGAACCCATCATCATACATCTTAGTTGACCCTCTATAGTGGGGCCATCCCTGAGAGGACACTCTATATACTTGTATTTGATTTAATTATCCTCAAATTCATCCACATAGAGTATACCCACTAGGTTTTTTAAGATGTTCATGTTGGTTTATGTGACCCAAATTAGGCTGGGTTGATGATCTCCCTCTAGATTCAAATATTGGGAATCATTATGACCACAATCTTCCATGATTCTATTGACTTCTACAAGAGGTACCACACATGTTAGATCAATTCCAAGATTGTACATTTACCACCAGAGCCACTACATATTACCATGTTTTCTTGGACCTTTCCAGTATGGGTACTCATTGTTGTGGGCTTGTATCATCTATTGACTGTTCATCATTGAAGGTTCATTCTGACCATAATGTATTTAATTTTCAAGTGGGAAGAATGAATTCCCCCCATGGAATTTGAGGCCTGATCGGTGGCCAAATTCATGATCTCCCACTCCATTTATCAATTGAGAGTTTATTAGGCTATTCTCACTGACAAAAAAGCCAACTTCATAGGCAGATAAGCTGAAGAAGTTATATACCAAGTAGAAGATCTGGTCCAACCATACATCTCACTACCATGTATAATAAAATAAATTGATTGAGACATTTAGAATGACTATATCAAAATTTCAATAGGATATATTGGGCCAAAATTAGAATATATGGCTAAGCAAGAACCCAAATTCCATATAGGATTAACAGATAATAACTCATAATTCTACCTAGGTGACTCTATATTCGCTAGTTTATAGAATTTAGGTATTCCTTCTCATCAAGATTTAGTTTCCATATCTCTGATATATTTTCAAAAATCAACATATGTTTGGTAGAAGAGAATAATTTCTTATAGAAGTTGTGGAATCATCCCATGAGAACAAGCTACAGGCCTTGCATAATCTAGAGAGGCACCCGAACAATATTTTCAAAGTGTTCAAAAAAAAGTTCACCTTCACTCTTTCCTCTAGGTCGATATAGTGTCAGATCTCAGAATACCATTGATACTTGAAATTAAGAAACTAATGGTGGAGCCCAAGTGGGAAGTACTATACATCATTCCCAATGTCTATCCCAAAAGTGTGTACTTTTGGTAACCATGGATGGGGAGCGTATCACTCCTGTAACTGATGCCATTTTTTTCAAGCAGAACATCACATAAGGATTTTAGCATCCTAAGAACCCAATGTTAAAATAGGATACTGATTGAAGATATACGATCTTAAACTATATGTTCAAGTCTATTCCTCATGACATTAAACTATGCACAGATCATTCATAAGAGTGTATTGGGTGACATGGTCCCACTTGTTCATCATTCACATTGGGATATAGTCTCTGCACCATGAACATTCATTTCTGAACCACTCACCCTCACACATCATAGAAACTTGGTGATAAACCATGTTACACCCATCATCCTTGTCGTATGATGATAGACTATGTGGAATCATTCGTCTCTACCACACAATGTTAAATCACATGGACCAGCCCCATCATAAGACCTTAAAATGTGGCATTATTTTCCTACTTATATGATAATAAACTACATAGAATTCATTTACATGTTTCAAGAAGATAAACTTTTCACTGACCAACATCTTAGTTTTATGATGTTAAACTATGTAACAATTATCATTTTGTCTACACAATGAGAAACTACACAACACCATAATGTTCTCTCGAGAGAGGAAATCACCTTCCACATCAGTTATCTACCATTCTATATTTTTTAACTATGTATGTATTGATTCCTTTATAAACAGGATTGGTAGTGATGCCTAGATTTTCCATCCTCATTAGTCACCTCAACAAAAATGAAATATCCCCTCATTGTTTATGATTCATACCTACATAGGGAGATCTTCATCCAGAACTATGTGTGACTTTATTCCTTACCTTTTATTATATGTAGTGGTGCTCATATTTCTATTCATAGTCCTAGCCATGATATCACTTCTTTCACGTCAAGTGAAAAAAAAAACCTAGTTGCATGATAGTAGATTTCACAACAATCATCATCCTCACCACATGATGTTAAAATGAATTTTTAGTCCAAACATTATGAATTTATACTATATTGGAGACTTCTCAGGAAGGGTGGTGTTGTTCCAAGCCTACTTTTTCATCATTTACATCAATTTATTCACTCTACCATGCCACATATTCCTATTTTTGGAAGTCCCCCAGCCATGATCCAAAATATGAAACCTTAAACTATGTTTCTAGGATCTATGTAACACATAAATAGTTTATTGTAGGTATAATTTTAAAATTAATCTCCAATATATGTTACTCTGCTATTAACATCATGATTTAATAAACCATGATATACAGTTAGGGAAATTATTTAAAATGAAATTATCCCCTAACCATTAAATTGTTGGTTATGAATTTGATTTACTAACATATGAAAAAAATATTATATAATTCATTAGTTACCAATTAATTATTAGTAAAGATTAAAACCAATTTAATATAATGTAATTTTTTATAAAAGATATTTAAATACCCATAAGAGTATTTTATTCCAATAAAATAAAAAAATCTCTCATTTTCAATTATATTAATAAAATATATATATATATATATAATTAATTCTAATTTTAAATATTAATAATTTTCTATTAATAGATAACTTATAAGAACAAATCCAATTATAAAAAAAGAAGTATTTTTATAAAAATACATTTTTACCGCCTTCTGATGGCACACTTACATTAAATATAATTATCAACCCTTTTATAAATTATACTTTAAAAAATAAATATATTATTTTAAATTATAATATTAAAATTTTCTTTGGTTGAATTTTTTTATTTTTTGATATGTTTCTTTTTTTTTGATGAATACTGATAAAATAGTGCATTTTAATTGAAAAGTTTTTTTATATAAATAATTTATATTGTAAAATTATATTTTTAATTGTTTTTAAATTATAATTAGATCATATTTTTAATATTTAATCAAATTTATCTCATTGGAATCATTTTCACATTGAATAATGATATAAAAACATTTTAATCTTTTGAATGTTTTCACTTTAAAAACCCATTTTATCATTCCATCATTGGGGTTAATTTTAAATTAATTATAGAAAATTATTCATTTATAGTTTTTAAAAATGTATTCCATAATTATATTATGTGGGAACATTAATTTAAATAGGTTCCTTTTATTTTAGGACAATGTGAATAGTATCTTTTGTAACTTTTTTTATTACCACAGTTTGGGGAAATCAGGTAATTAGGGGTAAAAATAATATTATAAATATATGTATATTATCCTAACACTTTTACTAATTTAATTTTATGGGTTATGGTCAACCAAAATCTTCTTTGGGATGATTTTATGGCCTATTGGAGTCATTCAGATGTCCTTATGGCTTTTATAGTATTTAATTCTAAGGAAAGTAAAATATCACATATTCATGTTTTTTATAATTATTACATTTTTATATATATTTATTCAGAAGATATATTATACGATAAATAAAATTTTTAAGGATAAATTTTTTATCTTTGTCATGGTAATTTATGTTTAATTTTTAGGAAACAAAAAATTTCTTTGAAGTCTTACACAATGATTATGCAGTAATTGATTAATTAATGAAGATATCAAATAAATGATATAAAAATTATTCAAATAAATATAATTTTAGATATTTAGTGTTACACACTTCTTTTATAGAGACTCTAAAATATTGGGTATATGTTAAAAGTGTTTATTTTAAGATACATTATTGTTATGAAATTTTTTAAAAGTCATGTAATGAATAGTGTCAAAATTGACATTAATGATATTTTTATATAAATAATATTTTATTAAATGATATCAAATTCATAAAAAAATAAAACATTTGGAAAAATTACTGGGAAAATTTTTATAATTTCATTCATGACCCGTTTATGGTTATTTTTGTCCTTTTAATGTAACTATATTAATAATTAAATAGTAAATAATCAAAGTTTCCACAGTAAGAGTTGAAGGATTAAATGTGGGATAAAACTAAATGATAAGGGATATAATATGACCTAAACATGTATAAAACTTAATGGATGATTATGATTCATCCCTTTTCACCTAAATATCAATTTGGATCAATTTAATTGACACTTTTACCAGAAAATAACTTATATATAATTTAAATCAAAATTGATACAAAATATCACACTATTTGTATTTTATATCATTTATGTCTACATATACTAAAAAATTAAATATATTAAAGAAAATAAATTTCTATTTTTATCCTAATGTAATTTTTTCATTATATATAATTATTTTAATTTTACATAAATTATATAATTAACTAAAATGCTTCTGTAATGCAAATAGAGTATAAATATATTTTAAGGAAAAATAAAATAATTCATTATAAAAGTATTAATTTTGATATATTTGGGATTATTTAATGAGTATAATTAGTTTTAAATGTATATTGGGTTAATTATTGATGTCTTAAATCTTTATATTTTAATTTTCATTTTTTATGGATGTATTGTACGCCAAATTGATTGAATAGTATCAAATTTGACAATAATGATATTTTATTGAATTAATATTTTATTAAATTATTTAAAAATCTAATAAATGTTAAATAATCATATATGGTATAATATAATTTATATTACTTCTTCACCCATTCATTTATAAGTCATTTTGAAGTCATCAGATCCAGAATAGCCTTATTATATTTTATTATTTAAATGATTTCTAAAGGTGCCACTCATCTCAATTACTAAAGGACACACCTCCCTCACTTCATAACACTAAATTTATCCATATAGTTCAACTAAAATCTATTAATTTCTCTACCAAATATCCTTAAATGAGTTATAGAAGTTATGTTCTTTACAAAAAACATACCATAGTTCCCTTAAGAAGAGAACTAAAGGAAGTCTGTCGTGGAAGAGATAATGATTTTTACTAACTCTTTCGAATTCAATTCGTCTTCCACTTCCTATTTACATGTTGTTTCCATGAAAAGGTATAAACTTCAGAATCATATATATGATGACTTGTTATTATGATTATGGTATATACCTATTCCACCTTTTCTTCATCCTAGGAAAAATAAAAGCATTGTGTGTGCGTACGTAAGAATTACCGTCTCCATGCTATGGTGTAATCTATTTTTCATCACCACTTAACATTGATTTGTATATTATTGTTAATAATGTATATATTTAATAATTAAGAAATGATATATATTCTATAAAATTTAATTTACCATAAAATTCTACCTCCTTTCACATATTAAGGTAATGATATTGTCGCTCATGTGTATATACAACATACCGTCTCCACAACGTGTTGTAATTCATTTTACATATCCATCATTCATGTATGACTCTAAAAATATATTTACTGTTTAAATATGATATTTATAAGATTAATATATTTTGAGAGATCTAGGATATATATCTAATATTATATAATTGAGACATTCATGAAAAAATGTGCATAGTAAAATGAAGTATCAAACACCTAAAAGAAATGTAACAAAGGATTATTATCAATTAACGAGTGATAAAATAATATAATAATATCATATATAATATCATAAATATTGATAAGTTTATGATATTAGTTAATAGAATGATTTATACCATTATATACAGGTTAATATACATTAAAATAAAGAAAATTTTAGTTAAGGGTTTTCTCACCACACTTCTAAATCTGTGAGATATGTTCTTGTTCACAAATTATTTTATGTGTGTTGTGTATGTACTTCCCTTTGAAATATCATTTCAGGATTCTCCTTTTTATAATGATATTCTATGTTTTATTTATTTTTTCCCTTCATACGCATTTTTATTTAAATGATTCAAAGTGGTATGTGACACTTTGGAATGTCTAATGATTATTTTCCTCAATAATTTGTCAATGGTCTCACTTAACAGTATATTCATCTATGTAAAAATTAATGTTGAATCTTTTTCTAAGTTTAATTTTCTCACTTATTATACCTTTTAACATATTTTTTTGATGGTTTTATGATCATTTTGATTATAGATGTGCAATTTTGATACCATTCATGGTCTATGGTTGATGATTTCACATTTCATATGCAATTTTTTCAATAAGAGTTTTATGTTTCCCCCATTTCATATAATGAAATATATTTTACTTATTAAGTAACCTATGGGTCCCACTATAGCCCCTATATGCATTGGTAGGTCTCATGACACTAACATGGTATGTAATTGGGTGAGGCCTTTCCCATTTATTTTTAGATAGGGATTTCGCTGAGGCATTGACAATTTATTTTCATATATTTTGGATGAGGCCATTACATTATGTTTTACGTGTCCAACAATATTTATTCCATCATTATAAGATTATTAATTGATATTCCATATGATTATTCAAATATTTATATATTAATGGTTATGTTTCCAAGTACATGTGATAATTTAAATTTCATATCATGCAATTATTTAACTTTTCATGTTATTTATGCTATATTAACCCATAGATTCCACTATATGCATACCCTTACTAGGTATTTGAGATCATTCTTTTCTTAGGATTAATTTTTCATAGGATTTAGTTAAGTCTATTATGAATGATATGAATGGTTAAGGTTGGATAATAATGGTGTTCTCAAAGAAAATTATTACAGTATTTTATATTTAAAATGTAATTTGAATTTCAAATATATATCTGGTTTACCAAGAATACTAAAATATTATTTTTTTTGGGGTGTAATCTCTTATGTCACATGCCAATGTAATAATTAATGAAACTAGATCTAGTCTTCTAGGGTTTGGTAGGTAAAGTTGTTGTTAAATTAAGTTTATTGGAAACCTTGGGAAATAGATCTAGTGAATTATGGATTAGAAAATAGAACTCTTTGACTAAATTTGGGTATAAGATTAAGTATAGGATATCATCCTATATATTTTTTAATACCATGTATAACATAGGTTAAACCAATGCACTCTGGGTTTGAGATTAATATTTCATAATATAGATGTCTTATAAATTATTCTTCATGACTATATCACTATGAATTGTGTTTCTCAAATTATGGTATGGGTTTTAGTCAATGGTTTGAATTAGTAATATTATACATGTAATAGTTATACTATTGATAATGAAGATATTAATAAAGACATATGAGTGGAAGGAGGTACTATGGAATAATAAGATTAATCATAGATAGTCTTTTATGAATGATGTAGTATGATTAATGTAATTATTTTAGATTTAAGAATTATTTCATCAAATGTTCTCTGGTCATAAGAATCGTGAGATATATAAGGATTTTACTACAGAACTTATTCTTTAAGCATTTGGAATCAAGGATGTTTTCATAAAGGTTTTTAAGTTGATCAAATATTTGTGATGTGATAAAATGGTATACATTGCTTTGTATCGTAATTTGATGTTAAGATTTTTTTTTGGAAATTTAGAGACCTTTTCGGACTATTATTTTAGATAGATGTATTTTTTACAAGTTTTATGGTTGGAATGGATTAATTTGAACATTGGATATTATTGTTTTGGGTTAAATTATGATTTTTGGGATATTAGGTTCTATATTTTTCAGTTGTCTTTTATAAGATTAATGAATTATTAGTGGATCTTATTATTCAATAAAAAGTTTCAATTATAAAAAATAATGAACATCAATTTCCAATTTTAAGAGATTATGTGAAAATAGATTGTATAAAAACAAAAGGATGAATTATACTTATGAAATGGATTGAAATATAGTAAGATTATATTCATTAGCACTATATATATTCAGTAAAGAAATTCCTAAAATTTTATAAATGGATTATGAACCAAAACATTTACCATATTACCTTTAAATTTGATGAAGAAGATTGTCTTCTAAATCACCACAGATTCATGACATTGATGTAATTAACTTTTCATTGATTATTTTCATTCTTATGATAAATTACCTCTATCATTGTCTATAATTTTTTTTCTTCAAATTATCTTGCCACAAATTTTATCCTATTAGAAATCCTAATTTTGTGGTGGCCATCTAATTTTACTTTCCCTCTTACTAAGAGGATATTTTTTTAATACTATTTTTAATGTGGTTTTCCCAAAAAAAAGAATTTTCAAATATCAACCTTTTATTTTTGAAGTTAAATATTAATTTTAAAGGATTAAATTAATTGAATAAGGAGATATTTTAACACCCCAATATTTTTTTGTATTTTATTTTTAAATTTACAATATTCTATAGCGTATCTTTCACACAAAAACAACCTTAAACGAATGATGATGTATTATTTATATTATTATTTAAATTTAAATTTATCTTCTACAAAATAAATTTGTAGTTATGAATACGATTAAATAACTTATGTACATATATTACTGAATTAATTAGTTACCAATTAATTAGAAACAAATATAAAAACTAATTTATATTAAAGGAAATGTTTTTATAAAAACTATTCAAATGCACATAATTGTGTTTTATACTAAAAAAATAAAAAATCACAATTTTTTTATTATAGTAATGATATATATATATATATATAATATTCAATATAATTTTTAAAATGTATCCTATTTTTTCTAGACAATAAATAAGAAGAATTCCATTTTTATTTATAAAAGTAGTATTTGTATAAAAAATATCTTTATATCATTTTAATGGGAAAATTGTTTAAAATGTAGTTTTTGGAAATTTTATAAATTATACATGGGAATATAAACTGTTCATTCAAAATTATAATATAAAATTTAATTTGGTTTAATTTTTACTATTTTTTTGATAAGACTATTTTTTGGATGAATTGTGATAAAATATAGCATTTTGTTGAAAAAACAATTCATCTAAATAATTTTTAATGTCAAATTATATTTTTAATTAGATTTAAATTAGAATTAGATAAAATCTTTTTTCATTTAATCCAATATATTTTATTTTAATAGATTTCACTTTGAGTAATTATTTAAAAACATTTCAATCATTTTATAGTTTTTAAGTTAAAACCCCATTTTTCACTTTTCGTAAATGGGATTAATTTTAAATTAATTACTAAAACTAATGTGTTTATAATTTCAAAATAATGGAGTCCATATTTGGAATCAGTGGGTCCATATTATTTAAATAAGTCCCTTTTAATTTTGGTCATTGTGAATTGTAACTTTAATAACTTTTATTATTACCATGGATAACTCTAAATTTGGTAATTTAGGCTAAAAACATATTCAAATATATATTCAAATTAACTAAAATGTGTCCAAATTATATTTTATGAGTTCTTGTAGAACAAAATGATACTTGGTATGATTTTAAGGCTATTTGGAGTAAGTTTTATTACTTTAAGACTTATATATTATTTTATTCTAAGGAAAGTAAAATATGGCATTCTCGTATTTTTATTTAGTAGTACATTTTTATATATTATTATTCATAATATATCATTGATAGAAAATTCATTTTAAATATTAATTTTTTTCCTTCATAATGTTAATTTATTTTTAATTCTATGTGGATAAATATTTACCTTAAATGCTTACACAATGATGATTCAGTAATTGTTTAATTAATCGAAATTTCAAATAAATGATATTAAAAATATTAAAAATATTAAAAGAAATATAATATGAGATGGTCAGAGTCATCCAAACATTTTATATATTAATTTGACATATTCGGGATATAATAAAAAAAATTGAAAGATACCTTTTTGTTATGATATTTTAAAAAAGTCTAGTAATTAACAGTGTCAAATTGACATTACTGTTATTTAAATATGAATAATAATTTATTGAATGATATAAAAATCATTGAAATATAAAAGTAGGACATATAATTGGTATAAAGTTTAATATTTTATCCATTAGTCAATTATAGTTATTTTTTCATTTTATAGTAACTATATTCACCCTTAAAAAGTAAAAATACATGTGGTCACAGTATACATTAATGGATTAAATTAGGGTTAAAACCAAGAGACAAGGGTTATAATTTGACATAAACCTGTCTAAAAATTATTGTATGAATATTATTGTACACATATCACCTTAATATCTAATTGGAGTTATTTAATTGACACTTTTTCTTGATAATAACCAAAATACTATTTAAATCAATGATAGTTACAAAATGTCACTCTATTTGTATTTAATATAATTTATGTGTCCACGTAGTGAAAAATTCAAGAGATGAACGACACTAAATGTTAATTTTGATCCTAATGAAATTATTTTTAATTATATAAATTTATTTTAAATTTAAAGAGATTATATAATTACCCCAAATACTTATAAAATTATAATACAATATATATTTTATTAATACAAAAATAAAATAACTGATTTTAAAAGTATTACTTTTGATATATTTTGGATTTATTAATTTGTATAATTAATTTTGTATATTTATAAGATTAATTAGATATTTTTAAAATAATTATATTCAAATCCCAATTTTTTAGTGATGTATTTGAAGTCAAATTCAATGAATTGTATCAAATTTGATAATAATGAAATTTTATTGATTTAATATTTTATTAAATAAATTAGAAATTGAATAAAATTGAAAGAATAAAAAAGGGGATAATATATGGTCTAAAATTTTCTCACCCATTTATTTATTCTCCATTTAAAAGTGTTTTGATCTAGAATATCCATATTATATTTTATTATTTTGAGAATTTCTGAAAGTTCCCTTCAACTCAATTATAAAAGGACACATTCTCTCTCACTTCCTCAAACCAATATGTCCCATTTAGTTTGACCAAAAACTACATAGTTATATTCCCAACATCATTATCCACGTTCAAGAGGTTCATTTCCTTAAAAATGGCCTAACCAATATCCCATATGAAGAGATCTAATGGAAGTCCACCGAGGAAGAGGTAATAATTTTCACTAACTTAGTCAAGTTCATTTCTTATTATATACCCTATTTAGGGGTTGTTTACATGAAAAGTTAATAAATAGATTACTATATATATTATTATATGTTATTATGATTATGGTATGACCATGTTCCACCTTTTATCCTACCAATGAAAAATCAAATCACAGTGTGTGCGTACGTACGACTTATCATCTTTGGACCCTTATATAATATGTTTTTCATCACCACTTTACATTGATTAGTATAATGAAAAAAATCATGGTTATATATAAAAACTATGAAATTATATTTATTTTTTAAAATGTATATACCATAATATTTCTTATTCTCAAACTTATTAGGTGAATGATATTGTCGCTCAAGGGTACCTACGGCCTACCGTCTCCATGATGTGACGTTATTCATTTTCATATCCATCATTCAATAATGACTCTAAAAATATATTTAATGGTTAAATATGATATTTATGATATTATTATAATTATTTAGATGATTTATATATATTCTATGCTATATAACTAAGGATTTCATGAAAAAAACTACTTAGTAAAATGAAGTAGTTAACACCTGAAACAGGGGTAAATATGAAATATTATCAACAAACGAGTGATGAAATAATATAATAAGACCATATTAGATATCATAAATACTAATAAATTTTTTATATAATTTATTAACATGATTTAAACCATTATATAAGAGGTGAAATAATGTTCGATTAAAGGCAAGCATATGGTAAGGGTTTTCTCATCTCACTTTTAGTTCTGTGAGATATATGAATTATTCTATACTTATTCCTTATGTGTTGTTGTGTACTAATCAATGATAAATAATATCATGAATATCCTTATTTTCATGATATTCTATTTTTCATTTAATTTTATTCATTCATATGAATTATGATTAAAATGTTGGAATCTAGAATCAGACAATATGAAAAGTCTAAATATTATTTACCTCAAAAAAATTCAATGGTATCTTTTCAAAGTATGTTCATCTATTGCAACATACTTTGTGTAATATTGTACTTCATTGAGTTTTATCTCTTAAGAAAACATATAACATATTTTTTGTAAGGTTTTATGATCATTTTGACTATTTATGTTCTATTTTGATACCATTTATGGTATATTGTAAATGTTTTCGCATTTAGTATACTAGTTTTTCAATAAGTCTATTTATACTGTTTTCATTTATGCCTTTTCATATAAGGAATGTATTGAAATAAGAAAATTTATTAGAGAGTCCAAATAAATCCCCTTTATGAATCAGTAGGTATCATGAGACAAAACAAATATGTTCTTTTCGAAGGCCTTGCCAATTTATTTCTAGATATGGATTTAGATGAGGCCATAACCATTTATTTTCAAATGTCTTGGTTGAGGCATTGACGGTATGTTTCATATGTATAACATTATGAATTCCATAATTATGAGATTATTTATTGATATTATATGTGACAATTGGACTATTAATATATACATGATATTGTTTACTAGCTCATTTGATTATTTAAATAGCATGGGGTTCAATTATTTGTCATTCCATATTTTTTATTTTTTTCATAGATTCTGTTGTATAGAAATCCTTTGGGAGGTTTTTAGATCAACCATTTCATATGTTTTATTTTTCATTAATATTTTAAGGATTCTACATTGACATATATGCAGGGTTAAGCCAGGATAATAATGGATTTCTCATGGAAAATACTTTTTATATTTTACATTTAAAATATAATTTTAATTTCAAATATGTGTCTAATTTTACAAGACTACATAACTATTTAGTTATTTGTTATGAAATATATTGTATCATATACCAATGTAATAAATTAATTCAATGACTCTGGGCTATTTGGGTTGGGGAGTGAGAGTCCAGGTAACATGACCTTAAATTTTTTCCACTATTTAAAAGCTTTGTTGCTTTAAAATGTATGCAAGTCTTCCTTGGGATCGTATTGCATGGAATGGGACTCCATGGTCCTCATTATTGTTATTTTTTTCATAAAACTGCACTACTCATACCCATTTGAGTTTCCCACGCCCTCATGGTCTAAACTCTATGACCGTAAACTAAGAGATAATGTCCTCAAAGCATGACTCTAAATTAAACCCTACACTAAGCAATTTGAGGATTCCCTAGGGTAATCATGGGATGCCTCAATTCCTATTCGATTGAGTATTCCCCCACCAGTGTTGGTCTCCTACAACTCTGTGTTCCAGAACATCATATGTCTTTATTCCCATCCTTATTGGTTACATTGAAGCACCTAGAAATTTTTCCCTCCGGCCCTACTTCAAATTCTTCAAGCTTCATCATCTTGGAAATCATTTCAATAAAATCATTACAAATATAAAATATATACATTTCATCTCCATAATATGTTTTCACATCAGGGTTTTTGTTTTTGTTCTTTAATATGGTTCCTTTTTTGGTTGTTAAATTTTCCCTCGGGAACCACATGTGATGGGTCTGAATTTTTGAGGTAATATTCATTCAATTTTTGTTTTACATTTTTTTCCCTAGGATTTTTTTTTTATTTTGAACAGAAATGAAAAATCTAGGCTAGAGAGCCTATGGCACATGGTTAGTACATGGTTTGGAAAAACTGTTCTCCCTTACCTAGTTAATCATACTATTGGTGGTGTTTTTTGGGAAGAACCTACCACATAGTTTGTGAATTATAAGTCATGTAGTGTAGGATATCCATTTTGTAGGATCATCATTGACATAATGGGTTTCATTATGTCCCCACATCTTCCAAATGTTTGGGGGGAAACTATGCGCAATTTACAGGTCAATAAAATTTCTAAAATCCCATTTGTTTCCTCTAGGGTTTTAGCCCTAACACCCCCATTGCTTGACCCATTCAGCCTCCCTATCTCTAGGAGCCTCCCTCTCCTCCTTTTGGAACCCTTGGGCCCCCTTCCTTTGGAGGATTTGGGGTGGTTTCTCCAAGATACCTCATGTTAGTTTCCTTTCTTCTTATTTTGACCCATTTTCTAGGGTATCTCTCTTTATTTTATATGGTTTTTATCTCCATAATGTTGGGTGGTCTTTTTCGGGTTAAATATTGTTCTTTAGGGTTCAATCTTGAATTTTCATTAAATTGTTATTTTTTATGGAATATTGGTGGTTTTGTTGTTTTTTTGCACCAATTTATAGATACTTCCATCCTTGACGTTGGAGGTTCTATGCCCTAACATTGTTAGAATATTTTATCATGATTGTTTTTGTATTTAACCATGTTATATGGTTCCATTATCTGGTACGAGATTTATTTTGGAAGTGTTTTGGAATACATTCTTGATAATGGTGAATCTTGTAAAAGGAATGGTTATGTTTGTGTATGTTTTGTTGTTATGTTTCTTAAAAAGGGGTTTTTTCTTCTCATATATACTGTCAATTGGGATTTCAATGGGATTTAAAGGTGGGAATAATTATTCCAAATTAAATGAAAATTATTTTATATATTTTTCAATGTTTTCATCCTTTAGTATTAATTGTAAATTATTTAGCTAATGGGAATTATTTTTAAATAAAAACATTATTCATGTGTGTATTTGAAAGTTTTCTTCGCCCACATAATTAGTTGAAAAATTCCTTTTTTTTTATTTTATTTTTTTGAATGGGGATTTTTTTAAAGCAAAAGTGGGGGTAAAAATATTTGAAATCGGTTTTATTACGTGTAAAATGGAAATTCATTTGGATTATTGAAAATGGTTATTTCCTAATAAATTTATAAATCATGGAATGTGTATATGAAAATGGAGGTTTTGTGTAACATGTGAAATGGGGATTTTAGCACAACAGAATCACAGGTATCTATGATGGATGACTAGAACTAGTACACTAGTGATAATGAAGTGTAATATCCCAGTTTCACATAGTTGGATTGAAAATTCCAACACTAACTAAATTGTGATGATTATTGGAGCCAATATGGCCATGTGATTTCCTATTGTAGTGGTTTGTGAATGAGAAAGATGACTGTTGTAGTTACTATACAACCTTTCACTAAGATATCAGGTTCTAGGGTCTTGCTCGATCTATATTACCCATAGGGATTCTACGAATGGTTCTCACCATTGACATGTGGCTTTTGTGATGTGATTTTATCCATCAGTATATATTGGACCTTGAGCAAAATTTATTATTCTTTTAAGGAATTATTTTTAGAAGTGGTTTTCCTCAAATGTGTTAATTTGATAGTGGATTTTCATTAAATGGTTTTCCTGAAATTATTTCCCATGATTTTGTATAAACAAGGAATTTTATTTTGTCTTCTATTATTATATAATGGAATCTCTCTTTGATTAGCATCCTACTAGGCTCTGAATCACAACCTACAAACACCACTCAGTGTACATAGACTTCATTATGTATGACCCGAGTAAAAGAAATATGTGTTATAGATATTTTTGGTTTCAATATTATATTGTTTACCCTTGTTGTAGGTGATAATGATGGTGGCTTGAGGGTGATGTTCATCATTTCACACAGAGGATTGGGGATTGTTTGTTGTTTTCCTTCCATTGTTGTTTTTTTGTTGGTTAATGTTTTAAAACCTTGATTCTAAAAATTTTTATACATTTTTTGGTTTTGGTTATGCAGTTATGTTTTTTAATAATTGTTGGCTATTTAGAAAAATATATATGGGTGAAATAATTCATGATGTATTTATTTGATACCCAAGCACTAGTTTCTAGACCATGGGGATTGGGAAGGCCTTTGGGCTATTTATTAGACAATGTCTGGTGTTATATTGGATGAAACTCCAGGTTGGTTAATGAAAAAATGGTATCAAAGAAGGCTACACACTTTTTGGGTCATGTTATTTTGGTAATATTCCAGATAAATAGGATCTAGGACTGTTGAGGATTGATTTTCAGGTTGGGAGTAGGGTTCATGTCCAACACACCTTCCAATAGAACTTGAGTTACCATGGGATGTTAGTTTTTATTTGGTTTAATTTTTTCCAGTGGGTTGTTTTGTGTTTATAAATTAAAAATAAATTTTGGATATTCGTCTTAGTAAGATCAGAGTTCCTGGAAATCCATGTGGATTCGGGTGGTAAGACCCTATGATACTCTCTATGATGGTGTAATTATAGGCATGTGCCCTCCAACTATATGACCAAGTCACCCACTGACACTAGTTTCCTCTTTAGAATTATTTATCATTTTCTTGGGTTCTAAAAATTATTTTGAAAATCCCTATTTTGGAATTTTCTGAAAACTAGATATTATATTTTTAATTGTTTGGTTTTGGATAGATTAAAAATGGGAATTAAAAATCATTATATATGAATCATTTGAAAAAAAATTCTGTTAAATGATTTTTGAATAAATTGTGGATAAGATATTGTAGAATTGTGTTGTAGTAATTATAAATTTTTCCTTATTGAAATTGATTTCTTATAATACATGAACTCCTTCATGGTAGGTTTTGGAAATTTGTTTTATGTGTGGTTTTGTTGAGGTATCAATAAAAATTAAATGGGATGAATTGGTACTCTTAGATGGAATCTAGGCTATTTAATTTTTATAATAGACTAAATGAATTAATGTTTATGATTTAAATGTGATTTTAATTGTGATTTGAGTGATATATGAATGGTTTTATGAATTTTTTAAATGTGGAGTGGATTGAAATTTTGAATGAAATGGGTTGAATGTATTGTTCTGGATAGTTGGAATGTTATTTTTTCGACATTGGTATTTACATGAGCGACCAAATGTATAGGATATGTGCGGAAAGGTGGATGAATTCCTAGTTTGACACGAGAACATGCATGTGTTAGACTCAATGGATTAACTTTAGTGAATGCTGAACCCCAATGAATTTTTTTGCTGCAAGGGTGATTTTAAGAGAGGATGTGATGTTTTCAGAACCATTAGTCATGTGGTTTGTCTCTGTGTGATATGGCAATTTTCCTAGCTATGTGCATTGAGATTGATCACTCTACATGTTGGAATGGTATTTCAAATTTTGATTCCTATCAATAAGTTTTTTTTGAGATAATGGTAATTGGACTGTTTTGATAAATTTTTTTGGATGCTTTTGAGTTGGTCCATATGTGTTTGATATTGGTTTGTGATTAGTTTTGGATGATGGGTTGGTCTGATTGGGATCTTGGTTTCCTTGTTTTCTAGTATAATCCCCAACAATATTTGATGCATTTTCAAGGTGTGGCCACAGGTAGTTCACCATTAGTAGACCCACTAGTTTACCAACCCATATACTTCATTCTTGAGTTTTTTAAATTGATTCCACCACTCATTTCTGTTCATGTTGATCCTCTCGAAGCGGAAGAGTGGATTTGTAATGTTCAAAGAAACTCCAATTTTTTTAAGTTTTTTTAGTATTTAAAGATTAATGTTGATGCCTTTATTCTTGAAGGTTTCAGAGTTCGAAGGTGTTGTGAATATAGGTCCACCTCTTTAAAGAAACGCCCATCCCTATTTGTAGAAGTAGTGCGCTATTTGTGTCATAGTTTGAAGTCCATTCCTATGTGTGATTTCTCTATTTTAGTGGTAATTTATGTTGTATTTTTTGGTTTCATACATTCATTATAATGAAAAATTGGATGTTTTGGAATCTTTTAAGAACACTCATTCCATTTTTTTAATGTATATGTCTTCCATGTGTTATATTTTTATTTTGTTCCTTACTCAAGGCTAAAGGGAATGATGCATGTGCATCTTCTAGGTCTACTTCTTGGTGAACGTGACATATTGGAGAAAAGTGATTATCTTGGGGTGTTGTGTTCTAATAGTTATTCCTACAATGATGTGTTATGCTCATGTAAAAATATAATGTATTTATTCCTTGGATTGTCAGCATCTAACAATGAAGTAGTAGATACCTCAAATATTAGCATTCCAACCATAGGCCCCAGAGTGAAGCTCATGCATAGTCCAAAACCCCTGGGTTGTGAGAAACATGGTCTCGATTTTATATACAAAGCTAGAATGGGGAAAATGTTTGTTCCATGTCTATGTTTATTTTCCATGGAAGGATTCCACTGTAGAAAAGGGAATTTTTGTCTCGTCTCATTGTTGTGATCCCTATGGTCATAGAATTCCTCATCAGTCATAAGGATATCTAGTATTCTCATTTTCATGGGATTCTAGTGGTTATGCTTCCTAAACGTGAATTCTTATTTGGTTACCCTCGTGCAGTTTGATTTTATGAATCGATTTTAGTTTTTTAATATCTCAAGTTTGGGTGATTCCACTCATCATGTTTTCTTCCCCCTACTAAAGGTGTTAGTTTTCTATTGTTTTTTGGTCTATTATAGTTGGTTATATTGGTTGGTTCTTATAGTTAGGAGACCGACTATAGGTTTCATTGATATTTCTTCTAAAGTAATTCATCACAATATCATCTCAAAGGATGGAGATTCCATTTGGGTCTCCTTCTATGGATAATCCGGTTTGGTTTCTATAATTTTCTTGTTAGTGGGTAGTCTTGTTTGGAGTTATCTAATTTTTTTTCCTCCCTTGAGTAAACATTGGGGTTGAAGTACACCTATCCTTTAATAGAAGCAAGGTTGAGGAAATATTTTCTATGAAGTTTTTTTGCGAGTTTCTGGATATGGGATTACTTTTAGAGCCAACATGGGGATTTTTTCTTATTCCCAGTCATCTTCATTGAATTATTAATTACAAAGGTTTTTTATTGAGTTTTTTTTGTTCTTTAAGAATTTTTTTTTGTTTCTTTGTTAATTATAGGTAATAGGTATGACTTTTTTTTTTGATTACTTATAAATTTATATTTCCTTGAGAGGTTGGATTGTGTTTTGTGGGAATCCCTTTTTCTATTGATTGATAAACAGGACATGTCATAGCTTTCTAGGGGAATAAGATGTTTTGTAGGGAGCCCATTATGGCCTCCCGAGTTCATACTTTTGTACATCTTTTTCTATTTATGGTGTTATTATATTATTTTCACGTAATTTTGTTTTGAATATCCTTGAGTTTTATGTTAGTATAGATTTCTATTATCATATTAATCCTTGTTGTGTCATTCTGGGGTCAGAATGTGTTATTTTGGGGAGAATTGTCACACCTGGGTTTCTATTTTCATTCTTGGATCAGGTTCATTTTTTGGTCTAGATTTTTATCTTCAGTATTGGGTGTGATAGGTCTATGTATTTGGGATAATCTTATATTTTTTTGGTCAAGCATTTTTTCCTTGGGTTTTCATTTTTTTTGGAGAAAAAATGTAAATTTGTGAAACACAGTATGTGGTTTATGGTTTGTGCATAGTTTCGGGATCTGGTGCACCCCTGCCTAGAAAATCATGTTGTAAGTTTTGTTTTTTTTTTTGAAAAAGATACCGCAAATCTTGTTCATTATAATTCAATTCATGCGGGACAACCATGAGATAGGTGCCTCTTAGAGAGAGAGGGGGTGCACAGTTACTGCATGGTTTAGAATATTGTTCGAGCAAACAATGAAAGATGTCTAGATCATTAAGAAATTTAAAACTCCATTTGTTTCCTCTCAATTTTTAGCCCTAACTCCCCATTTTCTCGACCCATTCAGCCTCCACTTCCCAACATGTTACATTCTGAAAGGGATTTATATAATAATTAATTATCGGATGCTTTTTTATAAATTAAATCTATCTATGAAAGGATCTAATAAAAAATTTATAAATATTTTGTAAAATCAAAATCATTTCGGAATCAAAATATAAAATATTAATTTATATTTCATAAAATTATATTTTTATATCGTAATAAATAAATAATTAAGTTAATATATATATATTGGAGAAGTTTTAAATAATTAATTAAAAAATGATATTTTAAATAAATGAAAATAATTTAAAAATAATTAAATGTGTTATTAAGAATAATATATTAATATAACTCTTATAATGTAATTTTTTTTTAATTACAAATAATTTTTTAAAAATTATTTAACAAAAGATTTTATAAAAATCATTTCACACTAATGAAAATATATAATAATTTGGAAATTGAAATTATATAATTATTTTTTCCAAAATATAATTAAGTTATTAAGAAAATGTATTATTATTATTATTATTATATTAACTTATAAAACAACAGAAATATATTGATTAAATAAATTAAAAATATAAATTTTTTTCTTTTTATAAAACTATGACTACATGTTTATCAAGAAAAATAAATTAATAAAATTATAACATTTTATAGAATATGTATATATATAAGATAATAATTGTATTATTATATTTATAAAAAATTTGAAATGAAAATGAATTATATATATATCAATGAAACGAATTGAATAAAAATAATAATAAATAAACAAAAAGGTAAAATTCAATTTGAGTGTTTAAAAAATATGCATCTTCATACAAATAAAGCAAGGGGGTTCATCTTCGGTAGGAGTCACACTGAGAGAATGTTTTGACCAGGACCACCACTGAGAGTGGATCGTTAAATGGTGTGGGCTTCAGTTTATTGGATTAAGTCGAGTGTGGCCAAAGGGAGATGGAGTTCAAAGCAAGAGTGAATTAAACTGAGGGTTTTAGTGAAGATAAGTCGAATCGAACACCATATATAAACTTTGATGAGGGATTCAAATCCAATTTGGGAGAATGTGACCTTTTATTGTCAATATCTCTTCTTCAGTGTTGCGACATACAAGTTGGTTTTTATTAAATTTTAGATGTTAAAATCATACTCAGGTCCCAGATTTCATATTTTTTAGAATTAGTTATTAAAATTATTCTTTCATTATCATCAATTGTTATACTATATTTTTTGTCCAATTAATATAACTTCTTTTAATGATTTTTATTTCTGTTATTCCGGAAAATTTGTCTTGATTCATCAATGCATGCACCTCTAGAATATGAGAATTGATCTTCCCTTGATCAATTATATATAATAATTTACATTTGAAATCTATCCTCTAATATTTCTCATTTTGGATATGGATTGAAACCAAACTATTTATATTTTTACTTGAATTATTCTGGAATCAGTCATATAATATGTACCTCATGGGTTGAATAACACCGACTCATTTATTTAGTAGATGTCTTTAAAACCGTATGCACTATGTTTTGTTATTGTGTGGTGTATATAATGAGGTGTTTATATGTTTTTTGAGTGAGATATATAAATTATTAGGTAGAGGGATGAAGCCTATATTTCTTTTATTTTTTTTCTCTTTTTTGAAAGGTAGTGAGTATAAGAAACCCCATTTTCTCAATCTCTAGCAAGCTGCATTAGATCCCGCTACTAGGACTTATGATTCCATAAGGAAATGCATAGTTTTATATTATTTTAAAATATTTTCCTTCCTTAAGAATTTTTTTTATGTAAATTTATCTATTTTACATCATTTTTTAAAAATTATGAGTAAGACACAGTTAGTTTAGTTATTTCAAAATTATGATTTTAATTTTACGGTTTTGTGTAAGGGATTTATTTCCCATGATTCTATTTTTATAAAGAAAGTTGTATTTCATAAAATTCTAAATTGACAAATAAATTTGATTAGAATTTTAATTTTTTTAAGATGAATTATATGGTTTAAAATTCTTCTTCCAGGTTCATTTACTTAAAAATTCGACAGCTGTGATACTTTCAAATTATGATGTTCAATTATCAATTGGTAAGAGATTTTCACAATTTTATTCTTTGAAAATTTTAAGAATTCTTTTTCAATAGTATATAAGTGTCTTTTTTATTTGAAAATAATAATTCATTATAATTATATAAATATTTTGATTAAGTATTTATTATTATAGTTTTATACAAATTATAAATTCATTTAAAAATAATATAATTTTATATCATAAAAAGAATTTCTATGTAAAAAATTATGTCAAATCTATATTATCTATTATAAAGGGATTTGGTTTTAACAAAATATATTTTTTTATATTTAATGATATTATTTATATCATGTTTTGTTTTAAATGTAAGTCTTAAATAAATAAAACTATCATTTTATTTGTGCGGTTACAAGCAGTAACATGGATGTAATTCACATTATGAGGTATAACAATCTTCTCATTCAAGGACATGTCATGCATTTATACAATATGCATCAGTTTAATTATTTTCCTATATATATGGATGTGTGTGTATTAAATGTATAAAAAAAGTTTTTATGAGTTTTCTAAATAACATATTATTTCATGAATGTTAATAATCATTTTTTAAAACATTTTAGGTATTTAAACAATTCTTACAAATGGTATGATTTAGTTGTTTAGAATCATCCAAGATATATCATATGAATGAACACTTAAATTTTTATTGATTTTTGAACCACATAAAAAACAACATACAAGAATCACATCATGGAGGTCTAAAGTAGTGGAGCCCCAAAGTGTCATTGATTACAAATATACTACCACCAGATGGAAAGGAACCAAGGTTAAGTAAGAGAGAAACATTATGGTTTGGGGGAGCCTGAAAGGCCAAGAAATACGCAACCTTATTCCCCTATCAAAAAGTATGAATGATCGATGTACGAACACCCATAAGCAGTTTGCACTAGAGGACACAATATTCAATACACCACGGGCAGCTACAACTTTTCGTGAGTGCTTTGTAGGGGATTAAGGAATCTGTTTCCACAGCCTTCAAAGTAAGCTGTATTTTTTAACATAATTCCAACCCCATAACCAAAGACATTCCCTCAGCCTGAAGAGAATCACCACTACCATAAAATGCTGAGAAAGAAGCACAAATAAACCCCCTTTGGTCCCTAATCACACCCCCCAATTGTCCCCTCAGGAAGGACCCATCTGTGTTGAGTTTGGGCCCATATCTATGGGGGTACCAACGCACCCAATTCCCTTGGCCCCTCTTCTCAATCTGGTTAGACACCCCTCGATAGAATGACCTCCCTGAAGTGGCTCCCTGGCAGTCAACACAAATGCTTTCTAAGTCCAGCAAAGCGTTCTTCATCTTGATGTCAATACTGGTGCTAGTAGCAGAAGAATTATTGTAGCACGAAGCATTCCTGGCATTCCAAATGACCCAATAGCCCACCATTAGGATGATCACCCTTCATATCCGCTCAGAACCATTGTCACATGCACCATAAAACCATAGGCTGAGAACATTCACCTGCAACCCTCCGACATCTCGCCAACCCGAGAAAGCTCCATACACCTTCCACGACCAACAATCCCAATAAAAGTTAAAAAATAAATGCAACACCATTTCTTTCTTGGTGTTTTCTCATCACCGGCATTTGGATGCCAAAGATACCCTCATAAGTTGGATATTTTCATCATTTCTAAAAGTGTCATTCCTCACTCTCCACATAAGGAAATTGAAATTTGTATAGATCCCCTACACCACTGCATTTTTCCCCACGGGTCACCTGTATTAAGATCCCAACTAAAACTACCATAAGCCTTCATTAAAAAACTCTCCCGAAGAGGAGCCTATGAATATTAGCCTCTCAGGATCCTCACTGAGGAAAATTTCATTAAAAACATCACGTTGAGTTCCATTGAGAGTGGCCTGTAGAAAGGCAGGGTGGCCACACGCTTCTTTGAATGAGATATCCGGTGTGGGGAAACCAAGAAACCAAATAATTCATGCTCCCCAATCCTAATTCCAGAAGTTCACATCTTCTCTCCCAACCAGCCACCTTGTGTAAGGATGCAGTACCTCCATAAATGGCTGAATAAGCTTTCAAATTCTAGATGACCGAGACCGCTGAACCACACCATCCAGGCCATAATTCTCATGCCTGAGCATTCCCCAAACCGTTCGGCCTTCCATTGCCTCCCATGCAAGTTTTTCATGCATGACTTGTATGGTTACGCTCACACTCTGTATGTTGATTCCACCCTCAGCAATCGGTTTTGCGATATGCTTCCTCAATGCCCAATGGTGAACACATTCCATTTGTACATTCCATAAAAATGACACAATGATCATCTCCATGTTAACAACCTCGCATTTGGGAGTCTTCAAGGTGGAAAGGAGATGCATGAGGATAGAGACAAGGACACTATGGACCAAGGTAATGCTTCCTCCAAATGAGAGAAACCTATTCTTCTAGTTGAAGATGTGCCCCATGATATTTCCCACAATCTTTTCAAAATTATGAACGCGAAGGGAATTAGGACTAACTAGCACTCCAAGGTACTCCATGGAAAATGAGCCTCTCCTCATATTAAATATTTCTTCAAAAATCCTGGCCCTCCTGACCGAGAGTGATTAGAAGAGAAATAGAGGCTTCTCTCCCTGTGCACCTCCTACCCTCTCCATTTATATGTATGTATGTATGTATATATATATATATTTATATATATATATATATTTAATTCCTTGAAATTTAATGAATAAAACCCATTGAAAAATGAATATAAGAGTTAAGTAAGCATAAAATATTTTTCACAAAATCCAACACTTGAATGTTTTCAATATGGTAGGGAATTGGGGACTGAACACATCCATCAACAAGTGGGTATCCCCAAGATCGGCTTCAATGTTTCAAGACACAAAAATATATTTTCCGAAGGTTGTATTATGATTTCTAAAAATCAATGGTTTATATTTCAAGCAATTTTTTATTGTAAGTAATTTCAAAAGTATTGTAATAGTTTAAAGTGTAAGTAATTACAATAATTATTTCAAAAGTTAGTTCCAAAATAATATTCATTCTATTACTAAAATAATTACAAAACCATTCATCAAAAAGTTATTTTCGAATAAATTTTTTGTTAATGTATTTCATCATTTCCAAACCCCTTATAATGAAATTATATTTTCATATGATGTTTTATATTTTTTTATAGGAATCATAGAATCTATAAGTCAGACATTGATTCTTTTGGACATTGTGCGTGAAGAATCTTAGTATGGATTTATTTATTTGTTTAAAACTTTGATAAATTTAAGGTTTTTTCTAATTCCAAATATCCAAGATCGGTAAAAGATACTCATTTGTTTGAAGTAAAGTATATTTGTCATTTATCATTTATTAAAAAATTAAACAGCATGTTTTAAGAACCAAAACTGATAAAGTGGGTTTGGAGCATTATAATTGGTATTGAAGGGAGGTTCTAGAAAAATTTGAATTTTAAATGTTGCCATTTTATTAATAAAAAATCTATGCGATACTGTTTTATTTAGATTCTTAATACCTAAGAAATTCAATATTCCTAAAGATGGATATTCAAAATTCTCTAATGTTTGACTAATAAATTGTGAAGGGGAAATTCATTTAGGGGGGAGAATTTAATATTCCAATATAAATTTAAATATTAATTAATTATTTAGTAATTTTTTTTAAATTAAAAATAACTATGGAATGATTTAATAATAACGTTTTATAATTTTTTAGTAAAATAAAAATCTTTTCTGGACAAAAATATAAAATATTAATTTATATTTCAAGAAATATTACTTTTACATCTTAATAAATTAATAAATAATTTAATATTTCTATATATATATCTATATGAGTAGTTTTAAAATATGGTTAAAAAAGATATTTGAAAACTCATATAATGTAGAAAATAATTAAAGGTGATATTTAGAATAATTAATTACTATAACTCTAATAATGTTATAATGATTTCAATTATGAATATTATTTTTATAAATTTATTAACTAATGATTTTAGAAAAATCATTTCAAACTAATGAAAATATATTATAATTTTGAATTTGAAATTATGAAAATATAATTATATTATTATGAAAATATTTTATTATTATTATTTTCAAATATAAAGTATGAATACTCTTTTGATTATATAAATTATATACATAACATTTTGGGTTGTTATAAAATTATGACTATACATGTTTATAAAAAATTAATAAATAAAATTATAATATTTTGTAATATATATATAAGATAATTATTGTTAGCTTATATTTATAAAAAATTAGAATATATATATATATATATATATATATATATATAATGATGAACCGAATTGAATATAACTATTAAAAATTTTAAAGATAAAATCTTTTTTGAGGGTATAAAAAAACCGAACCTTTGGAGAGAAGAGGCGAGGTGTTTTATATTCGGTAAGATTTGTGTTGGGAGAAGGTTTCCACCATGATTTTCATAAGAGTGGATCATGCAAAATTGATAACTTTAGTTTTGATGAGAAAGCTGAGTACGGCGGAAAAAATATGGAGTACTAAGCAAGATTTATCCAAACCTGAGTGTTTCGGTGAAGGAAATTCAAATAAAACACCAAATCTAGAATTCAATGAGGATTTTGCACCCAATTTGGGAGAATAAAACCATAGATTATGGATATACCATCTCGATGGTTGGTATATTAATATAAGATTTTATTTAATATTAGATATTTTAGTCATAGTAAATACTAATTTGTCATATTGTCTGGAGTTTTTTTCCTTGGAATTCTTCCACCTTCGACATCTGTTGTCATGTTTTATTTTTTCTACAATCGATATCAATGATTTTTAATGCAATGTTTGTCAATAATTTCCAAAACATTTACCTGGTCCATTAATGCTTGTACCACAAGAATATGAGAAACAATATTATCTTGGTCTGTTATATTTAATAATTTTTATTGAAAATCTAGCCTCTAATATTTCACTTTTTAGATGTAGAGTGAAACCAAACCATTTTTATTTTTACATTACTTATTCTATATTCAATATATTAATATGATCCTCATTGGTTGAATGACACCGACTAATATATTTAGATGATGGATTTGCAACTATATACACCATCTTTTGTTTTTTTTTGCCTCTATATAAGGAGGTGCTGATAGGTTTTTTCTATTAGCCATACAGCCTGTGAGGAAGAGGCATGAATCCTCTAATATCCTTCTTTTTTCATTTTTCTTTTTGAAATGGAGTCAGCATGAGAGACCCAATTTTCTTAATCTCTAGCATACTACTTTAGACTCTTTTATAAGGAATTATGATTCTATAATGTAGGGTATGGTTGTATTTTATTTTAAAATATTTTCCTTCATTATGAATTTAGTTGTACGATAATTTATCCAATTTCCATCATTTTTTCATAATTGTTAGTAAAAGAGAGTTAGTTTATTTATTTCAAATTTATGATTTTAATTTTATGGGGAATTTATTTCGATTGATTTTATTTTTATAAGATTATTTTATTTCTTATAATTCTATTTTGAAAAATATATTTGACTAGAACTGTAATTTTTTAGGTGGAATTAAATGGTTTTAAAATTATTCTTCCATGTTTGTTTCCTTAAAAATTCTATGACTGTAATATTTTCATACTATCATAAAAAATTACCAATTGTAAGAGATTTAACTAATTTTATTATTTGAAAATTATAATAAATTTAATTTTATTATTATGTATGGGGATTTATTTTAATTTTACATTTATGATTCATTAGAATTATAATAAATCTTTGGATTAAGTATTTATTATTATAGTTTTATATAAATCATAATTTCATTTAATAATCAAATATTTCAATATCATTACAAGAATTTCTAAGTTCAAAATTATGTCAATCCCCAATTTTCTATTCTAAAGGGATTTTTATATTATCAAAAATTATTTTTTTATATTTAAAGATATTATTTATGTCATTTATAATATTTAATATGAGTCTTAAATAATTAAAACTTTCATTTTATTTGGGAAATTTCACACACGAACATTGATGTCCTTCAAATAATGAGTAATAGTCATCATTTCATTTAATGACTTGTGATCAATTTATATTATATTCATTAATTATATTATTTACATATATATATATATTCAAAGTATAAAAATTGCTTTAAGAGTTTTTAAAAAAAGTATTATTATCATTATTATTAATAATCATTTTATCAACGTTTCATTTATTTAGGAAACATATAAAAATTGTAAGATTCATTTTTCCATAATCTATAAAATGATATCCTATGAATATGATGTATATATATCTATATTTATATGAATATGATTCCATGATTCTTAAGGCTGAAAACACTGTGAAAAATGTATGTAAATTTAAATAAGGATTACAATGTTTTTTATGAAATCCAACACTTGAATGTTTTCAATATGGTAGCAAATTTTGGAGTGAACACATCCCTTTATAAAATGGTAGTCCCAAGATAAGCTCCAACGTTTCATGTGGCTAGAGTTTTTTTTAAGATCTGAATTATGATTTCTTAAAAACAATTGATTATACTTCAAGTAAATTTTGAACATAAGTAATTTAAAGATTACTATAGTATTTTAATTTGTAATTTATTTCTATAAAGTTTTCTAAAGGAAATTCCAAATTTATTTTTATGCTATTACCAAAAAAAATTCAAAATATTTTCTCAATATGTAATTTTCAATGAATGGATTTGTAAAACTTATTTCAATGATTTTAAAAACCTTAATGGGAAATTAAATTCTCATCCCATGTTTTAAATAGTTTTTTACAAAAATAAAATATGTGTTATGTCAGACTTTAAGGATTTTGGAGTTATCACTCACGAAAACATTGTAAGTAATTTTTTTAATTTTTCTTTGTCAACTATGATAAATTTAAGTTCTACTCTATTCTTTAATAAACTAGACAGGTAAAAGTTCATTAATTTTATAAAGCACTCTGTATTTTTTAGATATCATAAATAAAAAAGTTACACTACATTTTTTAAGCACTGAACACAGAATTGTGGGTTCGGGGTGAAATACTAGGTACATCCCTCTCCTCCTCTTGGCTCCCCTAGGCTCACTTCCTATAGGTAATTTGGTGTGGATTCTCTAAGATCCCTCATGTAAGTTACAATTATTAATATTACACCTCTTTTCTAAGGTTTCTCTTCTTCTTCATTGGGGTTTCTTATCTCTATTGAGTTGGCTGGTCCATTAAGGGTTTAATGTTGTTCTTTAGGGTTCAATATTTATGTTTTTGGTTAAATATTTCCTTCGTCGTGTATTTTGGTGGTAGAGTTACGATTTCATGCTAATTTTTAGATGCTTCCAAGCATGAGGTAGGTGCTTCCATTCCCTAACATTATCATTTGATATTATTGTGATTTTTTATGAATTAAAAATGTAACACGATTTAATTGTGTGGTGTGAGATATATTTGGAATTGTATTGGAATGTGTTCATGATGAAGGTTTATTTTCTAAAAGGAATGGTTTTTTTGTGTATTTATTATGGTGATGTTTCTTAAAAAGGGTTTTATAATTTATATGGAAAGTTATAAATGTGATTTAAATAGTATTTAATGGTACAAATTATTTTTCTAAAAGAAAAGAAATTTTTTTATATTTTTCCTTGTTGTAAACCTTTATTATGAATTATAAATTGTTTAAATAATTGAAAGTATGATTTAAAAAATTAACATGGGTCATGTGTGTATTTTAAATGGTGGGTAGCCTATGGTTTTGGTTTATAAATTGTGGGATTTTATTTTGTTTTTCTGATGGGGATTTATGAATTCCATAAGTGGTGGTAAAAAAATTTGAAAATGCTTTTGTTGTGTCAAAATGGAAAGTGGGATGGTTTATGGAAGATCTTTAATTCATGATATATTTTTAATTCTTGTCATGTGTATTTGACATGGGTATTTTCTGTTACATGTGAAATGTAAATTTGATCACTAGGTAATCCTGTGTATCTTGGTCGGAAGACTAGATCTAGTATTCTTGTGATACAGAAGTTGAAGGTCCCAGTATCACTTAGTTGGATTGATGATTACAACACTGACTAAATTATAATGGTGATCAGATATCACTAGGATGTCGGGGTTTCCACTCTTAGAGTATTATACATTAGAATTATGATGGTTGTGGTTACTATTTCATCATTCAATGCAGTACGAGGTTCTAGTGTCTCACTCAAGCTAGATTACCCCTTGGCCTTCTATCTATGGTTTTCATTTGTGACATGTGGCTTATGTGATTTGGTTCCATCCATTGGTATCTGGTATACCTCGATAAAATTTAATTTTTCTACTATGAATGTCTTTTGAGAAATGGTTCTCCTCAAATGTGTTTCTTTGAAAGTGGGTTTTATTTAAAATATTTTCCTAAAAAATATTCATATTATTTTTCATAAATAATTATTGATAATTTGTCATTTAATATCATAGAATAAAATCTCTCTTTGGGTGGCGTCTTACTGAGCTTTGGATCACACCTTACATACAACTTTGCATATATGTGTATATTTTATGTATGAATAGAGTAAAGGCATGATGTTTCATGGAGATGTTGGGGTTTGGGTCACTAGTGGATCCCCATGTTGCAGGTGATGGTGTTGGAGGATTGAGTGTGGTGTTCCTCATGTCACACAGAGGTTTCTGGAGTATTTGTAGTTTACCTTTTGTTGGAGTGATTTGGTTTTTGGTTAATGTTGTAAAAATGTGATACCAAAAATTGGTATACCTTGTTTTTTATTAGTTACCCAATTATTTTTTATCATTTTTTGTTGTTTATGAAAATATAAATAGGTGAAATTTTTCCCAATGTAATTTTTTGCATCTTAGGCACTAGTTTCAACATACTAGGTATTAGGAATGCCCTTCAAGCTATGCCATGAACCGGGGTGGTTGTCAGGCTAGATGGAACTCCGACATGGTTCATTACATATGTTGTGTGTTGTGAGGCTTCCTTAGACCATTCACATCGGGTTGACTATGACAATTCACATGACATATATTCATGAGACACTCATCTCTCTTTATGGTAAAAATTCAATGACCGACAAATATGATTCCCTGATCTAGAAAGCGTTCCCTTAAACTATTTTCATTAGGTCCTAGTATTAGGAACATAAACTATTTACAACCCCTATAGTCCGAGTTTTATGAATTGAAATAGCATATAATAACATCCTCATCACATTATTTTAAACTGCAATCATACCCTATTCAATATCATGATGCCTTATATGATATGTGTGGGATGAATAAAAAACATTACACCATGCTCCAAACATGGGATTCCAAATGATAACCATGAGATTCCTAAATTTCCCTCTTCATAGAGGATCACCCCAACCAGTTTTGGTCTCTCACCGAACTATGTTCTAGAACTATCTGCATGTTTATTCCCATGCTTATGGGATACATCGTGAAATCCAGTAATTTTTTCATTAGGCCTAGCAACAAAACTATTACCCTTCCAACCCCTTGGCCTCAATTATGGTCCAATCATTAAAACCATAAACTACATACAATTTGTCTTATGATGTGTATATAGCATTCCAGCCTCCTTGGCCTCATTCCCGTAGATTTTTACCACTAATGTTACATATATATACTCTAAGAACAATCATTTTCCTCCCTAATCCATGAATCAAGAATTTAAACTATTTTCCATAGTCCAAGGGACAAGACATTAAACTTTTTTCCAGGGTTTGTACAATATGACCTTATACTATTCACACTATCTGGGTCTGAATTCCAATTTATGTTATGCTCCATTCCAATCATCAAGGATTTCTCAATTTGGATTTCCATTATTCTTCAAATCCAGATGGTCCCCCTAGTGGTTTGGTCTCAAGCAATTTTGTATCACCTCCCATCCAGGGCTAATTCCCTAATGGATCTCTGGAAAAAAATAGTGTATCCTACATTTTCAAACATTTTCTATAGTTGATACAGTATCTTCTCTCCCCATTATTGAATGACACGGTTTTAGTCCCACTATTTTAAACATGGTTTATTGTTGATCCTTACCTATCAGTCACCCCGGATCTAGATATCATATGTCTTGGATTACCACCTTTATAAATACTTTTATCTTAGTAAAATTCCAATACCCTTGGTGTCTCCCATAGTGTGCACTTCCACATATTAGGACAACCCTTTACCAGTCCTTGTTTCCCCTACTAAGAAGGACTCACATGGGATTAAGAGTTTTGGTAGGGTGTGTACTAATATGGTGAAGCCACGTAATGCAGACTTATGGTCCAAACTCCATGATCTTAAAATTGGGGTTCATGTCCAAGCATCATGACATTAAAATTTATGTGGGTTTTCTTCCTAAGGATGTGTAGTGTGGTGTTGGGGTCTTTTTGTACTTCATACACATCGGGTACTACACTTCTTCATGATTCACTTGTTTTTTTTTTGGGATGTTTCACCCATGGTCAAAATTGTATGGCCCTAAACTAAGAATCATGGTCTAAGACATGTGACATTGAACTATGTGTAGTATCTTGATCAGATGACATTAAACTGTGAGACACATCCTCGTCATATTTTTATCTGATTCTTAACATCTGAGAATACCCCCCCCCTCAGGAAGACAAGTTGACCATTGACCATACATATATTTATACACCAATGTGCACAGTGTCATAGGGGGATAATTCCAAGAGTGTTTTAGTGTATTCAATCATTTTATCACTCCATTACCACACTTTCCATTCAATTTATTTTCATCCCCATATTCTTCCACAAATTGAGGGAACCCCTAATGGTATGGTGGCATGCCACTTCACCTCACCTATCATCCTAGGAAAACATCCTAGAAGACTTTGGGTTATGTCTTAAGATAGGTTTTGTGTTTTGAATATATTAAATGTTTGACCCTAATTTTTAGTCCCCATTTCAGGATAACAATATAAATTTTGTTTTTCGAATAGGGATAGTAGTTATCATTTATCATCATGCCACCCCTTGTGTTACAAATTTTTGGCATTGTGATTCACATTCCACATTCACATTTGTTTAGAGAGAATCTATTTCCCCTAGTAGTGTCCCATTCATTAACTACAATACATAGGAAAAAATAATTTTTTTTATTCTAAGAGCCATGCCCCCCAGTCACAACATCTATCAGCCCAAACACTCTTAGCGGCCATTTTGTAGTAAAAACCCCAAATCATTTGATGGTTATATGAAAATATCATACAATTTCAAAAATATTATGGTGGTCCCTTATTTCTCACACATGGGAATTACACATATGAGCCTAGGGATTTGTTATTAAGTTTCTCACAAAAATTATTCAAGTGTGATAATAAATGAAACAAAAAAAATGTATCCATGAATGAGGATTATTTCAAGAAAAATCTAGCTAGTCATTGAATATCAAGGATCATCTACCTACTTGAGGATCTCAAGGATCATAGAAAAATAATAAATATGGATCTGATCTGATTATCAAGTGCTTAGACACTTCCAACCTCAAGTGTGTGAAAACCAAGACATCCTACCTCCCCCTGAGATCTGCTTCCTCATCGTTAACTACTGAATGAAGATCATAATATCTGTCTTGTGCCCAACCCCACTAAACCTAAATATCGTCAATTTTAGTAGTTTCCTAATTTATTTGGTTCTCAAACTCCTCCAATTGAAACTTCATTTATTTGATGACCTTTAATTGAGTTTTGACGAAGGAAGAAATCTCTTCTTATTGAACCTACAAATTCCAAATCTCCTGGTTAACTTGTCAATGGTTAGTCATGTTGTTAGACATATCATTTCTCCAGTCAATCTCAAGATGTTGATTCCCATCAAGCATCTTCTTGGTGAGATAATCACAGAAAAGTGCATAAGGACTTCAAGCATCCACCCATAGATTGTCCAGCCAGTGGAGAAGGGTCTACATCTATACTACTAGTTGTAGATCTAGAGTCTCATGAATGTTGTGTTAAATTATATTTCATTACCTATTATGGATGATGTGATTCTATTCATTTAAATCAAGGTCATACTTTTCTAGATCTTTAATAATTTCATGCTCATGCTAAGGAAAAGAAACATGGAGTTTAGCAGTGAGGGTCTTTCACCAGCATCCTATATAATGGGATAGACTGTATGTAATGGGGATGGCCATCCTCATTTGATTCTTCCTTAACAGATTCTTCCCCACCAACCTTTATTTCTTCCCCACCAATGGAATCACTTGTAGCCATAGCCACCTACTCATCTTGGGCTAAGTCGGGATCTAATTGGATTATTGGATGCTCATGAATTGGTGTAACCATCATAATAGATCCCATGGATGCCTCAGCCTCATCTTCTAGTTGAGAATTCAGTCTTCTATGAATTCCATGAAATTAATGAACCTCACTAAATATGATCCATAAATGATAAGTATGACTTTGTGAAAGAAAGGACTAATACGAGTTGATTGAAGTCAAGTTGAGATCCTATGTTACAGGAAGGAATTCCACCCTAGGAGAACATTCATCACCGGGTATTTAAATGAAATATATCAGTTCCCCTCACATCATTTGGGTGGAAGATTTATTTAACTAGAAAACAAGTATAAGATAAATCTACATGAAAATATGATTATTTTTATATGATTCGAAATATGATTTTACCTTGATAAAGATGAATTTTGATTATATTCCATCACAGTTACAACTTTTCTAATCTTGTGGGTGCTTCTATGGGTATGTCTGGGCATGGACCCCCATTGAGGATGTGGATGACCTAGGGTTGTGATGTTCTCACCCAAACATACTTGGACGGTCAACCACTAGCTGCTTTATCCCTAGGTGCAGGGCCTGAAATGTGCTCCTCAGCACATTTCATCACACCTTCACCTCGTCAATCAATGCCCCCTACACCGTATCAAGATGATCATAATCAAGGAAACCATTAGTTACTGAATATTGATTGTGAAATGAAAATGACAATTTTAGATGTTATTGAGTTGATTCTTATCTCAAGATACCCATTCATGTCTTATTTGGATTCCATTAACTCACTGCTTTCCTAGAAAATCTGTCGATGAGCATCCTTCCCCTGGGATTCCCTTTCAAATGGCTCCTCTACTTCTTCTTTTTGATAAGTTTCTTCCTCGAGATGTTTTTTCTTCCAGATATGACTCTTGGATATGAATCACTGTTACAAGGGTAGGGAGTTCTTTTTACTACCACTGATGACATGTGTAAACATCCATAGATATTAGGTATGAATTTATCTAATGTAAGTTCACCATGTCCATGACATGAATTTTCCCGAAAACCTATATCTCAATCACATACCTCTTTAGCTTTCACCATAAGTACTCGGTTAACATTGATGTCTATATCATCCTCTAGGTGAACCAAAGATACGGAAAGAAAAAATCTATGGATGGTTGTAGAAGGTTTTATATCTTCTTCCTAGGATCATTTTTTTATCACCTAATTTCATTTTTGGAACCACTCCCTTCTAGAAGGTGGGGGTACAACCAATCCATATGACAACCCCACTGATGTAGTTCTAGACATAGTTTCTCTGAATGTCTAGCTCACCACCCTGGGAGCTGCCCTCCTACTTCCTCACTTTTTTGGATTTTCCCATCTTATTCAACCACCTAAATACGATTTTTCAGGATTCTCCCATGATATTCTACCCCCAAGTTACTATTTTATTTAATTGATAGGTCAACATCAAAAATTGTTTCAGATATCCCAATTCATTCATTGGAGCCAGCTGCCACTAGCATGATCTATTGTTAGTGAAGAATACATGGATACCACTCCTAAAATACCCCCATGTAGTCTCTCTTCTCCACTCATTGAAATCATCAAAACATTATAAAAAAATCTGATGGTGGGTATAGCTTGTAGGAATCCTTGTCTCCGATCTAAGACTCCACAACCCCACCTCCAAAACAGTGCATATACTCCCTTTTCTCCCATAATCCTTAAAGATTGTCTATCATTAGACTAACCAAAGATGAAATGGATTAAAACTGTCTATGTTCAAGGATTCTAATCTGATGTACAATTCCCGCCTCATCAAGTGTCCCAGGTCAGACCCCAGCAACATTCAACATTAATGGCTACAGACTAAATATTTTGGGACTAATGCAATTTTAGAACAGGTAACCCATGAGATCCACTATGATATATTAATGAAGTTTCACACATTGTTCGTAGATCATTATGGGAATGTTTCCCCTCACAAAAAGAACTAGTATGATATATATTCTAGCCAACAAAGGTACTCCTAGATTAACTCTATTACCAGGAACTATGATTTCTGCCATTATCGTCATTCGGAGGTTGATTCCCATCCTCATATCCCTTACTCATAACAAACACCCACTCAAATATTTGGTGATAAAATAATTGTAAATAACCAGTGGGTCTCAGCCTCCCACCATGTTAAACCCCCACTTATGATACATTTATTCTTCTAGGATAAAGCAGTAAGATCCTACCTTCCCCTTTCGATGTTACTAGACACTATTTACCTCACCCGAGTATCCACAATTTTGGATCCTTCATGAGGAACAAGTCAAACAATGTATTCCAAAGTATATCCTTTTGATAATTAGGTGTGAATTTTAACTTCTCCATCACCGCTTCCAAAACATGTTGCACCAAGATAAGGGTTTAATCCCTATTTCACTATTTGTTCTATGATATAATATGCTCATTGTACTAGAATACCTCATGTGGTTTTTCACATATACACTAGATATACCACAGAAGGATTTCAGATTCCTCTTTATGGAGATGAAATGTGTTCATGTCTAGGTACCATCAGTTGAGGAGCACCAGCACAAGCTTTTATTGGAATTAAATGTAGAATTTTGAAATTCACACGGCTTTTTATAGCCTGATATCTCAAATAGCTTCCTTATATTATTGGAACATGTAGTGCACCAAGTAGGCCCATTCCAATTCACTAATGATGTTGTATCCTAATCACAAATTCAAATCCTTATTCCATCCTCTTCAATTATCCCTTATGATTCAATGGAGTGTAATAGTATAGAGGGTAGATAACTCTTCAACCAATGTATCCTCCCCTGTGATAGTTCTGGTCCTCCCATTTAGAACATAGATAGCAATGTCACTCTTCTACTAGGAACCATGACCACGAACAATGATGTTCTAGTGTGGGAGATCATCATTATTTGTGATACACGATAGTGGGGAGTCAACGGTGAAAGAGGGAATGAACACTTCATCTAGAAATATGATGTTCCAAAATGTAAGGTATTATCTTATAGAATAATTATTCTATAACAATGTTTGTATTCTCATAATCATTTTATTGTCTGATACTACTCTCATGGCTAAAATATCTTAGGGTTTCTAATCATCTCAACCATTTGAGTTCTAGTAGCTTTAATCTGAGTATTATTCTAAATATCATCAGTTATAAATGTGTATAGGGTTTGTAATGACATATCATGGATGATTTATGATTTTGTGTGCAGTGGGATGTGTTGTGGGAATGATCAGGAAACAAATATGGATGTTTCGTAAAATTATGAAATAGAATATAGTAGAAAGAATAGAGCTAGGTTTTTCAGGAAGAATGTGGAGACTTATATGTGCAAGGGAAAAATGGGATATCACATGAAATTTCAAAGGTATTGTATATCACATGTGTCCTTATACAAGGAATCATATGGGCACGTATGAGCCTTACATTCCCTAAAATGACTTTTTCTCACCTCAGGTCGAATCAAACCCTCGTTGTAATTTCCCTCAGTACCCAGCCTATGATCTCATTTCAGCCCAGATTCCAAATTGGGGGGATTTTTTATTGTTGAATTCCACTTGAATCCATGAATAACCATATTTAGAAAAACATAATCCATCACCTTACTTGACCAAACATTCTTAATATGATATGGAAGGGACGCACAATTTTCAAGGTGTGTACAAAATATTATAACTAAGAGTAAAAGACTCTAAAACATCAAATATGTTGTCAATTAATACCTTTATGTGAAGACAATTCAAAATAGACAAGGAATAGGTGCACAAGATGTCCCTATTATGTGCAATATTATGGGCTTCTCACAAGATCCTTGCACTCAAAATTCAACATCAACTAGCTCTTTACCCGATTATCCTTTACTATTAATGAAAATATGGCGTAGAATACCTCTTCCACCATGACAATCTTTTGCACTGATGACTAAATGTTTAAGATATAAGTTTAATGTCACCCTCATTATTCAGGGTGATCCCCTAGAAATCAAATTGTCTATCTGCTACATGTAAGACTGATATTCCACGCAATCGTGAAATCAGGTTACCCTCAAGGTATAAATCATGTATGAAATGTTCCCTTTGGTTCTGCGCTTGAGTGTGCCTATAGATTTATAATCCCTAATAACATATTTCATACTATATCATATGTTTTAAATGTATCCCCGTGTACACAACATTAAGTTTCCTCAAAAAACTCCAATGTTGTGTGAAACCCTTTTCTTGTAAACAAGTAACCATTATTGAAAAAAAAACCTTACTTGAATCTCCATGGGAATACCATATGTTAGAAAACAATGTTTGAGAACCTCTTGTGTGAAACACCCATGCCTTTTTCACAACTCTTCCATGAATTCCTCCATGTTTGTGTACAGTGATTTCATGGTCCTTCACGAGACATCCCTGATTCCCCTAATGCATGTGTTTCCATACATTTTTCTTCTCAACATAGGTATTCTGTTGCCTCTTTAATATCATCATAGGAATCATAACATTGAAATCATGATAGACAAATCCTTTATACCATTATACCTTGACATTTCTAAATACATACCCCCTAAAAAGGTGTATGATTGGCTATTATATAATCCTAAAGGGTAAGGTGTGATTCCCAAATTTCTGTGTTGTGGGACGTAAACACCCCTAGAACCAACTCCCCCATCAAATGATGTTAAAATATAGTCATTATCCATGAAAGATACACAGGATGACCCTTGTAGGATTTTCATGGGATTCTAACTTCCCCCCCTTCGTGGGATGCTACCCCAACACTAGGGACACAAATCCTATTCCTAGCCAACATTAATGTGTAAGACCCACACACCAAGTTCTATATGTGAAGGATACTCCATGTATGACTCCCACGGAATGAGATACTCCACATGTGGAATTGGATCCTCCCCACATTGTATGACATAATACTATGAATTCCTCCTAGAGTAATCTCATAGCCTTTCTTATAGGAGATGAGCATACTCAAATCCAGTTCCATATCCCTTTGCCTACGACATTTGTCCATCAGCGGAAAGAGTGAACTGTGTGATCTTCAAATCTATTAATACACCGTGTTCCTCACACCGAGCATGAATCAGTTGTTCTTAATGTTTAGTGGTGATCCTGAAATCTTCATGATCCCAAACCTCATCATAGGAATCCACTTTAGATGTAATCCCCAACCCCATCCACTTTCCTGGTCCACTCCCTTTCCTAATCCTCAACCATGTCCCCTTAATCGAGTAGCTCTCATAAGTATTCCTTACATCAACCATCCTAAAATATGTGTAATTTTATTCACAACTAACTGGGATATATAGGAAGACTCTCTAGGGTTTAAGACTAACATCCATATCCATGATGGTCTGTACCCAGGCCTCCACTTCTTGTTAAGTCCATACAACTCACCTGGGAGACAACATCTCCACTAGATCCATAGGGAAACTTCAATGAATATACCCCACACCATCCAACAAAGATAAATCCAATTACAAAGGGAAACTCCCACACATAATCCCTATATCATCCATCACTGATTCTTTATTTTTGGTGAAATCATCCTTTCCATAAGACATTGAACTCCATGGATCGATCATGTCATATGATATTTAACCATGGAATAATAATTTAGGGGTTTTGATCCTTATCTTCAAATTAGGGTATGAAGGATTCATTTATTAAGTTATATACCAT
The DNA here is from genome assembly GCA_963277665.1 of Viscum album. Classification (NCBI taxonomy): domain Eukaryota; kingdom Viridiplantae; phylum Streptophyta; class Magnoliopsida; order Santalales; family Viscaceae; genus Viscum; species Viscum album. The sequence goes on from OY728136.1 coordinate 646,782,406, forward strand.
CCTATTGTAATCCAAGGTGTCCCCTCATAGGGGTGAAACTCCATGATTTGCTTCCATGGGGTGTTCTGATCACCTTGCCCCCACCTCCAATAGACATTAAACTAGTGAACCAGCTCTACAGAAGCAACCTCATTCTAAACATGGGAATACTGATGTGAAATCTTTTAAAGATATCTACCTTCAGTGTCAGCTATCTCATACTATGAATGGGATTATTGATGTAAAATCCATAGATGATATTTCTTTGGCATCGAATACCTCATTATTGACATGGTATGTCTTGGGTTCCACACCCAAGATGCCTCAATGAGATTCCCTCTTATGAAGAATAATACAGGAGATCAATGTTCTTAGTTTCCTTAAATTCCAATGATGCCCAACCTGACTAATCTCCTGACATTAGTTTTACTCCCTGTCCTGATGATTTGAAATTCACATATAGATGTAGAAAAATTAACCAACATCCACAAAGATATGGAACCGAGACTTAGTTACAAGAACATACTTAACTCTATGAGGGATTCCCAGAATATGTGATGTGATCCATGGAGGAATCCATGGAATCCGGAAAACAAATCCCACCATCCTTTTTCAATCATGGAGTAGACATATTCATTGAAAGTGATGAATGTAACCCACATTTGGATAGTAAGACTGCAAGGAAAAATAACTAGGACACCAATGCCCATCGATCTCATGATGGAGGACACACCCTAAAAAAAGCATCAGAAACAGACAATTTCAATGAATCCTAGTATAATTTTTTATATAATCCAAAAATATTTCATATATGAGTCCTTGGTTTTCCTTAACATTGATAGTTATGTAACACCATTTTCATTATATATTCTCTAGGATATACACAGTGAGATACCCATTGAATTCAACTTGGGTACCCAAAAAAATATTTTCTTCACCCTCTCAAGCCATGCATTATTGTTCTCAGGTCCCAAGTTTCCCTAAAATATTAGTGGGTTATTCTTCAGAATTTTTTTTATCACTCCACATAACATGGATTTTTGGGTTGATCTTATTTATCAAAACCCTAGAATACTTTGATAATGCTTCTCACAATACATTTATTCACCTATGGATCTTGGGGATCCACATTCTAAGTATCATCATTTTGTTTTCTATGTCTTGGGATAGATGGAATCTCTAATATCCAAAGAAAAAAATTACCCAATCACAACGAAACAACATATTCATAATTATATTCCTATATACAAAAATTTAACAAATAATAATATCAAATATCATATGAATGATGAAGTATTACTGGGAATTATCTTTTCTAACAAAAGATACATGAGCCACATCAGCTAATCCCATGTCTATGTGGTGAAAAAAACCTATAATTGTTTAATAATACTTGTTATACCCAATCCACTATTGTAACATGAAGTTCAACATAAAGAGGTAATCCATGCCTTATTAATTCACTATATTTCAAGTCCAATAACATCTTATCTTCAAGACTTCCATTCATTATTTGTGGACCATACAACTTTGATAACATTTGTGACATCGTGATGCTAACCCATTATCTTGGGAAGGATTGAGATGACACTAAACATATGTAACGTCCCCTTGATTCCAAATACTAAAAAAAATGCTCATGTCATTACCATATCATGAGGGATGACATTCCCTTACGTACACAACATGAATGAGATAAATCAAAATAGTTGGAAATAAGTATGATGCATGATATAAGAAAATAAAATCCCAACGTCATAATAGAAACAAAATTTGGGATGTGGTAGAAAAATAGATGGTATCATGTAAATAACACTCTAATATCTAAAAAACATTAAGGAAATTATGTGAAACAAATGAAGAATATTCTATAAAAAATATATAATATTTAACTATAAGAAGACACAAAAACATCATCAAGATGCCCCACTATAAAATTAATAACTATTCCCCTTGCCTACATCATTGTAAATAGAATATGAAAACACAACAAGGTGAATATAAAAGCAGTTATAATACAAAGAAGTATGAAAACCCTAACACTTTCACACAAAACACAATGATAACAATATGAAAACCCATAAAAATTAAAAAAATCAAAACAGAAAATAAATAAATAGGGTTCAAGCATGAATTAGTGAAATTAAATCACACAGTGAACGTCACACTTGATATGAACACACACACACATTTATGTTCCAAAATTATGCATTTCCATCCAAAATGTACACTTAAAAGTATATACTTGTGGGTGGATCCCATCCCTCAAGACCCAATTGATCCCATCATGGTATAAATTTGTGTGCCCCAACACCCGATCATTGGAAATAGAGGCCAAACCCAAAAGGCCATAATATACATCATTAACTCACACACCCATTTGAATTCCATTTTCTCATAACCAAATAATTTTACATAATAATTATTTCATTTTGATATTTTATCAATTAAATTATGGGTGAACCACACAACATTAATTTTTAAATCAAAAACATCATTAGGTTTTCAAAAACAGATTGACCCAAAAAACTATTTAACTAGGAAATATTTACATTTAAATAAACTAAATCTTTATTGTTATATAAATACATGTGTGGGGTAGAAGTCATGTATCTCCAATCGGTGTATTTCAAATAATTTGATCATGATATCATAGATATAATCATTCCATGAAATTACATTATCGGATAATCATAAAATTCCCACTAAAAATAATTTTAACCCATTGATATAAGAATGGTATCTCTATTAGAGGGTTCCATTAAATAGATAAAAATAATATCACGATTGGTAAAGGAAAATAGAACATATTCCTTGTATTCCCTTGGTCCGACACCCAATTATCTATACAAATCTGTCTGTAGTATTAAAAAATACATACAATCAACCAAAGAAACATCAGAAGTTAATGCCCCCATAAAATGAGAATAATGAGATTTGGGGGGATTATATTGATTTAAAATATAATTTTCAAACATGAAACATTTTTAAAAAAATTTAGACAAACATATTTAGAAAAAAAATACACCTTTCAGGTGATTTTTACTAGAAAAAATTATATGATACATGGTTGGGGCATATAATTTTTCAAAACAATCCACAAGCATACAAAAATTCCACATCCTGAAAAAATACATTTATAAACATCTTAACCAAATCATGCACCAACCCTATTCTTCCCCCTATGTCTCTTGTCTACCTAACACTATTACCTTGTGTACTCACATAGTTTCCTCTAACCGTGTTTGAAACTTACCCCATTGAAAAAGATTCCAAAACACTTTGAAACCATTTGTAAACCCCCACCCAATCATTATATAACTTCAAAATATATAATAAAAGATAAAAGTACCTAAAACTATGTCTATTATAGATAGATTGATGTATATACCATCACCTTAATCTGGGGTGGCCATGTTCACATAAAAATATATGTGCAGCATAAATATAGGGAAACATATACAATCACTACAATGTATGTTTCGTATATTCAAATATGGGATAGTTTTTTACTATATATCATTAACATCATGAAGGGGTTTTTGAATGAGGATTCCATTTTCCAAAATCACTCAGATACCTTGAAATACATGTATTTTAATTTTTAAACAAATGATTTGATCCAATATATGATGAGAAGAAGCGGTGATCTTAATTTTTCCAATGTCAATTAACCCATCGATAAGGGATTTACTATTTTAATGTAAAATTGTGTGCCCTTAAAGCTTAATTTATTTTCATTTATTTTTTCCTATCATTTTTCAATCTATTTTTAGGGAAGGATTAGAGGGTAGGAATTTATTTTTTCTTAGTCTTTTCTTTATAAGTATTTACCTTGATGGTATTTTTTTATTCTTTTTACACTTTATTAGATTTATAAAAATTTATCAAGGATATAAAAGGTTCATACCTAGAAAGTGGATAATGGAGTATTTCCTAGGTTTTTCTATGTGTGGATTTCAATCCCTCTTGTAGTATGCCTATTTCCATGGGTAATTTAATGTCTATCAAGCCTGAATGGTGAAGGATAAAATTTAATGTCATACAAAATTTACTATAATGATGTTGGAGCTAAAGGTCATATTGAATTTGACCAAAATATGAGATTGTCTTTTTAACAATGAAAAATGAAAATTCGGTATGAATTAAATCCAAATTCTAATAAAGACCGTCTCGGGGAGAGGTGTGTATAGTTTAACGATGTAATTTTTATATAGATGAGATTTGTGGTGAGACATCAAAAAAGGTAATAAAGATCTAAAATTATAGAAAAACCATTGAATATTGGGATGGTATGATGAAAATTGTAACTTGAGATATTTGAATCATGGAATAATTAGATGTAGAAAATATGGTAAGGATGACCATTTATCAATTTTTAATGATGGGATCAACAAAAATATTATCAATGGTACAAATTTTTTGCTGACCTTCAATTCAAGATAAAAATATACATCTAGTTGTAAGTGCAAAAAATGGTAACATAGACATGAATACTAAGTTGAGGTGTCCTTTTGGAGTCATGTTTTAACATTACCTGAATCCTTGTATTGTTTTTGATGATTCAATCAATTAATGAATGATGCATGATATTTGATCAGAGGGAGTGAAAAGGTTTTTAGACCACTCTAGTCCAGATCTATGAAATATTAGGTAGATTTATACAATTAAAAATCTATGAAATTCAAAGATTATTGGTCATTGGATTTTAAATATATGGTTCATATTCCACTACATACATAAAAATAATATGAATCAATCTGCATAATGTTTTGGAAATATGTGGGAATTTTTTCTATTCTAGTATACAATTAAAACCAAAATAGTCCATATGTTTTTACCCAATTGGGTGATCTAAATGGTCTAATAAAGGGATAATTTTATCCCATCGTGGGATTAGGGATAATGATTCATACACTAGTGTATATATACATGGATATATCACTAATACATGAAAATTTGGCTGGAGAGAGTTAGATGATTGAATGATTTAAAAGAATTTTAGATTGGAACATATGTTAGGAAAATTAATATCATGTAAGAAGTACATTAATATATTTATATTTTCAAGGATATATATTATATATAAAATTTTTTGGCTTTAATTAAACATTAAGTACTAGAGAGTCTCCAAAATGGATGATATTAATTTATACACTATGATGAAGTGGATTTTGTTTGTAATAAAACCTATGGTTGGGATTAAGATAAATGATCATGATGTAACTAAATATCATATGTGACACCCTGAAAAGAATCATTAGGACCAATTTAAAGAGAAAATTTACCACATTATTTCATCTACTTATAAAAGAGTGGTTCTATAAGCATCAATGGTTTATTGGATTTAAAGGGAGACTATACACTTAGTCATCAGTGCCATACACCACAATATAAAAAAAATTCATAATCTGACTAAGGATCAAAGAAAAAAATTATATAAACAAGTAGTTATAATGGATTTAATTTATTTATATGTAATAGTTCGATAAGAGGACCCCTTAATGTGGTAGGTCAACAGGAATAAGTAATACTACTAGAAATAAAAAATAAATGAATTTTTGAAAGCTATCAAGCATCTATAAATGTAATGAATTGATCACCTAAATCCTAGATCCTCAATAACCTCCCTATAGGACTTTTCCATTCTCCAGGTCCCTGGTTATAATGTATATACGCGCATTTTTATTCTTGTGTACGGTGTGAGCTTAAATCTAGTAAGACTCCAAAAATGTTTCCTTAACACCAGTAAAAATTTATTTATTGGTGTATTCCAGGATTGAAGATAAATTTCCATACATTCATATATACAATCACATAAAAATCGATCATTTTCTAACCTATTTTCCATGAACACTTGTCATTATTTCATTGGAATCATGTTAAAATAATTTCATCAGTATTCATCTCATGGAATTGAAAATTCCAAGGGACTTTATCCACATTTATGGAAAATACACACACATAACCCATGAAAAAAATCTATAATATAGTGGTATTCATATGTTTCAAACTTGAATCGATTGAACTGAATAAATATTCAAGGAAATTTTCTATTGATACATCATGTCAACATATATACCTTCTTCTGATGAAATATGGCGTGCTCCTTCCCACATGGTCTAATCACGTGTGATGATATGGCACTATCCATCTTATATCTAGAGTAATAATCTATAGGGAATTTTATCCAAGCTCCCCCTCAAAGGGGTCATCTATGTTCACTAGGTCCACCTATCAACTAGGACAATACAATGGAGTTTCCACTATCTTTGTAAAAACCCGCATGCAAAGAATAACATGGAAAGAATAATTATATATGAATAATTATTCCATATAATATTATAGGATACACTGGTAAGGTGAAAAATTGAAAAAAAATCAATTATTGGATACCAAGTATTCTATGAATATGAAATAATGAATATAAGGTACATTATAGAATGTAATAAACATTCCATCCAATAAATGGTCTCACAGGTTACCCACACAGGTCGACATACCTTGTCATGGAAGGGTATTTACAACATAAACATAAATAGAAGATAAACATGCCAAATAAATCTATATAAGTTCCAATGATTATAAGGTCTTTCTACTATTATCACATTAATTTCAATTTCAACGATATTTGATGCGATGACACCCAGATTATGCCAACACACTAACATTTTATAGAACATGAAAAAATATATCACAATAGTTTCTATAGAATTAGTATTAAAGGAAAATATCAATCCAATAGATTAAATCAACATTATCATGCCATGAGAGACTCATTTATAAAGTAATATCAAATATCAATCAAAGATTAGTCACCAATTCTTTAAATCTAACTCCGATTTACCAATCTTGTTTGAATCCACCATCATTTATGGAAAATAATTCATAGATCTAGAAAATATATCTCATATATATGATTAATATTATAATAAAAGAAGCATATATAGTTAAATATATTGATAAAAAAGGAAGATCAATCCCATTCCATGAATCCACATGAGTGAACACCTCATAAACCACTGAATGTAGAGCATGGAGGGAGAGAAAAAATAACGAACCACCACAAGAATCACTAGTTTTTAGACACCTCGGAGAATGAGTAAGAATTATCTGTTAATGAGATGTTATGGTTTTAATTACCAATATTTATATTAAATAAAACCTTATTCATGGTTTCATAACACACTTTTCCAAACCAAAAAACAAAATGTGAGACTCTCTATCTCTTCTGATAACTCACATAGTTTGGCTTCATGGTTTAGTTAATTGTGCACTGAACATTGTATTTGACTCTATCTTGGGTTTAAATGTTTCAAGGAATGTATGTATGTTTATCTCTAACCATGTTCTAGTTGTACACCACACATTTTCCTTCATTAACAAGACACATGGTTTCCTATGAAGAACCTCAAGGTTTCCCCTTAACATGTGCCAACCACTCACCCATTAAAGGACTCTAAAACTGTATAAAACCATCCTTGATCAAAATAATACTTCACCTAAGAAAACCATCACTCAAACAAACTTTATAAAGAGATAAAATATTGTATTAATATACCTAATAGGGTATATATTATTACAATACCCCATATAATTTCTTCTCATCCTCAAGAAGTCTGTCTATAGTCCATGATCAAACAAATCTACCCATTTATTTCATATATTAGATTCCATATCCCAATAGTGTTTGTGGATTCATCTTTTCTACCATGGGACTCAAAAAAAATTCCGTATTTCCCTCTTAAAACATTTTCAATATAGTCCGTAGTATATACTATTTTCTCAAAAAAAAAATCTCTGGGTTCCAACTCAAAAACCTTATTGGCAATGATATTCACAGTATCAAGTTCATACCACCAAATCTGAGAGACATAGAACATGTTATGAATACACAAAACTATTAAAGAAAATGTAAATAGTATTCCACTATTCTTATATTCATAGTAATCTTGAATTTTCTAACAAAGCATTATTCTAGCTTCCCTATTCTCCAAAATTACAATTTCTTAACTAAGGTGGAACCCATAAGAAAATTGGTCTCCCATGGTGAACTCTAAATGTCATATCCTCGAATTAAAATAAAATCAATATATTATTGGAGTGGTGAAAAACTAATTCATAATTAATTAAACACTCTATGAGTTTTCTTACCCCAAAATTGGCATGAATGTATCTACCTCACTCACATCACGCTAATACAATGGTGAAATACCCAACCAATAGTAAAGAGCCTCAAAAGGATCCATCTAAATTGAATCTTGGAAACCATTTTTGTATACAAACTCAACACCAAGGCTAGGTTATCATACCATGCTACATCAATTTCTATAAAAAATACATCTAACATATTTTCTAATATTTGGATTGTCCCCTCTGATAATCCATAAGTCTATGGATGATATGTTGTACTCAATTTTGGATATGTACTCAAGGCCTTCTTTAAGCCCCTATAAGAACATGATGTAAAATGAATTTCCATTTTGGATATGATGATTATTGTGGATCTATGAAGCTATATAATTTATAATATATAAATATTTCCCAACTCATTTATAAAAGGGTATCTTGAATTGGCAAAGAAATGGCCCACTATTTTCATCCAACCTAATACTACCCAAAGTGCATCATGAATCATCGAGGTCTTGATTAAAATCACAGTGAATCCATGTTCACTTTATCCAACTTCCACATATTCATAGTAGGTCGACTAATATAACCATAGGTACACTAGTGGTTGGAATTTTTCCACTTATCTGTTTGTAATCTTGAAACAAAACTATGGTATATGTCTTCATACCTGACCAAAAAAATTGATGCTAGATATCACATTATATCTTTTTCAACCATGGAATCATAGCCCATTTTTAATAATTAGAATATCTCATTAGTTCCCCCTTTAAGTAGGGCAACACAAATACCCTCCCTTGAATCTAAATCATTTTTTCTTCACCTATGTAGCTCCTTAGAACTCAGCCACTCTTTTCCAATCATTCCCATATCTCTACAAAATCGTTAATTAACAATTATATAGATTTATAATGGTCCAATAATGAATATATGATATGTCATGGTTCACATATCAGTACTTCATAATACTTATATTCATCCAATAGAAACTCATCCTTCAAAATAATCACGATACCACTCCTCCTATGAAGGCCAATCTCTATGTTCCTCAGTCATTCGAGTTTATTTTTCGAGAGAATCGACAATAAAATTACCTTTCCCTAGACCATAGGTCATTATGAATGCTAATGTATATATATAATCCACCCAATTAATTTACCTCATATTTGGATCCAGTTATGATTGAATACAACTCATTATTTTTTTGGTCAATGTAGATAAAAAACATCTCACGAGAGAGATAATTTCATCAACACATCAAATCATGGATGTCATCAAAAAAGAATATGTCATGGTTTGGGTAGTATCACTAATAGGTTCAACGTTTATGTGCCCCATAAGTCAATATTACATCTCTCTGAAACAAAATATCTCATATCATAACACTTGAGTTATCACAATATACAATATATCCAATCCCAATGTTGAGAATAATTAAAACTGCAGTTGTTGTCATTCTCCACTTCAGATCAAGGAAGGTAACTTCACACTGATCATACTACTTAAAAATCACACCATTTTGGTATGCCTTATCATTGGTGAAAAATAATTGGTTTATTCATATATGAAAAATCTATAGTATCCAAAAATTTCAGTGAAACTGTTATTTTCATACACATTCTAAAGACATTCCAAAGTGTTCGATCACCTCCATGAACACCCCCTTTCTAACTAATTTTGGTGAAGCCTATCTCAATTTGTTGACATAATGGTCATATTGAAATATAAGTTGATGATGATATTGTTTTTTATCAATGTGGACTGAATATTATACCAGGGAGCATTCCACTAACATTTCTCCCATGTATTTTTCTAACAATACCTCTTTTATGAAACTATTAACTTTTTAAAAAACTAAATAATACATGAAACTACCACACCCGAATAATTGTGCCCACATATAGGTGTCATTGTAGTTTCAAAAAACATTAAAAATACCTGTAAACTTCAACATTCATGAAACATGAATGTTTCATGAATTTTTCATGGAATTTATCATCTCAGGTTACGTTCTTAATGAAACTTATTCATGTATTATTACATCGTGAAATAAATAACTTTGAGAAACTCTTATTCATATAACTAAACATCGTATAAATCATATTCAATCAACTATATTTCAAAAAAAAATATTCAAAATATAGAAATAAATCTTCATTGATATTCTTGAGTCCTCAAATGGTGGAGGTACCCACCAATTTGTAGATATGGTAGGCCCTACAAAGAACTTCATTTTAAACTGTTGACATTTCAAACAACATTCCTAATTCATTAAACATAATCAATAAGAAGCATCTATTAGTTCATAAAATTAATCCCTCATAAAACTCCATCTGTAGTTTATTAGTTCACATAAATTTCAATTTCACGTAATGTTAAAAATTTCATGAAACCATTTCCCAAATCATATTTTGATGAGGCAGACTTAAAACGTCACTTCCATGAAAGGGTTAAATTCAATAATGTATAAACCTAAATCCCAAACCAAGAAGAGAATAAATAACTCCTATGTTTCTCTATGTCTATGTGAGAAAATATTATTATTGAATATAATACTTCATTAGATAATTTCATACCATGAGATAGTGAGAATCCCCAAAATATTGGAATTTCCACAAACCTAATCGAATTTCACCCAAAAAAATTACCCCTTTGGAAACAAACCCATAGTAATTTATTTTATCCCTTTTCATTTCAAAACACCCTATATAACATATCTTTCCCTATATCATTTACCCCATTCACAAATATAAAGGAACTATTAAAATCATTCACAAACATGTCAAATCTAAACATCATCATGAAATGTAATGTCAAAGAACATTGAGGATCAACTGACGTTTCTCAAATATTGTTATGAAAAATATATTAGTCATGGTTTCTTCCACATGATCATTATTTCAAACATTCTCTATTTGAAACAGACATTGTTCATATTTTTTAATGAGAGTGTAATATCTGATCTCAATATGAATAGTAAGAGATGTTTGAACTAGATTTTTTATGATCATGATCAAACAATTTTTGTCCCATAATATCACCATCGATTGTTTATCCTCTACCCCGGTATCAAGGAGTTACTACTTCATCCACAATAGCCAGCTATACTTCATTATCATAAAAATATAATTTGTTTTATCAATAATTATATATGTTCATTAATATTTATTTCTAAACTAGGCCATACATTATTTACAATGAAAAAGACATCAACAATTTTTGAATTTCAATCCACCACATAATAAGCCCATTCAACATCATAAAATTTTGACAATTCATGATCCTTTCCTTTTTCAAAGTGTATTTCAAAATTGATACAACCTAGAATGTATCTCATGATTCTTTTAAACAATGTGAATTTCTATACCATCTGATTACATTGGATGCGACTAACTAAATATGTTATAAAGACAACATATGGGCATGTTGTTGTCAAATTTAGTCATATTCTAATTATCCTCATATACATTGTGGAATATTTATATTTCAAATCCTATAGTATCCCATGTTTTGTCCCCAAAAATCAGAGTCAATTTTTGTTTTATAATCATGCATGTTGAAATTTTTCAAAATCTATGTTCACAAAATTTCCTAAAAATGAATGTTTATTCCATAATTTGAATCACCTGCAACACCAAAAAGTATCTGAGTAAACCATTCGTGGAAAATTTAAATTATTATTTCATGTGATTAAAAACTTCTTCCATAAATATATGATTGAATCAAATAGATATGATATCATCAACACACATAAGCACCATAAATAGATTTCCATGGGATGTATTCATATAGAGATTATGCCCGAAACATCCAATTTTAAATATTTTCTTCTTAAAATAAGTATTCAGTATAGCATTACATGATCTTGGTTCTATATTTAGACAATATAGAGAATTATTTAATCTATAGACCTTTTTTAATCATTTCCTATCAAAAATATCCCTGGTTGTTCAGTGTAAACATCTTCTTCATGAACACCATTTGAAAATGATATTTTTACATCTATCATATAAATATTGTATGAATTTTTAATTTTAATGGATATAAAGAAAATACTATAATTTATATTAGATACTATAGAAATGTTTTCTTTAACATCATTGTCTTCAATCTATGCGTATCCCTTACTCACCAAGCGTTACTTATTTCTGAAAACATTTCTTTGAACTTAGAATTTTTTCATGAAAATAGACATTGTTCTAAACACATTGAGATCTACATGACTCTTAACAAGATCAAAAGTAAATTTTTTATCAATATGATCTAGTTCTTAATTCATTACATTACCCCATGATTCAACATTTGTTTCTTCTTCAAATGAGGTAGGTTCCACAATTGATGGGATAACATAATGTATTATATTACTCATTATCCTTTCTTGCATAAGTATTATCCAATCCATATTAATTTTGTATCAATAAATTTCTACGCTTATACTTCTCCATTGAGGTTCTCATTGAGTTTATTATTAAATTATTTGTTCTTCCGATTCCACTTAAAAATCATCATCTCTTAGAGAACCATGTATATTATGAATTCCTTACACAATTTATATACTTTAACGTGTTCCTTTTTCACCTTCTTATTAATATTTAAACATACCAATACATGAGATCCTTGAGGTCTTCATAATTTTATACTCAATGATAGTTAAATCATTTCTCTCTATAAGTTTTGTAAGGTGATTATGGTAACATTTAAGGGATTTACCCTTATATTAGTATCCATGAAATGTTACTTCATCTCTTACATCACCATAATTTCCATAATTGATTTATTTATTTTAAATGAATAATTTACGTACCAATTCAAGGAAATTATTTTTTAAGATCGTTCTTCCATACCATATTCATAGGCATCCATTTTCAATCCTAGTCTCATGTGTGTATGATTTGGACTGTACTTTTTTACTTTAATATCCTATTTCCAGTAGAGATAAAAAAAACTAATCTCAATCATCATAGATCTAGCCATAGTATTCACCTTGTATATATTTTATTCAACAACCCCATTTTTTGAGGTCTTCCTACTGATGAAACCTCATGCATGATTCCATGTTTTTACTTGTCATTTTAAAATTAAATGGATGTGTATTCTATTCCACTTTTAGACTGCAATATCATGAGTGTGTGTCCGGTTTTAATCTCAACTCTTCAGAGAAATCTATTTATAATATCAGTCACATCTTGAATACTCTATATAAACATCACACAACCCATTTCACTATAATCATCAATAAAAAGAATAATTTTTCTTTACCAATATATTCTATCACATTCATTGGAGAACACACTTCTATGTGGAATATATCAAGTAGATTTGAAGCAGGTTTTATCTTTTACCCATTGTAGTTTTAGACCATTTTTATCACATGTAAGAATCAAATGTCTTTTATTGATCATGCGTTAGATCATGGATTTTCACTATATCCACTATATTGGATAATTTTTTCATGCACTTTTGATTAATGTAATCCAACCTCTAATGTAACATGTTGTTTTCCTATTAAATTGTTATGAAGAAGTTACTATCTTTACAATCTTGTTGGTATAAATTTCCATTATTCCCCCTGATATTCATGAGAGAATTTTCTATATTTACGTTAATTGTTCATATTTTTAGATTAACTCTCACCCTCAATCCTATGTAGAATATTTTAATCACACTAAGTAGATTAAAATTCATATTGTTCACATAGTTTAGTTCTGTTTTCTTCATCAAATCACCTACCAATTGGGGATTTCCACTATATTGAGAATTAATGGAACCATTATTTCCAAATAACACCATTATTTCATGATATTAATTATCATTATTTAACAAATTCTTATTTCTTATCGTGTTGGATGTAAATCCAATACTGGGAATCCATGTTCTTCTATTATTTCTACCACTGAGTGAAATCTATTCCAAGATGGTTTTTTCAGTTTTCTTTGTTTATTTCTATGATATTCTTGGTTAATTTGTTCACAAGATAGCTTTTCCATTCTCTTCTACACATCCAAGACTATATCATAGTAATACTTTCATTCAAAAGGATTGTAACTATTTTTCAGGCTTATTTCTCTTTTTTTGACCTATATTCACTTTTCTATGAGTTCTATAGTTACTGTTTTCATTTTCCCTTTTCATGTAATGAATGGATTTTTCATCAAAGATATAACAATGAAATAAATATAGATATAACATTTTTTCCTCTATAATAATGTATATGGTCTCTTTTCCCTTTTTGAATTCAAATTTCTTCTCCATTTAGATTACTCCTTTACACTTCATGTTAAGACATCGTATGTCCTAGAAAGCTACATAATTTTAATATTATAAGAAGACATATCTTCTTAATTTGATTCCTCCACACATATTCTGCATTTTTTAGGTTTCTATTTTTAAATTATCTTCTAATGATTGATGATTATTTTCAAAACACTGGTTTTTTAGCACAAAGCTATCTCTATTAGAACATCGGGTGAATTTTCATTGTCATATATATAACCAATTCTATACTTCCCATTGTTCTAAAAAATATAATTTCTGTCATTTCATGTTCTTATATCCCCATCAATTCCAATTCTTAACATAATTTTTTTTCTTTGTTTACTCAAATATTTATCTACACCACAGAAGCCTCTTTTGGCTCTTTCAAAAATATCTTTGTCGAAAAACCTTCTAAATTGAAATTTCTTATTTCATTCCCCTAAATTTTGTTTTAGTTTCTAATTTTATTCTTAAGGGAATATATTCTTATTTTAGTATCTCAAATATATTATATTTCTCAATCAACATTAAATTACAGTCATTGATAACATATTATGAAGAAATTGGATTTTTTTTCTCCTTCACATTGTCATTTCCTTCATATATATTTTCATAATTCTCCCAAATGGAATTAGTTATAGTAAAAATAATAACCATTAATTTTTTTTATTTGATAGAGTTGTAGAAAGATAAATTTTTTATTTTGTATCTCTATCAAACATTTTACCATAATATTTAGTCATGGATATTCCTATTACATCACTTCAATGAATTCCATAAACCATGGAAAAGAGAAAATCCCTCATAAGAGATCATCAATGATATATCATTTTTTTATTCTAAATATGGATATTTCTCCAAACATAAATGGAATATCTCCTTAAATTAAGTAAATTATCCATCACAAAAAATCTAAATAAAATATTTAATGCATAAAACGTCCCCTTAAGAATACTTTTCAGACCCAAAAACACCATAATATAGGAGGGGTGAATCCGGATTTTAAATATTTCTTTTAATAAAATGGATATTTTCATCATTTTTGTTGGAACATAGGTATTGTATCAAATGGAATTATAAAATCAGCCAAAAATTGTCTGTAAAAAAGGAAATACAACACATTTCTTTTACTTTTTTCATCTCTAAGGGATAATATAGGGATAATATGCTAGTTTTGTGTCATGTATACTATAATCCACTAATAATAACATGTTTTTTTATTAAAAATTTTCTTACACGTAAATATATTTTGAGATCAATTCCTATATCGTAATTTTATAGAGATTATAATTCCTCCCTTACATCAATTTAATCACCCCCCCTGAATAATTATATATATGAATTCATTCTTAGTTTATTGAAATCAAGTTCAGTAAAATATCTAAGAAGATAATAATGATTTTTTTCATCACTACAGACTAAATATGATTCTACAATAAATTCTACTAAAACATTCACATGTATTTTTCCAAAAAAAAATATTATATAGGAAACTACTAAATTTCATGAAATCTTAATATTGCATACAATTAGCACTTCATGAAATGTCTATCCACATATAGGTTTCCTTACAGTTTGTTATAAATATTTCACTGATGAGAACCATTTACATTCACAACACATGAAATTTTTTTGAATCTCACGTGGTTGGGGTCAAATTGAGTTAATTTATTCTTGAAAATCATTCATTAATTACTATATATTTCATGAAAAAACTTATAGAAACACTATATCACAAAACTATACCTCACAAAACTCTACATCATGAAAATTATTTGATGGAACTCTTCTGCAAAGAGGAGAAAATGTATATTTATTGATTATATAGATTCCTCAATTGATGTGGGTATATTATTATTTATAGACTCTTCAATACCTTCGCGAAAAAAAAAATTTCATGACCAACCATTCATGCCACATTCCTAGTTTATTGAATGTCATCAATTTGATGCTACCAATAGTATGCAACTTTTTACAATTTCACATATCCATATATGGATCATCGGTTGATTCCAATATAATATTTTGAATATCAATAAATTTTTTGAAACCCTTTCCTCATTCATATTTTGATCAGTACATATTGAAAACACTATAAACAGGTATATTCCAGGTTTGATTAAACTTGGATCCATAACCAAAACATCACTTCTTCCAACATTTATTGATCCAATTAAATTCATGAGTGAAAAATTACATGCTCAAGGAACTAAACCTACATAATAAAATGTGACACATTGATAGTTTGTTTAAATATACATTTATCAATCTGTAATAAATAAAATCCCATGGAACCTAGTATTAATATTTGAATTCCATGAATAAGTTGATATATATTCAATGAATACAATGATGAAGAAGTCCATATATGGATGGTTCATCTGATTAATGGGTTCATTAAGAACAGCTATAAAATGTTTCAACCCCCAATGCTTAAAAGGGTATTAATACTATCTATATCAACTCATATGTGGTGTCTTTTTAATGTATTTATATCCAAACCAAAGTTAATGGAATATTGAAAGAATATCAATGTTGTAAAACCCCCAGGCACTCCTTAATTGAAAAAATTTACAAAAGATCCTCTTTAATGTGTATATGTTATTATTTTTATGTGATTTTACTTCATTAATACTATAAATATATTTATACTACCAAAATAATTTTTAGGAAATAACACTTGATCACCCCTAGGATATGTTCTTAGTCAGATAAATTGCTTTGCATCAAAATTATCTAACTACACCTTCAACAATCTGAACTCATTTGGTGTCATTCGATTATAAGGAATGAATATTGATTATGAACTATGTATTAGATTATTCCCTAACTCAATCCCTACCTCTATAGGATGACCAGAGAAGTCATATTGAAAAAAAAAATAGTAATGATCCACTTCTAGAGGGTAAATATAGGGGTCTACTACCAATACTTCTCTATGAGCTAATCCTACTACATTCATTGTGATAACACCAAGATGACTCAAGACTAGTATTATCCTAAATTCCTTGAAATACCATTCACTAGTAAATATGATCCTTTCTCTTCAAGGTTTGGTAAAATATACATGTCTCAGGTAGCAGTTGTAATGATGTCGATAATTCTCCAACTGGTCTATTCTAAATAACAAATCTAAACTTATTGTCTTCATGAGAATGAAGTCCCAAAAGTGTCTTTATCAAATTGAAATATTGATATACTCAGATAATACCTATATATGGTCTAATTTATATCCTAAGGGTGTTTTAATATAATGAAAATCAAAAGATTACTTAATATGTATATCTATCCCTATAATGACTTAATATTATATAAATGGCCAGGAAGACCATGTATCAAACTAAGTATTAGAAAATGATGAAGTAATCAAAAACATACCTCTAATTATAAAATTTCACACTCTAAATATGGTTTTAATCTAATCCATCACATACATACTTCTTACTTCATGATCAAAACCTTTTCTCTATGGTGCAGAACTCTTCTAAGCCACTAGGGTCTTTAGTGGCTAGGATTGTGGCTGTAGACCCCGATTTACACTGAAATGTAACATAGAAGAGCCTTGATGTTACACCTTAGAATAATATTTTTAGACATAGCTTATATTATAACATTGGACACATTCCCTAGGATTATTAATGAAAGGTGTACCAAATTGTCTCCTCTAACAATACTTCTAACAACTAGTGGGTCCTCATCCTACATAACGGTGGAAGAATCCCTACTCCGCACTAATATTTTCTTCCCATTTTTTATATCCCCAATATTCCTCTTCAAAATACCTGAAGTAGCATTCGGTACAGTAATATGAAGTTCAATTATCAAATAATAATAATATAGATATGATCATGAAAGTGTAGACTTATATATCCCCTTCTCAAATGTTATAGCATTTCAAAGAACCTAAGAATATGCCATTAGTTAAGAATCCCTAAATTGATGCCTATGCTATAGACTTTGGTCAATCCATAACTTCTTATCCTTCTTATACGCCATTCAAAACCTAAAATGTGAAAGCCCTAAAAACTCAAAAAACATGTTTAGTAAGAAGAAACAGACATTATTCCATCCAAAAATCTCTATAATCTCATGTTATTGAACTATATTTCCTGATTCTATATATATATTCTTCAAATAAAATCTGTTGAAAATATACTATGTAAGAAAATCATACTTTCCTAAAAAAAATTTATTCCCAAACATCTACTCAAAGGTTCTTTAACCATGAAGGAATCAAACACCACCCTTAAATCCCCATAAATCACTAACATATCAAAGATTCCCATGATGATGTTAACCCATCCCTTGAAAAAATGATAACTAATAGTTCCCTAGAATGCTGGTTGATGATAGAGATGTAAATATAAGTAATATTCAACCATTAAACTCTATGAATCTATTTCATGATTAGGAAATGAATGGAGGAGTTTGGGATGGGGTGGATTTTAACCAACAACACCAGAGAGGGTTCTAGAGAATGGTTGGAAAAATCCCCCTTTATTTCTTATGGAGGAACTGGTGCACCCTCTCTAAATGGGATAATTTGGATTCCTTCACCATTTTTTCCAATAAATTATCTAGTGTTTATACTCATGAGAAATGAAGGCACCAAAATCCATCAGACTATAACAAAAATCACATCATGGTGAATAGGAGATATGTGATACATGAGTAATTAAGGCCCATGGAAACTCCCATACCTGAGTTCCACATAGACTATCTCATTTCCACCATGTACTAAAATAACTAAAATTAATGAATAAATTAATTTTATCGTATGATCCCATTTTTCATGACTCAAACCTAAATCATCAAGTCCAGGATGAGGTGATACATGACCTCCTATATGCCTCCTAATATACAGGAGGATACCAACATGTGGAAAGGGACTATATATGTGAGGAATAAAATAGTAACCCAAATTGAAACCATATGTATTATGAAAATATGTATAAGAAATGAAACATGAAATAACAATTAAATTAAGTTACACTAGCTATTTAGTGTTTTTCCAAATACCACATCTTTCTCCACACTTCAAGCACCTTGGTAACCTACAGAGGGGCACTTCCCTGCTTCAAGTCCCTGGCTGTGGAGATTGTATGTGCACCAAGATTCCCATGCAGGGTGTTAATAAAATACCAATAGGACACTAATAATGTATCCTTAACACATACAAACACAGAGAGAGAGAAATATTTATATATGTGTGTCTGTGTGTGTGTTTGTTTCATGATGGATGTTAAAAGAAATTACAATCATATTTCTAATTACATGTCGAGAAATTTTGTACTAAAAATACTTCCATGAACCCTGTAATTCAAGCTTCATTTCCATATTGATGGAATGTCATATGTAGTTATCTAATGATATAGATCAATATATGTGACTATATCTACCTTTAAGGAAAATAATCACACATAACCAATGGATACTTGATCTTCTGTAATGTTACACACACTTTTCATTTATAAATTGATGTAACTATAGACATATGAAAGGATGTTCCCAATTGATACATCATGTTTTCATACGGACATTCTTATAATGGTGTATATAATTATCCCAACATGGGTTAATTACATGCCATTTATGGAACTATCTATCCAATATCTATGTCCCTAATCTATGATTCATGTCATAAAATATCCCACTCTATGGGGTCGGCTAAGTACTTCTGTGATACCAATTATCATAAAAATTTGAATTGAGGTTCCACTATCTATGCACAAACACAAATATCAGGAATAATATATTAAGGAAAATTATATCCTGATAAGTATTCTAAATGATATGAAACAATACACAAGAATGGTACAACATTTCAATGAATGATTACATCATATCAAATATTCCTCGGATAAAATATAATACATATAAGGGGAAATATAGAATGGAACTTACTATCCATGAAAAACAAAGACAAATTATAATACCAACACATTCCAAAAAACAATATCTTGAAGGTGGCTCAACACTAGTAATATATACAGAAGCTAATCATTCCCAACAACTCAGTAAAAGGTCCCAATATGATTAGGACTTCATATCTTCAGTGATTTGATTCAAATTTACAAGGTCAATTGAGGGAAGAATCCCCAGTCATACCATTACACCATGATTGACTAGATCATGAAACAATCCTTAATAATTTATTCTAAGGATTTTTTATTATATGAAAATTTAATTCCCTAAGATGAAAATCACATCATCATGCCAGAAGTTACACATCACTAAATGAATATTTAGGATTGATCAAGATGAGGTTAATAATTTTCATAATACAACAATAAACTACAAAACATGTATGAATATTCCATTATATTTTTTTAGTTAACATCAATTGGATTTGGAATATGTAGGGATAGAAAATTTAAAGCACCACCAATTGAGTCACTTGGTTTGAGGGCCCAAGGAATAAGACCAAGATTGATGTGTTTTTGGTAGTTTTTGGGTTTAATATGAAATTAACATATTAATTAAATCCATGTTCATGGTTTTGTCACATGTTTCACCAAAATATGTGCTAACCATATGAGGCTATCTACCTATTATGGGAAACCGCATGGTTTGGCCACACTATTTAGTTAATAATTTTTCAACCATGAATTTCTCTACTATCTCTGTTTTTATGGTTTCTTGGAATTGTCACAATATTGAATTTAACTATGACCTATCTATGTAGCCCCCAATATCATTCTTTATAAATCCGCGCAGTTTTCTAGGGAGGACCACATGATTTCCCAAAGTCGTACAACCATCAATGGCCTCTAAAACCCTTCATAACCATCCATAGGCTACATGATTCTTTACATAAGAAAGTAAAAAATCAAAATTATTTAAATTAGTTCCATAAATAATTTTTATCTATCCAAGATATTATAATCTATTTTAATCAATAAGAATAGAAATAAATCAAAATCTAGTTCTTATAACATGGATGTTTATAAATTTATTATACTCCTCTTTATTGAAGAAGAATTGAAATAGAATTAGCCTAATACTAGTACATTTTGAGTTTTGGTGTAAATGATAAGGTCTAATCATATTTATAGAAAGACGGTTAAAGTCAATGGAATTTTTAGTCGGTCCAAGGATAAATTATCCAAGCATCACTACACATCTTAATGTGGTTAGAATAATGGAAAATATTTTTATAGTTATGGGAATTTATTCAGACATTAGTTGAATTATGACATTTGATATAGCTACAGTGTCCATACTCATGGAATTTATAAGGATATAAAGGATTGCATGATGATCGTGTTCTCAGAAAGGGGTAAAAATTTATAATTTAGGGTCTCATGGAAAACCACCTCTAATAAATTTACGGTCGTGTAGGATATACCACTATGAATAGTTGAATGGTTCATTGGGATGAATACTAGAAAAACATTACCAATATGGGTGGTGGACAAATCCAAATAGTTATTAGTTGTTTGGGTGGTATTTATAACATGTTTTTTATTATCATGTGACAAGGATAATTATATCTCTCTATGAAATGTTTCAAATAACTTCTTAAGGAATTGTTTGTTAGTAGTGATAATGATAAAAGTTTATTTCATCATGATAAAAAAATATTATACATTAGAATAAACATTATATATTATTTAATTCCCCTCCCATTTCTTCTCATGCTTTAGATAATTCTTCCAAGGTATCATTGGATTTCTCATTGAAATAACTTATAATAAAAAAATCATTGGGGGAGTTGAACTCTATCATTTAACATGTATGTGACTAGATTTTTAATGAATTCTAGGTTTTGAAATGTCTATAGAATTTTCATAGTATGTTACCCAAATTAATATAACAAAATTAGATACTATTAATATGTAGATAGTTGATTTCAAATTATAATAGAAATTGTGGTAAATTAAACCTTGATTAGTTGGAAATCCTCACACTCATACAAAACTGAGTATGGGGTCGCCTATGTAGCAATATGAGTTGTGGTTTCATAGAAAATATAGTATTTAAAATAATCTTCAACCAAGTATTATTTTCTTCTTCTAAAATTTTAGGAAGGATATTAGATATTTTTATGTTAAAGAAGTCAATATTTCTATGTTCCACTACATAATACCAATATGATTGGTTGGACTATATATTATACTCGTGATATATTCCATTTTAAGATAGAATCCCATAAATTGATTTTAATATCAACTAACATTTTTTTGGGAAATTAAAAATGGTAATGATGTTATAAATTATGAAATTTATGGTAGTGATTATTTTGAATTCATTGAGGGATATAAACAAAGACCATTTGTGGAATAAATTTATAGCAGTAAGGATGTATGGGATCATTCTGTCTATATATAGGGGGTATAGACCCATGACATCTATCCCCTATATAGAAAATAGATATGAGTATTTGGTGGTGTGTAAGAATTATAGGGTTCAATAGATGATTTTGTTATGTATTTGTAAAGAACAAAATTTTTTTGTCAGCACTATGTATTCATCAAAAATTTATTAATAAAAAACCCATGCCACATTATTTGGTAGAATATATTGGTTTTACACTAGTGGGAACCTAAAGAGAAAATATAGACTCCCTATGTAACCACAATAGTATGTCCCCCTTTGATTCTCCCAAAAAATACTTCATCAAAACCCCTCTGGTAAAATATCTTTTTGGAATTCATACCTCCATATAAGATGATGTTTTCTTTCTACTAATGGATATATTCTCTCATAGATTTATCTAGATTGAGGATCATATTTTAGAGGTACCCTGTTTTGGGAGACATCCATATAATTTTGGGATATGTTGGTTGAGGAAAATATTGACCCCAAACTATAGTGCTGCAAACATCATTAAATTCTTTATTTCCATTACTAATAAATGGTCAGACCACCCTATGATGAGATATGTGAATGAAAATATCATCTTGTTATAGATATTCCAGATAAATAAAAACATTGTAATGTGAATCAACGTAGTCATTCAATAAACATAGAATATGAGAGAATGTTGGTTCTGAGGTGATTTTATTCATCAACTGTAATACATAATAAAATAAGTGAATAAAAATTTCCTTATTAATGGAATAATCTATATCTATTTGACTATTTATGAAAAATGAATCACCCATTATATTCAATGTTTCTATAATTACTTTTAGTGCTAGATATAATATTTTAATAAGGGCCAAGTATTATACCTCAAAATAGATTCTTCCTTCAGATGGAATTGTGTACCAAGTAAAGACAGATTTAGCTAAAGAGATGAAGACAATCCCCAAACCAATATTTTTTGAGCCTAGGTTTTTTATGCTTCTTTTTTTTTTTGAGATCCTATAGGAAATATAAATGTATATCTCCCGAGACTATGAGGTTTCATGGATAGTGAAAACCATTCATTAGGGATCCCTATTCTTAGTAGAGAACAATTGGGATAGAATTTGTTATAGTGAAATCATTTTACCTTAGGCCTTTGATAGACTTAAATGACACAAACTGCCTTTCGAACTACTATAAAATGATCACCAACCATGGTTTATTCCTAGTAATCATTGGGAGACAGAAGATATATTTGATTTTATCGAGACAAGAGATTAAATTAACCTCACGGTGTTGAAAGTAGTGTCTGATGTTTTTTATTGTTTAATGATAAATTAAAGGCAATTATTCTAAATGCTAGAGTATCAGGTCTCGACATCCAACATTTATTTACAGAGATAATACAAAATCATTACATTTGTAGTAAATATTTATTTGTACTATGAAGGAATCAAGATATATCTCGATTTTTTCCAGATAGATGTTTAGTGACACACCTATTAATGGAGGAATCATGACCATTGGATGTAGAAGGAACGCCTTTATATTTTCATAGGATTCCAAACAATTCTAATCTTAGGGATAAGTTTCCCCTTTCATTATAAGTGTATTTTAGTGAAAAGAATTTATACATTGGATATTTATGAAATTTTAAATGTATGTGGGACATCCTTTTTTAATCTCAACTCATTGAGGTTTGGAGGAGGAGTAATATCATGGTTCACCTTAGTCTGCTCAGAGTTATCTTCATTGTTGAGGGGGTATTTAAAGAAGAAGATAAATTTCTCTGATGTTACACCAAATGTGTATTTCATAGTTTTTATAATCATGTTTTGTTTCCAATTTTCCATGAAAACTTATTCTATATTAATAATGTGACAACAACACTATTAATATTTGATAACAAGATCATTAATGTAGTACCCTATGGTTTTCCCTATAAAAGACATGAAAATATGAAACATTGCATGTTGATATATGAAACTAGAATTCTAAATGCCAAATAGAAATACATAGTAATTTTAGAACCCTTTAGATTATATAATAGAAGTTAGAACTCTCTCATTAAGAGACATGTGTATATTTTCATATGTATAATATCCATTTTGGAAGAAGTCATTAAAGAATCCATCTATTTAATTAATAAATATTTCCATGATTAATACTAATAAATCATCATTCTAGTAGTTCCAATCAGATATTTAATGTTAATTAGTTCCCTAATTTTGTAATTTATCCCCATGATATGAACAATATTGGAGATATATCTCAAGTACTGTAATTACCAAATAAATTTTCTATTAATTATCTTATAAAATTCACTTTAAAATTTAGTATCATTCTTCAGATAAATTCCCAATATATTATGTTTATATTGTAGGATATTAGAAAAACCAAAATATGGGTATCCACAAAAATATATAGTATGTTTCTTTCAATATAATTTCATTTTAACAGATTTTATTATTATTTTAGGAAGGATTTGTAGGTTTATTATACGTTAGGTTTCATAATGTTTCTAATCAATATACGATATAGATACTTAATAACTAGATTAATCTTTCAGAGTTCATCGATAGGGGTTTAAACAGCTTCATAGAATTTATTATGAGCATCCATGTGATATTATTCGTATACTTCCTCTGTATTTGGAGGGGAAGAAAAATTACTAGCATCTTAAGATCGATGAGATGAGAATGGTTCATTGATATTCCAATTTTAATTAAATCCTTCGTACGGATGGTTTTGATTATATAATGTAATCAATACCCTGAGATTTTGAAAATTTACCCAAACCATGTTCTCATATACTTCCCCTTGGATACATATCCACTTGTTATAAGATCCTTGGACGGTTCAAAAGAGTATACATTAGAGGTAATTTTACATGAACATGCTCTAGATAAAGGATGATATGCATGGACTGCATGATGATATTTTTCCTTATTATCAGTGCCCACATATTGGAAATGTCTTCTTGACTATTATATGATAGGAAAGCTAATAGTTATTTATTCTTAATTATGGAATGAAACCTGCATGTGCTCAAGAATTCCTATATTGGGACTTACCACATTAATGTTTTTGATGGGTAAACAATATTATTCCAAAATATTACTCCATAGGTTTATAAGATCTATTTCTATACAAATGCAGGATGTGATTTGGAAGAAGTTATTTACCACTGGCTCTTTCCACTCTATCTTATAGAATCCTACACTATATTATAATATTTTGAAGATAAAAATGAAGAATAATCACTATATTGTATATATAAATTTGCATTATAAAAGTAATTTAGGAATTGTTTTTATGACCATAGAACTGCTACATTTATAGTGAGTCAAAATTATCTGAGAATGGAATTGACAAACATATGTAACGTCCTAATATTTTGCTTTTTTTTTACTTTAATTAATAATTAATTTGAAAGATAGTCTCATGGGAAACAATGAACTACATTTAAACTATGATAATTTAAATTAAAATTATCAAATTCAACCACTATAATATAGCTATTGAATTATAAGTCATAAAATTAAGTATCTATATTATGAAATCTATCACGGAATGAAATGGAATAAAGTTCTGAAACTATCCATTATGATGATCATTTTTTCAAGAATGGAAATGAAATATCTCCATTGGGGTTTACCATAGAACAATCCCAAGATGAAATCCAAATAAATATAGTGTGAGTGAAATCAAATGGAAATGAATTTCCAACCCACAGAAATTTCCATGAGATCCATGCTAGAGAAATCACTACCTGTGACCACCGCCATAGCTTACAAAATTTATGGATCATACATGGAGATATTGAGTGGATATATAAATAAAAATTAGGATGATATAAAAATGTATTTATTTATGTAACTTTTTATTTACCACATGTGTTATATATATATTTTTAATTTTTAATTTTAATAAAAAATAATGTTTATTTAGGAATTCATTGATGAAATTAACAAGAATATTTTTTTGAAAAAATGATATTTTTTATAAAATTTATTTTTTATATTCATTATTAAAAAAATTATATATAATGTAAATTTTTTTATAAATAATATATTAAAACTAAACCAATTATTAATTTATATGGAAAAAAGCATGGAAGGTTGATATTTTAAAATGTTTATATTCCTATGAAAATTGTTTGTACAATTTTATTATGTCTTTATATAAAATATAAATTTATTAATTTTATATTTTTAATTTTGAAAAATTAGTATCATTTTTGGATAATGTATTTCACGGTTATCTTAGGCTTAAATTTATTATGTGTGTGAAATAATTTATTTTTAGTTGAATATTAAAAAATAATTATTTTTTTAAAATCATCACTATTAAGGCCCTTTCATAATACAAGAATTAATTAAAGGTTTTGGACTATTATTTTTTTATAAATTAATGTATATAGTTTAGAAAATGATATGTGGAATATTTGATACTCATGATTATATTTTTGGAAACCTATATTATTTTTCACTCTAAAAACTATTTTTATACGTTTATATTAGATATTAGTTTTCATCACAATGAGAAATTTAAACTAGAAAAATGGATTTTATATTTTAATTCATTATTTTCATATAATTTCATATGTTCAATTTCATTTTTATTCATAAATTAAGACAACTAATACTAACGTTGATGACCATGATAATGTCGAAATGGTTATTTCTAAAGAATTGTTTTGTTAATTTTTTGTAATATTTATATATTAAATTGAATTTATTCATTTTATATAGTGAATTTTTTAGGATTTTAAAATATTTATGAAAATATATTATCACTTATTTATAATTCAATCAATGTGATATATCATTAAGAACACTTATTTGTGAAAAACACATTTCTCCACAAATTTTCATTTTAAATATAAAATGTTTTATTTAAAAATTTAATATTACATTTTTAAAAAAATAAATCAAATTATATAAATGTTATATTTAGGTTTACTTCGTGAAATTTTTTTAAAAAAAATATTTATTATATTTTTAATGATATATAATTCAATTTAGAAAAAAAATAAAAGCAAGGTAAAAATGGTATAATGTAAAAATATATTTGTAAAAGACATAAAACCTATTAAAAATGTGTGGAATTGAGTTATAGGGGATATTTTAATCAAATCACAACCCTAACATCCTTTTTTCCTTCTTTGGTCCACTTACCCTTAAATATTATCATGTCATAATTTAAAAAGTGATGAGTATTTAAAAAAGATCCAATTTCTTATTTTATAAACAAAGATGACTTCTACCACATTTCTACATAGATTCCCAATCTATATCTCTACCAAAACTCTAACCTTGTCTCTCATAAATACTCTACCCAGTTCTCATTATACATTTTCTTTCAAAAAAATAGTCTATAGATCCTTAATGTATTATCCAATAGAGAACATCCAAAGAGAGAGGTAAAGCTCTCAACTGAGCTCTCTTTGTCTCTTTCCACTTATACAATTTAAAACCATTTATATACATGAAACTATAATAAAATTAGTGTTATTACTAATATTAATTTTATTATAATGATTTAATATAACTTTTAAACCACCTTATAAAATCATTCTATAAAAGAATATGTCATCAAGCGTCTGTGAGAACTGCAACCTCCGCTAATGGAATGTTATATTTATTACTACCATAAATTGATGGTAAAAATAAATATTTAATTGAAAAATATAATAAAAATAATATTATTAATATTCAGAAATTATAATTATTTTATTAATATACCCCCAACAAATCTATAGAGAATAAATATGCCATTCATGTACGTGAAAACTACCAACTCCATAGAACTATGTGTTTTATTTTATAACTACATCCTACCATGGATTATTTTAAAATTTTAAATAATGTAAAAAATTATATTCAAAAAATAATTATATTCTTTCAACGTTACATCTGAAATTTAGTAAGAGAATTTAATAGTAAAAGGTTATAGTAAACTTGACCTCCATAAATGAACATATCATATTACATATCTTAATTTGATCCCATATTACGAACCCTATAGAGTTGTATAATCTTTGGGATAATAATAACAAAAAGAATAAAACTATAACCTTATTGATATTATGGTTATATTATAACATTGGGTTTTCTATGGTCAGTATACCATTAATGTTTTAAGTAAATTTACTGAACCACCATAAGTAACTAACATAATTGAAACAATTGGATAAATGAATATAAAATTTTAAAAAATATAACTTATAAAATAAATAATAGAAGAAAAGTATTATTAATAATGTTATTAAAAACATAATTTTATTTTCTTGGATATTGGATGGATGTGAAGAATAAATTAAGACCAAAGGTTAGGGTTTATATATCTCAATTTTGACTCATTGAGATCTAATTTATATTCTCTACAAGTTAATCACATTATTAATTATTTTATTTTATAGAGAAAGAGCCTAATGGTAATCCAATTCACAAACACACTTAACAAACATGCATGGATCGATATAAAATAGTGTGATCTTCCCATAACTTATCAGATATTAACTCCCCAACAATGGAGAAACCCACAAGATTTCCTAGTCACTGATAGAAAACTATATGGTTCTTGAACTATAGTTAGTATTTGGGTATTTCATTTTTTAAATAGTAACCAAATTATTCTAGATAAATTTGACTCCCTTTATTGTATCTTCTACCATGCTTTAATCAAGCACTTCTAACTCACATGACTCTAACTATCGCAACTATGAGTGACCTGACCTACAATAAAGAGCCCTAATTATGGGAATTGATATCAAACCATGAATGTTGGTGTTATATAAAATTATTTTTCAAAAACACTCTATGAATATAAAAAAGTATATGTATTATCCTTTCATATTTTTATCTATTTATAGGTGTCACATTGTACCTAGATATATGTTAGACCCTATAGGCTTCTTCATGACTTAATTGAACCTTGATGCGAAATTAAATTTTCAATCAAATACTATGCTCATAGAAACCCCATGTAATTATACTGACTCCCACATATATAAAAATCCAATATTATTCATCGTCTATGTCTCACAAATATATATAAATAATGTAAAACATTCACCAATTAGTCCATTATCTCCCACACTATAAAATTTCCCCTTGATGTCATAATAATTATTCTCATGTATTCCATGTTCACTTGATCTGAAATCTATACAGTCACTAAAGGGGTTGAATAAACACACCTTGACATTTGTGCATCGTATTCACCCAATAATATGTAATCTTGGGGTAACCAAAGGATGTGATAATGTTCTTCAAACCTATCCAACAAAAATGATTCCTAATATCATGTTACAACATAGTCATCCTTGGATACAGAACCCTTAATGAGGCATAATAGTCCCTCATCATCTAAACTCTCATGTATGTAGGGATCAAGGAACAATTATGTTTGTAGATCATGTTTTCCTCATCCATGGATAATCCCATAAATGGATTACATCCCATAATCCATTACATTATAAAAAGTTAATCTCGATCATGATCCAAGAAATACTTCACGTAGTCCAGTAACAATGATATAATAAAAAGGGATCATACAACATATCCTCTCAACCCTCAAACATATTTTACTTCTAGTTAATGAGAAATACGAAAAATATCTAATTTTAATTAAAATATTGAACTCATTTCTCTTATGTTCTCTTGGTGTAAGTTCAATGAGAAAAATCACTATACCTAGTGTATATACCATCACAAAATTGATGGTATATAGGTAGATATATCAATTTATCTCTTCTAGATCTAATAAATACTAAGATATTATATACTACAATATCTATTGGTCAGCATATATGATAAATTTCTTACTATATGGATATTAATGTTCATACATTAAGGAATGACTTGAAATAGATTGATAAAAATTATTGATATGGTAGTTCCATTCATGGTGTTATAATTAATGATACCCATAAGATATTACATAATTATCCTTTATCATAACAACACCTTGAAAACCCCTAAGGCATCATAGTAGATAACATTACCATTCTATTTCTATGGTATACTAAAAAAGGAGGATATTCCAACCACTCTTTAAACTAGACCAATTCATATTCACATCGATCAGTCCACTCAAACATTACTCCATTATTTTTACTCCATATCATGGACACTACTAAGATAGAGAAGAACAAGATGATATTATTGTAATACCTAACTATTAAAAGAAAAATCAAGAACTAAAATTCATTATATGTTCTTCATAGGATATAAATGCATCCACTTTTTTTAGATCAAACAAGATCCATGACTCCAAGATGACATGAATATTAATGTGACCCGCCTTAATCCAAAAGGTTCCCATTGTGTAATTCGTATAAAAATGATGATCTCATTGATTACCTAATAAAATATCTCAGTTCTTGATATGAAACTCTTAGGCCCTTGAGTATACCAATATATTTTCAAAAAACCCCACAATTAAGGAGTCTATTCATGGAAGAATGATCTCATTCATGAGATCCATTAACACTGCTGACGCATTCTACAAACCAAATTCTATCACAAGGTACTCTTATAAACCATAACTTCTCTGAAACATCATATTATTTATATCATACACTCTTACTCACATCTAATGGTATCTTTATTGAATTTATATATTTTATAACCATTAGGATCCATCCAAATGATCAAATTGATCATCTATTTGAGGAAATTAGATATATATTCTGTACTATAACCATGTTTTATTTTAGATAGTCCATGCAAAAACATGGTATACTATACATCTTCTTGTAAAATAATATAGGGGAACCCCAATAATAGTTACATAGAAAAATAAATTCCTTTGGTTCAATGTACATAAGCACTCTATTTATCACTTTAAATTTATCCAGTTTCATATGATAATAGGGTATTGATATTGGATTTGTACCCAATACAAGGTACATTTTAAACCTAATCTATTTAACATGGTGTAATCCTGAAAATTATTCCAATTAAACAAATGAAAAATGTTATGTTGGGGGAGAAATGTAGCTTGAACCATCTCTTGACCCTCTACATGAACCATCCAACCACCAAATTTGAAATGGATCTAATCAAACCATTGAAAAGTCCCACTCTAAAAATATACTTATATAACTATCTCATGAGGTATTTAAAAGATAAATACCTCATATATAAATAAAGGTGATCTAGGTAGTGCATCAACCAATCAATCTTAAATATCTAATAAAAGATCATTATTTTTAAGGTCTAGAAATATCATAAATTCATGTAGCCACCAACCACTATGAAACAAATTAGGAACCTATAAATATGATACTAAAACATTCTAATAGGTAAATAATTTTCTAAAATCCAAGGGGAAAACTCCATGGCTAAACCTAAACTAGAATAAATCTGTGTGGGAATAAAAAATGAGATGACATTATATGAAACAACTAAATTGAAATCATGAAAGAAACAAAAACCACACCTCTAATGATAAAAGTTCCATTAATTATATATCTTATAACCTGTTATATATAATATACCATTATGGTATCAAATTCGTATCTCTTTCCATGTGATACCTAGCTCTCCAAAGGAACTAACCCTTGAAGAATTTGTGGATGTATCTACCCCAGATACCCTCATCCATCTCTATTCGGAAAATACATAGTTGTTACCCTATTATCTATTTTTGTCCCACCTAATAATATCTCAAGGCCAACATATTTCTTAATCATTTTTTGGAATCCAATTTAGGAATTCTCTTACCTAACTACTGTATATTACATGTCCTTCCACTTGCATGACTATCCCTTGGATAGATATGTCAGTGGAATACAAACCCAAACTAAAACACCTAGGGTAAGGTCCCCTTGGTGATGGAATAAATAAACCATTAACCTACCCAAACCTTCTCTCACAACAGTAGTGCACTCATCACATCTCAGCTCCATCTCACTAAAATAGGAACCAACACCACCACCATGAAGACAACCACCATGGACACAAAAAATAAGAAGAGAACCCATTTCACTATCTTCCACTATGCCACTGTCAAATAGTGAAAGCCTTGTAAACAACATATGTGTAAGATGTCAAGTTTAACATCCTGACCTAGTACCTCATATATAGGGTTAATCAATCACATATGTATTGGCCTTATATGACTCCTTCTATACAAATAATTGGGGAAAGCACAAAAATTCAACAAATTAGGTTTCACAATTTTTCACAGAATTCATTCATAGAGAAATCCCTATATATTGTTCAAATAGGTTTATTATTAGTGAATTTGGGAAGAACTCCTTGAAAAAATTATCCTTGAAGTCCCCATATGATATCCCCTTATTCTTTCCAGATAGAACTAGATCACCCCATTACCTATTGTGGGTCCTAGGAGTATATAAACATCTAGATTTTACCAATGATCAACTAGTTCCTTAACAATATTTATTAACCACACGATTATATCAATAATATCCCCATAATATTTTAGACCACCCATACCCTATAATGTTAGAGGTCGTTGTAGAAAAAAAAACTCAAGTTAATTATATCATGTTAAGTCCACTATGATATTAGCCTCCATACGCCCTGGTTTTACAAGAAGTGTCACTACCTAAAGAAGATTCGTTACCTAAATTTCTAGAATATCAGCAGGGTCATACCCAACACCAACCATAAAAATATCTATAGTTATGATAAGAGCATTCCATACCCTAGGATAATCCTCAATCTAGTACCTAGGTGGCACCATGGGACATTATCGGGGTTGAATTTTAAAAAATTCCAAATTAGATAAAAATAAATTCATTTAATAGATTAAATAAATAAATATTTAATCAATTAATAAAAACACATGCACACAAAAATCCTACGAGACATGGCATAAGTGTTTACACAAAACAACTACGCACCTACATATATTGGTTACCCAAGTCCTAAGCACATTCCATTAGTACCTTCACTATATCCATATTTATATATAATAAAATTATTAATCGATCAGGTATTTTTTTCATTTACTCAATATAGAATTTATTAAAACACCAATAATATTTTTATTGTCATTTACTTGACATAATCCTCTATCAATCACACGGAATCAATTTTGGGACATTTCACCCTACATGTCTAATGATGATGTGTAAGGCCATGCTTTCTA
The DNA here is from genome assembly GCA_963277665.1 of Viscum album. Classification (NCBI taxonomy): domain Eukaryota; kingdom Viridiplantae; phylum Streptophyta; class Magnoliopsida; order Santalales; family Viscaceae; genus Viscum; species Viscum album. Next base: position 646,816,192 of record OY728136.1, read on the forward strand.
ACCATACCAATAATAGGAAAACACACAATAATACATAATTACACAATAACACTTTTATAATTTCATAACCATATTATCATAATTATAAAATAAATCACACTTACTTTTTGTAACTAATCTAGTTATAAGTATTTACTTGTATAATTATGTTTTTTTTTGCATAGTAGGGTTTTTTCATTTGTTATAAATGATTTTTAGAATTCATATATAATTTTTGATGGGTTCACATTAGGTTCATGGGTAGATAAAACCATGAAAATTACATAGGTAACTATATGGATTTAAATGAGGTTCTGGGTGTAGGAACATAATTAACATATAATTTAGGTAAATTGTGTGGCCCTAAGATTTTTTGGATAGTGTAATTCACACCGTTTGTATAGTGCATACCAAATAATGGATCAAAAGTTTTCAGGTTTTTAAAAGGACTCAAAAATAATTTTTTCCCAAACAACCCTCTGAAATGCTAATTCCTACCCTTCTTTATAAGGATATCAATCTATATGTTTATTTTAAACCATCATCGTGATTATCTTCACTCTGAAGCTCATTCTTATTGAATATTTAAGTGTTAAAAATATAGATTGATGTTTAGTCTCACATATCTCATTCCCTCTTCAGTGCTCTCTTTCACTTGGTATAAACCCCATTATGTTGTTCCAATTGTTTATTATCATTCTTAGTTTATTTCTTTTAAATTTTTTTTCATTATAAATAATTGGAATATTGTGAGATCCTAGATATATAATTTTTTTGTACTACTCTTAGATATAATAATTCTTGATTTAGGTGGATTCACTTTCATTATAATTCTATCTAGAACTTGAAGGCTTTTGGTTTTTAAAATATATTTAATTTATTTTTTTTGTTGAATAGACTTGTTAAATATTATTTTGTGTAATTTATTATTATTGTTTTGTTTTTAAAAATACAGATCATGGGTGAAACCCAACATGTGCTTGATAAAATTAATAAGATGCATTCAACATTGAAATAAACTAACTTTGGGGTGTGAGAATTGACTTTTTCAAAAATTGGTGTGCATTTATGATGCATATAATAAGATCCTTATTTGTATAGATTTTTTATAATCTTGAAATTAAGGAACACCATATTACACTACCAAGTAACAACTTGGGTCTAGAGGGATGGGTTTCCACTAGCATGTTTGAACAATTCTTAGGAACTGTTGAATAGGTGATGCATTTGGGTTTTACTACATGGCTTCTAGATGGGTTGAATTAGTGTATTAAATTGGTTCATGTTTTCAACATTCAGATAGGGTGTGTTGTTGCAACAACTAGTTACTAAGGTTATATATATATTTATATTTATATTTATATTTATATTTATATTTATATTTATATTTTATTGTGGATTTTTATGTTTCTCTCCTATTGTATATAAAATGAGAGCTTACTTGCGCTTATTATAGTGGAATGTGTGGGAATTCATTAGGTTTTTCTTACATGGTTATATACTAACCGCATGGAATATCTATATTGATGTGTATATAGACATTTTTAGTCTTAATATTAGTAAGAGTAATATATGTTACATTATAAAAGGATTGTATTGATTTTGTGGTTGTGGAAAATGGGTGTTGGATATTTGATGTCCTTATAGGGTGGAGTTAGTTTTAGTTCCATGTTTGTCACCATAGTTTCTCTTTGTATTTTTGTTCCTTTTAGGATTAACATTTTTTATTTTTGAATATTTAAACTCTTTTTATTCTTATTGATATCATTATTTTTTTTATATTATATATTTTCAAGAGTTTATCATAAATCGTATTTATATTTATCATTTTATTTTGTATTGTGGGGTTTGCAGTATATATTGGTAACTAATCCATTTATGATGTTGTAAAACACTAGGAATTATATTTCAAACCATTTTTGAATGGGGGATGCATGAAATTCAAGTGGTATTATGATCATATCCATGCCAATGTGTTATAGTTGAGATATTACAAATGGTATCAATTTGTTATGGTCCCTCAGTTGGGATGGTAAATGCGATGATAGTATATGTATAGAAATGTAATGTAGGGTGTTATAAGGTGTATATAACCTAATTATTTAAAATAACATTATACCATGTTGTTTTGTGTAAAACAAATTGTTACAACACACATCTAGAAGTATTTCCACCTTATTGTTATTAGTTTCCCTAATTAGTGTTAGGTATCATATATTAGAAAAGAGACATCCCACTATGACTTAATCATTTATATGATATTTTTATGGAATATTATTTTGGTATTTTTGTATTATTATCTATATTTTTATGTTATTTTATTTTATAAATCCAATAAAGAGGTTTTTTTGTGTGAATACGTAGTTATTTTTACTATAATTATAAGAAAAATTCACTATTTGGTACACCTATAAATTATAAATAATGTGTCACAAAGAATGTGGTTTTATATAAAAGAAAAATAAATTATTGGATAATAAGAATAATTATTGACTATTTTTGGAATCTATAAAATAGAAATCACACCAAGGAACCATGTAATGTTGATCTCTCAATTCAATTTTAATGTAAATAATAATAACCATTTTAAGGGACTTGGGAACTAAATATGAAGATGTGTTGCTAAGAAAAATGAATAAAATATTTAATTTATTTATAATTTATAATTGAAATTAATGAAAATTTTGCATTGTATATTCCTGGAGACATATACTCAAAATGGTGGTTTTTATCCCCAAAATATAATGTTGATAAATTCATTAAATGTGTGGTATTTAAGGAATAGTTTTATAAAAAAATTATATCCATATACCTTTATTGTTTTAAATATGATGATTTTATGTGATTTTGATAATATTGGACTATTAATAATAGAATAAAATGATCGGTTCAGTTTCATTAATTTTTTTCCTTTAGAAGTGATAGGTATAGTATCTTTCAAATAACAAGTTCTCAAATAAATTCCATCAAGTGAAATTTTCTCCATAGTATCTTTGTTTTTAAATGAAATTGAAAAAATGATTTTTAATTTCATGAGAGTGGTGGAAAAGTAAATTATTATAAACCTTAGTGGAGGGAGCACCTTTGTACACCTAGATACAGGTGGAAAATGAAAAGATGGAAATGATTAATGAAGGGAGAGTTACTTATATGGTATCATATCACTAGAAAACCAATCCAATGGGGTAGATTCTTTTCCTCCACATCATATTAAACTGTTGGTTTACATCAAATGTGTCTCTCAAGAGAACATAAAAAGATAATTTATAGCACATACATGAGTGTTTCATAACCATTGCTGAATAGGGAATCTCAAATGCTCATATAGAAAAAGTACAATTTAAAATATAAAAAATGTTTATCATTTCTCCTAGGCCTCTCACACTCGAGCATAATAGTTCAATAAGAAAAAAGTGTATCTTTATATTTGATTAAGTTTTGGTGATTTCTAGAACACCCATACATACTAGTAGAAACCAACCCATCATGTGGATAATAATAATCTAGGAGGGGCATTACAATAACATTATGGGTGTAATAATTCTATGTAAAATAAATTACAATTCCCCTACATGATGTGGGGTATGATTATTCTTGATTATAAATTCAATCATGTTTTATTTGACACATGTACATACCACTTTTTATTGCATCTATTTTGAAAAATATAATGGTGCAAGATGAATGCATGATGCATTATGTCATGATAATAAAGTCATATATTCAAAAACATCATTTTATGGGATTCAAATGTTTATTATGTTCATCTTCCCATTTATGTTGTGCATATTTTTTTGATAATTCACCACTGTAAAGATTGGGATTTTTTATATTATCTTAGGAGAATACTAGATTGTATCATTTATTGATCATATTGAATATTATGCATGATGAGTTTTTTCGCATCTCCTGATGTAGTTGCTTACCTTTACAAAATTGTAAAGGTACAGGAATATTAAAATATAAATTCCTATAGTAAAAAAGGCTAATAATTATCTCTAATTATTTGGTAATAATAACATTGGGTGAAATTAATACACTCTATAGTAGAGAACATCTTCCCAGAGTAGAATGATAACATGATGTATTCTTGATCAATATATCTTTACTAACATATAAATGAGAAGTGTAATTAACCATCAAATTACCCCTAAGAATTAATATTTGACTTCAATTATATATAGTAGGACCAAAACAGTTTCATAAACTAAATGTCTAATTAGAAGTGTTGGAAAGAATGAGATTTATTAGAATAGGTATATCACCAAGGAACACTATTGTTTTATTTTTAAATAATATTGGTGGTACTCTATGTCATTGTATCAATTATTGAAATCTAGACCATGGCTAAAATATGATATTATCTTCTTATAATTAATTATTTTTCAACCATATCATGGGATCTACGTGTTTCTATAAAATTAATCTATGATCAGGGTACCAAAAAATATGATTCAATAAGGTGGATATAATGAATATAGAATTATGAGATATTAAAATAATATTGAGTACTTGTTCACACACTTTAGCAATTTAAATTCACTATTAGTGTCCATTGAATTAAAAAACATATCTTTCATTGGTACCGCAAAACATTTTTTGTTGAATTTTTTTATAATATCGTTGATTACTCTCTTATATGGGATGATCATAAAAGCTACTTGGAGGTTTTTTTACCACATTTCAATATCAATGACTATATGAAAAATTATCTACATTTTAATTCTAGAAATATATTTCCTTATTTTTATACATATCATAACTAAAAATGTTATATCATTTGAGCCAAAAATGAATGAGGCCATAATTTATTTATAGTCACCTAATAATTTCTTTGAGGTATGAAAAATTATGGGATTAATAAGATATTTTAATTTATTCATCCAAGAATTATCACTTTTATATTATCTAATGACAATATAAATAAATATATGGGTTCTATTAAAATGGAATTGTAATTTCCAATAATTCTTTGTCAAGATAAAGCCTTATCTTATTTCATAACATAAATTTAACTTCCTATGGCATGGTGTGGGATATGTTTTTTATTGTGAGTTTTGTAGATCTATATTTGATTGTTCTCTTATACAAGTAGACAATTTCATAGGTTATGAATCATAAAAACTATAATCACAAGAAAATTACTATCTAATGTATGATCTGGAATTAACTAAGGTAGTCCATACCATAAAAATATGTCAATAATATCACTATATTAATACGTTAGCTTCATTCACTGATCGCAAAATTATAAATCAAATAATCTCATAGAATATATTGAACCTTAAGATATTTTGTCAGATAGACTATCTTGTAAAATTCGACATATACATTGTTTAAACACCTAATAAAGAAAATTTAGTGGTTTATTCTGTAATTTATATGTCATATAATCAAGCGGTTTTAGAATCCTAGGACCAATGGTATCTAACAGGGGTAATTTATAGCATGAATTTCAAATATTATAAGAATAATTATGTCATGTTATACGTTTTTGTCAGCCTTATTCTTCTATTAGATTAAGGTTTAACAAATTACCAGCATTCAAGACTTGAATTCCATTCCATTAGGTAAAACATATATGGTTAAGGGACTATTGTTGGATGGGTAGAAGATATAATTTATATATTGAATTTTCTAAATTGAATCATTATCCCTTCTTCCTTATTTGAATAGCTAATTTCATCTTTGTATATTTCAAATTCAGTTAACCATGTATGAATTTATATTGCTTAAAAGGTTATTAAGGACCATTTATGGTGGTTATTAATGAAGTGAACGAGAGAATAATATGATGTGAATTTTCACAAGTATCAACATGTGATATCCTAGAACTATTGACTATATAGAATTTGAAAATCATTACCCATAACCAATAGGGATGGGAGAAGATATCCCTAAACATTTCCACTATATTTATAAGGATTATTTAAAAGCATGATTCCATTTGGGTTATTGTAGACTAACTCCCAAAGCTAAAACACATCTTTCCAATCTAGTAGACAAATTCAGTAGACAATTTTTCACATATATATATACACACAATGTGGTCAATTTTCATTGAGTATTGGTTCCTCAATTCCTTGAGAAATAACCCATATTAAAATCCTTTATAAATGTGGTTTAAACTATATATTTTAATTCAATTGACCATGATCTTGACATTCCATCCTCAAACTGATAGAATATAAGAATATATTGTTTGGACACTATAAGACATTCTCGGATCATTTGTAACGTACTATAGTAGTTCATGGGAAGACCATTTTCCTTTAGTTTAGTTTTAATATAATAATAGTTATCATGAAGATGTATATATGGATATATTTGAATCTTTATATTATTTAGCATGTCACACTCAACATTATTGGGGAAAGGATATGGAAACATCACTCATTTCACCTTGTGTTTTTCATGATACTACCAAGAAGATCCAAAAAATTTGGGAACATATAGTAATAGCTTAGGTATTTAAAAAATATTATATATATTTTTATCTCCATCCATTGTCATTTCATGTGGTCCATCATGTATTATTATAGGTATCTTCAAGGTTTGGACACCATTGTCTAGGTAAGACTCATAAACTTGAACCTCAATATATTATATCATTTGATATTCTTGAGTATATCATTAAGGTTTCTTATAAACTATATTTTCAATTGATATTAAGTCTAGTACATCATGTTTTCCAATTATATCAACTAAAAAAGTACCAAATCAATTATATCCATGAGATTATTTGTTCCACATTACACTTGATTTGGATGTTATATTCCTCCAAAAACCTATTCTTACTCTATATGGGAATGAAAATATCTTGTGATGAATACATATCTAATTTATATTATTATTATATAAGCACGACCAAATTCATACAGAGGCATGAGAATATGAAAAGATTAAAATAGAGAAACAGTTTAACCATTTCCAAGATACTTCCAACCTCCAGGTTTATAAGGATGGGAATCCCAATGGTGGATATGATTTAACACCTTGTGATTTGGTATTTACTTGTTTTATTATTTATATTTATCCTATATATATGTTGGGTTTGGATTCAAGTAATTAGAAAGGGTTTTTTAAATCATATTATTATAGTCTAACAGTTTTTTAAATATTGGTAGATTCCCTTTTTAATTTTATAGGATGAAAAGAGGGTCTTAGGGTAGTTAAACTTTTGGGTAAACAATGTGGTGAAACATTGTGTCCCTAAAGATTTTTAGATAGTATAATCTTCTTGGTTGATAAACCATTTACTAAAAATTTCACTCCAATATTTTTTTATATTAAAATGATCCCAAAATTAAATTTTTTACCCAAAATCCCACTAAAATATACATTTCCCCCCTTCTGGATAGAGATCGTAATCTAGATGGCTCTCTTAGGTTATATAGGTTTTTCTCCCCACTCAAGAAATCATTATTAATTAATAATCAAATTTTCAAAGAACAAATTATATATGGGGATATCATAAATCCTTAGGCACAATTATCTCACTGTTTTATTTTAATAGATAACTTTTTTGGATGTTTATATCCACTAAAAATATGGTTAGTTTTTGTTTTAATGTTGGGTGGGTTTGAAATCCATCATATAATGGTTGGGAGATCCCATATTCACTAGTTTGTTGTATGAATATTTGGGATAATCTTGTTTGAAATTTGTGTATTCTATCTTGTTATACAGCTATGTAGAACTTGAAGGTTTATAGTATTTAAAATTAAATTCTTGTTATTTTCCTCTAAAATTAATTGGTAATATTTTTTTGTTGAAATAGATTATTGTTGTTTAATATTTAAAATTTAAGAGTTTTAGTGATTCTAAGAATGTTCATCATAATATTCATAAGTGATGTTTTGGTTTTCAAATTAAATAAATTTATTTTTGTGACTTTATATTTTCATTTTTCAATGCAAATTCTTAATGTATCTAAAAAATGACATGTTAGATGTGATTTTTCCATTGTTCCAAAATTTGGGACCACTAGATTATATCATTTAGTGAAAATCTTGGTCTAGAGGGATATTTTTCTTCTCATATGTTAAGTGTATTCAGAAGAATTGTTTGATGGGAGATCTATTTTGGGCCTATTAAATGGATCCCAAAGTATTGGGCTTGGAACAATATAAGGGTTTGTTTGTTCATGGTGTGGTAGTCGGTATATATGTTGTTTTGTGATTCATTTACCTCAGATATATATATATATATATATCTTCTTCATTGGTCTTTATACATATCTCCAATTTTATAAAAAAAATGATCTAACATGTTCTTGTTCTTATGGAGTCCATAAGATTAATATAATGTATTTTGTATAGGGTTATATATTGACCACCTATATATACATAATGGAGTGTATGAACAAACTATTTTTCATGATTAAGGTTAATTAAATATTTCTTGCTTCTCTAGGGGATAATATTGATGTTTTTTTTATCAGTGATTGCGATTAAATCATAAATATGGCCATGGGATGGATTATAATGTAGTATCATGTTTAGAATCATAGTTTCTCATTTAGTTTTTTATCTTATAGACATTTCTTTTTTATTGTACACTAATTAAACTTTGATTGTTGTTAATTTTATCGTTATGTTATTATTATAGTTTCTTTTGTTATTATCCTAGATTATTTTTATATTTTTAATTTAATTTTATACTATTGGGTGTGTCCTATGTAAGGGTAAATAAACCCCTAATGATTTTGGAAAATACATGGTACATACAGCAACTATTTTGTGTATGGTGGATTAACATAGGGCTATGTGAATTCCTATATGATCCAATCCAATGGGTTAGAGTGCATATGTTAAACCAAATAACATAAAAATATACTATAAAAGTGTTTAAAAAACATAAACATAACTTATCACCCAATTCCTAACCATCATATCACTTTTCTACTAAGAACTATATTATCATTAAGAAAAACTGTTGATCTAAAGAAATTTATAATTCCTCTTATTGGATCAGTGTCTCAATGATGGAATGACATAATGCCTCATAATTTATTGTCCAATTCAAGAGATTTTATACTACTGGTGAGGTCCTAAGTCATGTTGTGTGAACAATATACCTCGTTTTCAGGTAACCATAAATAAAAAATAACATTGAGGTAGTAGTTCATGAATAACTTGTAAAAAATAATGGTATGATTCAATAGATAAATACCATCAAATTTAATATCAAAATGAGATATAACCAGTCATATATATAATTAAAATTATTCCCACATATGGTGGATCAATACATATGATAAAAAATAAAAAACATCAACTTAATAATAGAACAATATCATATACTATATCCTATAATCATCTCAAATACCTAACATTCTCTAATTGGTCATCGTTACAACATAGACCTATTTATGTTAGATAGATCACGAACAATAATTTATACATATTCACTAAGATTCCAATAAAGGGATTGAGTAATCATCTTAATAGGAAAACACTAATATTTCATTATAATAAATAATTTATATATATATATGTTATCATATATATTGATGGTAATAAGTAAATAAATAAATATACCCAAAAAACATGCTTATATAAAGTCATCATGTTCTATTTATGAAACTATAGACCCTAAACATACCTGAGGTGATCTATATAAGGAATAATGTGTCACCTTATAATATGGGCTCATCATTATTAAACATATAGCGATCTAATGAGGAATCATAATAGCAAACCTCTCAAATGATTCAAACATTCCCCTGGGTATGGTCCCTTGGGTATGTCCTTTATCCACTAATCATAATAAAATTAGTGTATGAAGGTTATATAAAATAAACAATTCCATCTTAAGTTAAACCATTCCCCCCACCCTTGGGTAAGGTCTGATTTCTACACCAAATATATCCATACTCAATGAAGCGATCTAAGGAAAGAATCATAGTATCTATCCTTCCATGAAAAATTTAACCACCACCTCATGGAAAAATCCCATTGACGAACTATATAATTAATCTCATATAATAGGAATCAACATCAAGTATGGAAATTTTAAACATACACTTCACATATACACTCTAACAATCCACCCACTATCAAAATAAAAAACCATTTAGCATCCCTTTATTTAATTTCATAACAACCATACACACTATCCAATCTTACTCAAAAACCACCCTTATGATTAAAAATAATCATCAAATATATTCATATATATTTCCATAATCTCATCTACCCACACTATTCCCAAATATCCCACATTATGATCGAATAAATAAAGTGTATTTCCCTTCCTCTTACCATTGTAGAAGTATTTATTTCCCCCAATACCCATCCATGTTATTCATACATCCTTATAATGTTTCCATCAAATCATTCTAGAGTTACTCAAAATCATTGAAAGAAAATTCATAACATTGTATGGAAAATCCTACAATTTCATACCTTACAAACCCTATAACCATGTCAAAAATACCATAATCAGGTAAAGACCTCTTACCTCAAGTGTAATGGATCACACTCATAACATAACACCGTCTAATTAAATTTTAAACCATGGAATCCCAAAAAATAATACACATGAAACCCACATAATTAGGAATTTGAGAAGGAAAATAATGATACAGTAAAGAAGAAGGCTCCTAGGACATGGATGGAATTATACATACCAAGAGATGAATTTTTTAATGAAAAACATTTCAAATGGAAAAGGGTAGAGTAAGGAAGATCTTTATAAGCTAGGAAGTATGCTAAAATCAAGAGGGGTCTTAGTTGGGTCAGGGGTGGAAGAGAGTAGGGGTAAAATGGGTTTTAAAATGAAATTCCATATCCACCTATTAAAAAATTCCCTAAAAGGTAGGATATATTCTAACCATGTTGGTTATAGTATGACCCACCCTTCTAAGGTAATTCTATACATTAGACTTTTCAATTATAATGTAATGTCCTTCTTGATAGAAGAGTACCTCACACATTATCACACAGCATAATGGAACAACCATTGACAATGTTTCACAGTAGACCACACCATGAGCGCCTCATAGTGAAGCCAATCATACCAAAACATAATCTAGGTAATCACTAGAATTATAATCTATGATAGGGATACACTAGTCCATAACCCATTTAGTTTGACTATGATCCATCTAGAAACCCAAGTATTTCAGCACTTCTAGGATAACACCACGTTATAGCTCATCGTTTTGAACTATGATCACCTTGATACATGGAAATTAACAACCCCTAATGACCTATGAATTATAAATCCTAATCTAAGGAAACAACTAACACTCAAAAATATTAAAGAACATCATGATATACAAAATCCAATCAAAATAAAAGAAAACTCAACATGACATTCAAGGGGTGTTACAATAATTAACAATTTTTAATTATTTATATTCTTGAATATGGAATTATAAAATTAAATAAGAAATACTACAAGAAATTTATATATTAAATAATTTTAAATCATTAAATAAGATTATAAATAATAGAGAATAAAATTGTACAAAGAATAATGAATTATTCCTTATGATGAATATAAAAACCATATCATTGATTATCAATTTTTAAATAATAGAAACTAACTGATATATGATAGTCATTTTTTAGAAATATTAAGGGATTTTATGGATTATTTTTAGGGAAGTATGAATATATATATAAGGATAATATAACCATTATATAGTTATTGGATATATTCACTGGATATATATTTATTGAATATACTTATTATTGATAATTATATTAGAGTGATTATAATTGGAATATAACACTTATATTTATGTGAATAATTTAAGATGAGTAATGTTTTCAAAGTTAATTAACAATATGTAGATGAATATATAAGAAACCAAAAATAACTATAAATTAATTGGTAAAAAATTATTATATAAAAAATCCAATTTTTTATTTATATTGTATATTTATTTTTATGAATAAAATAATATCAATTAAATAAATACTTTAATGAAATTTATTATTTTTCTACATAAATAAAAATATCTCGTAATATTCATAAAATGATTAGTAATTAATAATAAGTAAGAATAATATCTTTTAATATATAATTAGATATTATTTTAAATATTAATTTTTTTACATGTTAGGAACTTATATTCTAATTTTAATTTTCTCAAATTTAAAAAAAATAAAACAAATACAAACTTCTCATTTTGAATCAATTAATCTCAATTAAACTAAATGTTACATTTCACCTTCATAAAAAATAAATTTCCACGAAAAAAATTAAAATATGTCGGTTAGGGTAAATGATATAAACTAATAAAATCAATAATTAAGTAGTATATTGTATCTTAAACAAAAAAATTAATGTTTGGAAAGAGGGGGTTCATAACGTATCTTCAATATGTTTTCATTTTATATTCACATTTCTTTTAAAATTACATTTTTTATTCTTTTACTTATTATTATTTGAAAAAATTATAGTTATTCACACCTATAAAATAACACCCCAACTCCCATTTAAAATAATAATGACAAATAATATTCACCAATATTCACTACCCATATTATATCTATTTATCATACATTAAATTCTTTCAATATTCAGGTCCTATGAGTATCCTAAATCCTTCAATACAATGATGGATTAAAATATAATATATGATTTAATCTTTGTAAGTAGTGAATTCATATATTTATTTTTCATTCATTATATCATTCTCTATATTAATGGATATAATTTATCACTATTATATTATATCCATAAAATCATTTTACTTTTGAAATAATGATATTATGTCAAAATATCCTCATATTCAGTATTATCGATTACTTATTAGATGTTCATGTTTGGTTTGGCTCAATCTATATGAATTATGTTATAAATTTATTAACATGGATGATAATAAAATAATAAATACCAATAATACATTGATTAAATATGTAAATATAATTTTTGTTATGTAATTTCATCTTTAAATTTGAAAAAATTATTTAAATGTTAAATTATTTAACTTAACATTACTCAATTAAGGACATAATTAATTTCTTAAATAAAAACTATACATGTAAATTCTATGGGAAAAAAACGAGAAAATAGAATTTTTTTGAATTATTAGTAAACTTCCTTATTTTTTTGTGATAAACTCTTGAACATAGAATGGTGATTGATACAGCGAAACCAAAAAAAACTGTGGAAACATTTGTACTACCTCTAACTAATGATAAATATAAACTTAGAATAACAAAATATATTTTATAACTAATTTAATAGGATTATTAATAATTTTAATAAATGTAAATATTTTTATAAAATAGATGATTAATTAATTCTTGTTGGTAAAATGATGTTCATGAGATTGTGTTGGTATGTCAAGAGTAATTTTAAGGCAGCCCATCCCAATTTCATATCTTTGATAGATGTTCCATAGTATACACATGTTTTATATTATATTGTTATTATAGTTCATTTTAAAATATTTTAAAATATTTAATACCTAATTTCATATATTTACAATTCTATAATATATTCCCTCATTCACTGATATTTTATTTCAATATAACCAATTATGTAAGGGGATTTATTTTGATTTATCCTCTTATTTGATATCCTATATAAAAAATATTTATCTAAATTATTTAAAAAAACTTTATCAAAAAAGTATATTAATAATTTTTGATGAATTTTCATAATAATCAATTTATCACTCAATTAATATTTGTTTAATTTATATTTTATATTGTTTGTAATGGTTTCTCTTTCAAAAACATTTCTCTTTGTATTGAGATTCCATTATTGTTACCTTTCTTTTTTATGTACTATGAATTTCTTCCTTTATGTTTTTATTAAATTATTTTAATAAATTTTGGGGGATATATATTCTTTTTGTACCATTATTGATTAATCCATTACACCCTATAAATTAAACTCTTTATAAGGGATTTTATTAATAATTATCTAGCATTGTGGATTGAATTCATTTTTTTAACCATTAAATTTAAAATTTCACATCCTACACTATGGGAGTATATTATTCTAAAATCGATTTAATTTTATGATTTATATTTCCTTCTTATAGTTTCTCATTGACTGGTCTTCAATACCTCATAAACAATGATGTTCAAAAATGTTTTTTTTTATAATCTAGCTTCTATTTTGAGATTATCCACATATAATCAAACATTTAAAAAAATTATTCAATTTTAATGTTAAACAACATATTATCTATCATTAGTTTTTTTGTGGTTTTAATCATTTTTACAACTATGCTTTGGATTCCTCATAATTGACTTAATTTGACAATCATAAATAAAAATTTGTGTATTCTCTCTATTCATGTGATCATTCATATAAAAATATATATTTTTTATTTTGATAAATATTATTGGAAACATATTGAAATATTCTAACATATAAGGCACACAACATAACAATGTCTACTTTAGGAATCCTTGAATCACCTATAGGGATTTGATATTAATCATAGTAGGGGAGGTATGCACTCAAATTTATAATGAGATGCTTCATTACCCTCTCCATTGAATTTGGGATACACCGTATCCCTAACAAATATAACCACCTCATTTTGCAGTATCCAAATTAGAATTTATATAGTTACATTCTCATACACCATTTTTAGATGCCTTAGGCCACATAAAACACCAAAATATTTTAAAATAACAATGTGTTTAATAATATAAAATGCATGAAACCCTTAGATTAAATGAACCCTAAAATATTATTATTTTATGATCATTGTAACATAAGTTTTTATTTTTAAGGTAAAAAATAGAAGTAACCATATTGTGAAATATTTATAATGGTTATAATCAACAAAAACGTTATTATATATTTTTAAAAAATAAGAACTCATCTTTTATTATAGTCTCTCTATTCATAAAAATATGTTTTCTTCAAAAATATTTTCTATTAATTTTTTTGAATGAATATAATAATTAATGATATGAAATTTTCGAAAGCTTTCTCTCAAAACTAGTTCTTTTTGTAATAATCAAATAAATATAATCTTAATGTGATGTCTTTATATTTTTCTGAAAAGTTTTATTTTACAGTGAATATTGTAAATTACTAATATATATTTAAAGTTGTTTTTTTGAAGAATTTTCAGGTATTTAATTTTTAAAACTAACATCAGTTATATTATATTATTTGAAATTAAATTATATTCATTTGAATAAATTATTTGAATTAATTTAGAATAAACTAGTTTTATAATTAAAAGGATTTGTTTTGGAAAAAAACGTTTTTTCATTGTGTTTTCCATTTTAATCAAAAATTAATTTCTATGACTTATATAAATAAAATATTAAAAATGAATCCCATAATTTAGAATAGTATTTTACTTTTTTCAAAATTGGTCCCTTTAATTTGAATCATTGTGAATATTAATTGTGGTAAATATGTGTAACCTTGATAAGGGTAAAATGGGTAAAAAAATTATAATCATGACACTATGTCTCCAGATCAACCCAAAATGTATATTTATTCATTTATATATATATGTTACCATATAGATCAAAAATTAAAATACATGGTATTTTAGTGTTATTTTCCCTTGATAATGAACTTTATATTAATTTAAGTAATGATATTTTCAAAATCTCACTCCCATCACTTTAATATCTCTTAAATTTTTACATAAGGATTAAAAGATGATTTTTTTGGTTATAAATTTTCTTTAAATAAGAATTAATATTAATTATCATTTACATTTATTTATAATTTTTATTTATTGAATATTTACCATAATTTCTTAAACTATGATAATACAATGCTTGTGAATGTCGTAGAGAGATTTTGTATGTGAATTTTAAAACAAAAACAGTTATATTTTCTTCTTGAGTCATGGTTACCCACAAATTTTTTATATTAATTTAAAATATTGGATATTTTATTAATTTTTATACTAGAAATAAATACATTATTTATATATTGAAACTCAAATTAAGTGAATATTGTCAAAAATGACATATATTGATATTTTATGAAAAATACTATTTGATTAAATTATTTAAATATCATTAAAATATTTAATTATGAGAAATATGATGAGGTATTATCTAGAATTTATTACCTTGTAAATTTTAGATATAATTTTTACCATATAAGTAAATTTAAACCCTTTAAAATGAACTATTCATTACCCTAGTTGAGGTTAAAATTAGTAAACAAGCTAGTAAATCGAAAATATATATTCTAAAATGACACCAAGAATAATATAAATTTGATTAGATTATTATATTTTAACCATATACTATTTATATTCAAATTAATGGATATTTTAATGAATTTTACTTGATAAATACATTAATTATATTTGAATATTATAATAAATTCAATGTGTGTTTTTTCATTAGTTTTAAAAGGAAACCACTACATTCACTTCATTACACGAATTTGACCAATATAGCTTAATCAAAACCTATATAATTATCTTATAACATTAAATAGGCAAAAATAAGAGGTTTATTTTATCTTAAAAGCTGATTAAATGGGTCCTCAGTATGGGATATAATGGAGGCCTGCTATAGAAGATCTAATCATCCTACCCAAGAATCTTTCAATTTTTTTATTATAACTCATCAAAATATATGATATTTTCCATTAAATAATATATTAAGCATCCTAATTTTATAAAAATGTTATTATTATTATTTTAAAACTATTATTCACCCATTTTACTATCGAACGAATGTAAAATTATAAGTTGTATGTACCTATGGACTACTGCCTCTATATTGTGATAGAGTTTATTTTACAATGCCTTCATTATAGGATGGTTATTTTTATTGAATTAAAAATTATATATTATATTAATGAAATACATATTCTTATAGAATTATAATATCATATCTACCTTCTAACATTCTAATATGTTGGAAAGTGATAGAATCGCTTGTATGTACGTGTGGACTACCACTTCCACAATGGGAAGTGGTTCATTTTTCATTTAAAATTTAAATTGATTAAAATAGGGTAAGATTAAATGAATATATATGATATATATGATATATTAATTATTTAAATAGGTGATTTATTAGTTACCTATTTTTTTCAATACACTAACATGTGAAAAACAATGTTCGTATGTGCGTACGGCCCATCGTCTCCAGAAATGGTGAAATTCATTTTTGTATCTCTAATATTTATGAATGAATATAATTATATATATATATAATGAATATATATTATTTTTTCATTATTTACATTTTGGATATGATGGAATAATGATAAATTTATATGTACTTTAAATATTTAACTGAAAGTCTCCGGAAAATGAATCAGTTACACCCAAAAAAGTTGATTTTAGTAAAAAATTATTAATAAATTGGTTTTAAAATAATATAAGTGGATAATATATGATATTATATGTACTTAAATTTTTATTTTATATAATTATAATAAATTCAAATTTATTTTATATGATTTTATATTTCATATATAAAAATTCTAACATAACGTTGTGTATTAATGATATTGTCACATTATTTTTTGATGTCTTATATACATATGTTTATGAGGATTAAATTTGAGGACTTATCTCTAAATGATCCAAAAAAAAATTACAAACTTTTTATTTCTAAATAATATTTTTTTTCCTTTAATTTTCCTCTATTTAATTACTCAACAAACCAAAATATTTCTTTTGAAGAAAAACAACTTTGTTTATCCCTTCATTTGAAAATACTTTTTATTCTATGTATTTGTTTTCCTTATAATGTCATCAATATTTTTTTTTTAATCGGCAGTTTGTTTTTAAAATTATTTTTACCAATTTATTAAATTTTACAAAATATATGAAAATTAATATTTTTTATCATTTTCTGAAAAAGTTACCATTATCTTTTTTACTAAAAATGTTAAAGGACTATTTTTTAATGTATACTACCTGAATATAATTTTTTAAAGTCATAAATAATAAATTATTTGAAATTTCCATTATTAATATCCAAGGTTATTTTCAAATTAAATTTTCTCTAAAATATTTTGGAGATTATTATATTTTGGAGAAGCTATTTGAAATGGAAAACGGTATCTTCCACAAGAAATGTTAGAAGTTTTCAATTCAAGGAGCATTTATCTACGATGAAATCTTTTGGTGATAGTTATAATATACAAGGGATATCATCCTATGATACCTTACTTGTTATTTCATTGAATGTTTTTATTATTACTGTGTGATTTTAATGAAAATGTTTTATTTTACAGGGGTTATTCTATAATAAATAGTTGAAATATTTATAAATCTTATATCATATCCATGGGTAATGATATATGATAAATGATTTATGACCTTGTATAACAAGTATGAGGGGATATGGATTATGTGATAGGAGGGACTCAAATTATATTTACCTCTAATGCATTTGGTATTTAAGGATGTCTCATGCGAGAATAAAGACTATAATGGGGAGTGAATTCTGTTTTGTAATTCATATTATCCCCTATAATTGTCTTGGGATTAATCCTTGACTAAGAATATGATGTAATGGTGACAGAAATAAATCCACATTGATATTATTGGTAGTGACCCATGACTGTGTATTTTATTATGATTATGTGTATACTACAGACTTATGTATTATGAAAATGTTATTCTATTAGGGCTCTTGTTCATTGATTTTTTTATTATCCATTACTAATGAAATACAATGATTTATGAAATGATTCCGAATTATGGTATATGATATACTAGATAAATATTTTGAAATGTTTATCTCATTTTCTTATTTATTTATTATTATGTTATATTTTAGTGATTACTTTTATATCCTTTTTTACCTTACATAGAACCAAAGCTCACCATTTATTATGTTTCCTTTCCCCGGGTTATAAAGAAAGGGTTTATCTATGGTACATCAATATGGCTATATAATGATAATTTCATTATAATAGATGATAATGAATGTACCAAAATAATATGTGTTTGTAACTAGTCTCCAAATACACTTAATTTTTATAGTGATAGTGTAGGTTGCAATGTTATTTATTAAATATTCATCTAAAAAGATATTTTATTTATGTATGAAATGTATGGGTTGGTATAGTTGGTATTAATGTAGGGTTTGGTTAGTATTGGGAAACTAGGATAATAAAAAATAAGTCGAAACCCTAGGGATAATATTATCTTTATGATAACAACCTAAAGTTTTGGTATGAAAGAGATTTTGTGGTTTTCCAAGAAATTCTTCTTTTTTGGAAGCTATAAGTGGATTTGGTTTTGGAAAAGATGCATGTAGGGGTAATAAAATAAAAATGACTTCATTAAATTATATATTGGCCCTTATTTTGGTACATAGTGAGTGTGGCCTAACTGTTAACCTAATATTATGGTCCCATGGAGATATGCTTTGGTAAACTCATATTTTCATTATGACCCATTATTAGAGATTTGAATAGATTAAAACTACATATGGCCTCAAAAAAACTACAGATCCATATATTTAAAAGAAGGTATCATTATTAAGGCATTATATGAATGATTTTTTAGGATTATGTGATTATTATCTATTACTATTGATGAACACAATATACCTTCTTTTTTTAGGAAATGGCTAGATCCAAGTGGATTCATGTCAACACAAAATGAAACATTTAATTGAATGATAACCCTCATTTTAAACCAAATAAAACAGGATCTCGAAATAAAAAAATATGTGATTGTACCTAATCAGGTGTCTTCTTATAGGATTAAGAATCTAAACATGGGTGAATTTAATTACACACCTAATAAGAGAAAAATAGAGTTTCAGAAACACTATGGATGGAAGAGGATTAAGATTACTACATGTAAATTATGTGGGAATAAGGACCCAAGTAAATGTCTTAGTGTTGTTATGAACCATCCCCTAGGCCTGGTATCATGACATCCCCCAAGGACGCCTCCCAAAGGCCAAAGGTTGAAAACTATTATCGAAGGTCTCTACCGGAATGTGGGAGGCATTTTCTTGGGTACTTGTACACACACACATAACCACATCCCAATTATAGAATGGTAAGCACTAATTACACTAAATAACAACTGAGTAAAAGTACAAATTGTTTATCAGATGGGTCAGAATAAAAACCCAAAAAAATTGAGAACTGGAAAGTACAAGGAAACACTGAAAACGGTCCGCTGAAAACCCTACCTGATGGGTAAGTGTAGTGTAACTACTAAAAGATGTATAAGTATTGTAGATACGCAAAGCATGATGTACATGGACATTACATTACTTTTTATAAATACGTAATACATAACAAAAACAAACACACAAGGACCGTAATAGTTTAGTGTCTTTGGAAACTTAGAACATAATCTTCTAATCGGGGTGAAAGATATTCAAAATATCTAATAAAGATCTTCCACTTTTGTTTTCTTAACTAAAACCTTTCTTTATATCCTGGGGAAAATAAAACATATAAATGGTGAGCTCAGATGCTCAGAAAGGGTAATCATGGAGAAAATAAAACAAACCATATACATTTGAACTTCAAAACATGAACATAAAGTTTAAACATCAAAATCTTGAGTTGTGAAATTAATCTTGGCAGTACGTAAGGAATAGATCATAAAGCAACATAAATCATGATAAAATAACATTGTAATAAAACATGTAATTGTGGTGAACCATTAAGCACATGATATGATTTCCATAGTAGCCAGGGCATTGCTGCCAACACCATCATAGTGGACAAAGTCCCTTTCTGAATCGAGTTCACTACTCATTCCAGTCCTGTATCACTGAATCAGATTAACTTATCGTTTCATCCATTCCTATCTCATTAGATATAAATCTTTACCGAATTCATTGGAGGGAGATATAGGTCCCACCCATCTCATAATTAAATCATTCTTACTTGTGTCACAAAATAAAATTAAAACATTCATCATAACGCAAAGAATAAAATGGGTTTCATAAACATCATCCCATCATAACATAATCCATATAAAACAAATGGATATAATTTCATCATAAGATAAGTGAAACCATGTAAATAATAGAGTCATTATACCTGAAACATAGTCATATGAAATAATTTCATCTTATATGGAAAATGGTTTTGATAAAACACTTGAAATGAATTCTTGAGGAAAATATCCTTTCTTCTTCAAAATCATTTTCTTTTCAAAAAATTCCATGAAACATTAAAAGAAAATTATTTTGTTGAAAATAGTCATAAAATATTGTAGAGGTAACTTCATTTAAATAATTCATTGTGAAACTGTAAAAATCCATTCACACCATATAAGTTAAAAATAACATTATTCTCGTACTTTTGTCAGAAAAGTCAAAAAAGTTCTCCGTGTGGTAAAAAAAAGTAATATTCATTTCATAACATTTGTTGAATTTAAAAAATGGGTAAAAAGGACTTTAAAAATAGATGAATTTTTTTTTAGAAAACATGGGCATGGATGATAACAATAACCCCAGTAAATACTTACGAATAACAATCTCGAATAAGAACGAGATTGGAATAGTTATCCCTTACCTTAGGTCTGATATGCTTCGTACGTATACAAACCTCCTATATAATTATTTAAATAATTTCATTGACTTATTATAGAATCATATTCATTGTTATGATATCATATATGGTTCACTTATGACTTTATATTACCCGTTCTTTTGTAAATTCCATGTTAAATGAGCGTTTTGGGTAAAATCGTTTCATTTATCGTACGTGTTTCGAAATGTTGTTCTTGATATTATTAATTATATCCTGATTTACATAATTCCAGAATTTAAAACATGATTTATATGTAATATATATTCACTATATAAATGGAATGAAATACATCGTTCAAGGAGACGGTAGGCCGTGCGTACGCATAAATGCTATTTTCGTTCCCTTATTTAATTAAATGGAATTAAGTAAATGAAACATATATGTACATAAATACATTATCATTATTATTTAATATCTTTCATGATTACTTATTATATATACTTTATAATCATACTTGAATGGTTAATCATGGAAAATGAATCGCATCGTGTTCGTGGAGACGGTAGTCCGTACATACGCATGAGCGATGATATCATTCCCATGATCGTGGAATTTTATTGAAGTGTATGTATAATATTTCAGAATAAATATAACTTTTAAATAATCATATATAGTTATTTATTTAACCCATTATACCCATCCAAGTTAGGTGGTGGTGGAAAACAGATTACACCACGGCGTGAAGACGGTATTTCGTACGTACACACGCGCGGTGATTTCGTTTTCCGTAGGATGGATAGAAGATGAAATTGGGTTTTTTAATATTTATAATAATATATCAGTATATTAGTGATACTTATTTTGTTAATTTATGATGAAACAAATAAAGAAGAAGAAATAGAATAAGAAATAAATTGGAAACAATCGGTAAAGGATATTACCTCTTCTTTGACGCGCCTCTTCTTAACCTCCTCTTAAGGCACTAGGGTTGGTCTTTTGAGGAGACTAGAACCACTATAATGTTCCTACGGAAGATTATAATGGAAATGGGTAGGGTTTGGCGGATATTAAAGGCTAAAAATGGTGTTAAGATAAGAGGGAAGGGGTGCCCTTTGTATAAGGGAGGAGAGGGGCACCTTTGGAAAAACTTAAACTATTATTTTATAATAAAGTCATATTCGGTTTATAATAGCTCCAAATTGGTTTATTTTGAATATAAAGTGGGTATGGGTCTAAATGATCTCAAAAAATAGGTTTTATACATGTTTAGGTTACTATTTTAACCATATCTTTTGGGATTAACTCTATGTTAAGTAATTTAACTTTTACCGTGTCTTCTTTTTTTCTTACACTATATAGTTAATTAACATACTATAACAAGAAAAAATAACCCCAAGTGGTTTATTATTAATATATATAACTTTATATAAGTCATTTTGATGAACCTTAGATTTTTAAGAATATTATACCAATTAATAATTTAACATTTGTTTTAAAAACTATTTTATGTCAATTTTGACACTATTTGGTAATTGATTTTTTTAAATCATAACAGCATTATTAGTATGAAAAGAGTTATGTAAATCAATACTAAAATGTCATATTAACATAATAAGTTATTTTAATTCATAAAAAGTCTCAAATTACATTTATTTTCATATTTATAATATCAATTATTTTAATATCTCATTATTTAGGTAATTATTGTATCAACATTGTGTCATAAATAAATTAAATTATATAATTTGTAAAAATTATAAATAAAATACCATTAGGTAGGAAACATTTTTATATTTATAATGAATATTTAGAGTCGAATTTATCTTATGTATAACCCTATGTTAAAAATGTTTTATTTATTAAACAATGATTTTAACTATTTTAACTCTTTTTTAAATAATATAATAATAAATGTCCTAATCTAATCCAAGTGGACCTAAATGATAATATTATATTAATAAGGTTGTTTTTTGTCAAATTATACTTATCCAATAGAATTAGGACATGTTTTAGGCTAATAATAATATCATTTTTACCCTTAATTACCCTATTTACTTTTAACCGTGGTAAAAAAAAGTAAAATGTTACTATTCACCAAAAATTATTTTTATCTTATTGAACCACATTTTACTCCTTTATATTAACCGTGTCTCTAAAATTTTTGAAATTCCACTCACAAAAGCAGTAAAATTATGTTTTATGTAGATTTTCAAATTCTCCTAAGAGGTCGGTAAAAGATGGTAAAAAGTTCAACAAAATTTCTATATATCTTAAATTATTATAAAATGACTCAAATTAATTACATTGAACTTATATGTGTATTATATATCGATTTTAACTGAAAAAATTTTAAATAAAATAAATAATTATTTAAATAAAAAGTCGGTTTTTACATAGTAACCGAGTGTTTTTACTATTCATCAAAAATTGAAAGTTTTCAGAAAAATACCAAAAATTTACTTTAGGATAATTTCTAAATTAAAAATCAAAAAATGAAGTCCATTTTGAAAGATAAAATTTATAAAATTTCAAAAAATGGGTATTACTATTCATAATGGCTAGCTCATTATAATATTATAATAATATCTCGTTTAGTGAAACTTGGTATTGCGTACTACACATGCTATCGAAGAAGGTCTTGATTGCGTGT
Source organism: Viscum album (assembly GCA_963277665.1). NCBI lineage: Eukaryota > Viridiplantae > Streptophyta > Magnoliopsida > Santalales > Viscaceae > Viscum > Viscum album. The sequence continues at coordinate 646,840,205 of OY728136.1, forward strand.
GAGGCAAGCCAAGTCAGGGTTGCGTGTAGTGAAAGCTCCATTTGGTGTTGTGTAGACCATAATAAAAACTTACTAAACAAAATGAATACTTAATGTTGCATTAAATAATTTCGACAAAACGAACATGAAATTGTGTGTAACACGAGCCAAGAATAGTGTCGCATATACTGAAAGCTAATACGGTGTTGCGTATAGTACAAGTTAATCCTGGTGTAGTGTATAATATAAGACATCAAAGAAATTAAAAATAATATATCTCATAAAATCTCAAGGTGTTACTTTCAACCCCCCTTAAAATGAATTTCGCCCTCGATATTCGTCAGGGTTAAAAATCATTTACTACTTGAAAGTTTCTTTAATAGAAACCCACATCGTAAAAAGGAATACTAAAACTTATCTTTAAAAACTAAAGTATGAAACGAAATGGTTACCCAATTTAACTAATCACTGGGTTTCCACATAGGAGAACATAGGTGAAAATATGGACATGGAAGAGAAATCTAACCATCATGTTCTGATGGAGAGTGGTAGAGAATAAGGCTATGAAAAATCCAATAGTCACAAAGCCCTAAAATTGTGATGATCTAAGGTACCATATAATTCATCAGATATGAGATCACTAGGATAACATTTTTGGTTTTTAAGATCATTTCCCTAAAGTTTAATGATTTTTGAATTAAAAGAAATACTTACTTAATTTTGGTACAATTTCAACATTGCTCGTGCCTCCAACAATTTCCACTTCATCTCTTAAATAAATGAAGTTGAAGTTGTCTTTCGCGAAGTGTTAACAGATCATGTGATAGAATGATAGGTCATTCCAACTTTTTCAAACATAGGGTTAGAAAAATTTATATACATAAGTCCATCTATGGTGATATTAATCAGATATGGTTCCAAAATGGACTTATACTTCATCTATCATCCTGCTTAATAAAATAAAACTTGTTTCTACTAACCAGGGGCTTCCTGTAGGGAAGTGGTAGGCGATAAATACCTGTCACACTTCGGTTGTGGGTTTGATTCCTACAACCTTGTCCGACGCGATGGGTTGTCGTTCATCGTACGGGTTGTCCTTTTTTCTAAAACTACACTATTAGAACTTTCCAGAAATAGTATCAAAAAAAGTTCTAGCCTTAAACAATTATATCTAATGTCCAACTTAATCGATTCAAACCTTTAAGCTTATCGAAAATACTTTTGTCCAATCATATAGTATAAAGAGAATGATTACTATAAATGTCATAAACCAAGCATGTGAATACCATCATTTATCCCCCATATAAGATATATCTTGTTGGTCATATTCCAAACATGTTAATACCTTAATCATGTTTTCTCTTGAAAAATGAATACCCATTGAACCATAGTGAAAACATGAATGTTGTCAAAGGTTAACTCTTTCCACATACCAAAATCCCAAAACTTCTATATACTCAAACCATGATATCACATTTTCCTTATATCAGCCCTGAGCTCATCAATACTATAAAACATCTCATTATCTCCTTATCCCTTCATTATGCGCTAATCATCTACTTTCCAAAAATATATGAATTAACCATTCATGGTTACCAGTACAATTTAACATATACTTTCAAATACTTTAGGAAAAACAATAGTGTAACGATCCTTAGATGTGTCTTTATTCCATAGTACCATTACCTATACAACATAACTCTTGATAAACATAAATCATTTCACTACCTTCTTAAACCATTGACCAAGCTTCAACACTTCTTTCATATAATATATCATTTGTAGTCTCTTCATTATCATCCACATAAATACTACCCATATGACCATGTTGATTCTCTTCATGATATTTTCCCTTAGGGAATTGGTTTTCATAATTCCCATACATTCCACATTTAAAAAATCTAATCATTGTTGATTTCGTAGCAATACCATTAATCTTCTCTATGGTGTTAACTGATCCTTTTCCTTTGTACTTACTGGATTTGTGTCCTTCTTTTCCACACCCAAAGCACTATCCAGTTCCTTTGAACCAATATCCTTGATACCTCTTCCCACATTATTTACATGAGAGAAATTGAACTTTCTTTACTTAATTATCATCATGAAACTCCATCTTTCTCTTATTAGCTGATTCGGGAAACATACCAAAGTTGGGATTATTGATCATATTATGATATTGCTGATTAGGCATAATAACAATGTTTGGACTTCCATATCCTGTTTCATTTGGTTTCTCATGAATAATATCATTCCATTATCCATCATATCCTTCATTATCATGAATCTTCCTATTTCCATCCATTTTCTAAAACCCAAAAATAATAGTGTGAGAGGAAAAAATCATGCTAGGGAAAACAACATAATAAATGGGGAGTACCTTCAATATATAACATCTTAGGGTTCATTATAAGATTTTTACCATAATTCAAGGACAATAACCTATACTTATACTTAACCTTACTGACATACCTAGACATACCTTAGAAATATCTCAAGGGATCTCACTAAAGTTTTCGAGTCCTAGTTTCCAAAGGTTAACTAAAGCTTTCCTCTAATACCAACTATAGAGACCCAAAGATTGACGTACATGGAAATTATATTACTTTTTTAGAATACTTAATACAAAACAAAAAGAAATACATAAGGACCATAATAGTTTAGTGTCTTTTGAAAATCAGAACATAATCTTCTAATCATGGTGAAAGATCTTCAAAATCTCCCCTAAAGATCTTCCCCTATTTTTTTCGTAGCTAAAACCTTTCTTTATATCCTGGGGAAAAGAAAACATATAAAGGGTGATCTCAAATGCTCAGTAAGGGTAATAATGGAGAAAATAAAACAAACCATATACATTTGAACTTCAAAACATTAACATAACGTTTAAACATCAAAATCATGAGTTGTGAAATAAATCTTGGCAGTACGTAAGGCATAGATCAAAAAGGAACATCAATAATGATAAAATAACATGGGAATAAAACATGTAATTGTGGAAAACCATGAATCACATGATATTATTTCCATATTATCCAAGTCATTGCTTCCAAGACCATCTTAGTGGACAAAGTCCCTTTCTGAATCGAGTTCACTCCTCGTTCCAGTCTTGTATCACTGAACCGGATTAACATATCGTTTCATCCATGTGTATCTCATGAGATATAAATCTTTAACCAATGCATTGGTGTGAGATGTAGGTCCCACCCATCTCATAATTAAATCATTCTTACTTGTGTCACAAAATAAACTTAAAACATTCATCATAACCCAAAGAATAAAATGGGTTTCATAAACATCATCCCATCATAATAGAATCCATAAAAAACAAATGGATATAATTTCATCATAAGATAAGTGAAACCATGTAAATCATAGAGACATTATACTGGAAATATAGACATATGAAATAATGTCATCTTAGATGGGAAATGGTTTTTATCAAACACTTGAAATGAATTCTTAAGGAAAATATCATTTCTTCTTCAAAATCATTTTATTTTCAAAAAATTCCATGTAACTTTAAAAGAAATTAATTTTGTTGAAAATAGTAATAAAATATTGTAGAGGTAACTTCATTGAAATAATTCATTGTGAAACCATAAAAATCCATTCGTTCCATATAAGTTAAAAATAACATTATTCTCGTACTTTTGTCAGAAAAGTCAAAAAGGTCCCCGTTTGGTAAAAAAAAGTAAGATTTCTTTCATAACATGTGGTAAATTTTAAAAATTGGTAAAAAGGACTTTAAAAATACATGAAAACATTTTTATAAAACATGGTCATGGATGATAACAATAACCCCAGTAAATACTTACGAATAACAATCTCGGATAAGAACGAGATTGGAATAGTTATCCCTTACCTTAGGTCTGATATGCTTCATACGTATTCGAACCTCATTTATAATGATTTAAATAATGTCATTGAATTATTACAGAATCATATTCATTGTTATGATATCATATATGGTTCACTTATGACTTTATATTACCTGTTCTTTTTTAAATTCCATGTTAAAGCAGTGTTTTGGGTAAAATAGTTTCATTTATCGTACCTGTTTCGACATGTTATTCTTGATATTATTAATTATATCCTGATTTACATTATTTAAGAATGTAAAACATGATTTATATGTAATATATATTCAGTATATAAATGGAATGAAATACACCGTTTATGGAGACGGTAGGTCGTGCATACGCATGAATGCTGTTTTCATTTCCTTATTGAATTAAATGGAATTAAGTAAATGAAATAATATATGTACATAAATACAGTATCATTATTATGTAATATCTTTAATGATTATTTATTATATATACTTTATAATAATACTTTAATGGTTAATCATGGAAAATGAATCTCATCGCGTTCGTGGAGACGGTAGTCCGTACGTATGCATGAGCGATGATATCATTCCCATGATCATGGAATTGTATTCATGTGTATGTATAATATTTCAGAATAAATATAAATTTAAAAAATCATATATAGTTTTTTATTTACACCATTATACCCATCCAAGTAAGTTGGTGGTGAAAAACAGATTACACCATGGCGTGGAGACGGTATTCTGTACGTACGCACGCGCGGTGATTTCGTTTTCCGTAGGATGGATAGAATATGAAATTGGGTTGTTTAATATTTATAATAATATATCAGTATATTAGTGATACTGATGTTATTAATTTATGATGAAACAAATAAATTATAATAAGTAGAAGAAGAAATAAATTGAAAAGAATCGGTAAAGGATATTACCTCTTCTTTGACGCGCCACTTCTTAACCTTCTCTTAAGGCACTAGGGTTAGTCTTTTGAGGAGACCAGAACCTATATAATGTTTCTAGGGGATATTAGAAGGGAAATTGGCAGGGTTTGGTCGATCTTCAAGGATCAAAAGGGTGTGAAGAGAAGAGGTAAGGGGTTCCCTTTTTATAAGGGACGAGAGGGGCACCTTTGGAAAAACGTAAAATATTATTTTATAATAAATTCATATTCGGTTTATAATAGCTCCAAATTGATTTATTTATAAGATAAAGTGGTTATGGGTCCAAATACTCTCAACCAATAGGTTTTATACAAGTTTAGATTACTATTTTAACCTTATCGTTTAGGTTTAACTCTAAGTTAAATAATTTAACTTTTACTATGTCTTCTTGTTTTCTTACAATATATATTTAATTGACATACTATAACAATCCAAACTAACCCCAATTGGTTAATTATTAATATATATAACCTTATATAAGTCATTTGGATGAACCTTATAGTTTTAGTAATATTATAACAATTAATAAAATAATATTTGTTTTAAAAACTATTTTATGTCAATTTTGACACTATTTGGAAAATAATTTTTGTGAAAATCATAACAGCATGATTAGTTCGAAAAAAGTTAATTAAATCAATACTAACATGTCCTATTAACCTATAAAATTAGTGGAATTCATAAAAAGTCTTAAATTACATTTTTTTTTGTATTTATAATATCAATTATTTTAATATTTCATTATTTAGGTAATTACTGCATCACCATTATGTCAAAAATAAATTAAATTATTTAATGTCTAAAAATTATAAATAAAATACCATTAGTTAGGAAATATTTTTATCTTTTTAATGAATATTTATAGTCTAATTATATTTTTTATAACCCTATATTAAAAAATTTTTAGTTATTAAACATGGATTTTAACTATTTTAACTCTTTTTTAAATAAAATAATAATAAATGTCCTAATCTAATCCAAGTGGACCTAAATGATAATATTATATTACTAAGGTTGTTTTTGGTAAAATTATACTTATCCAATATAATTAGGACATGTTTTAGGGTAATAATAATATCATTTTTTCCCTTAATTACCCTATTTACTTTTAACCGTGGTAAAAAAAGTAAAAAGTTACTATTCACCAAAAATTATTTTTATCTTATTGAACCATATTTTACGCCTTGATATTAACCATGTCTCTCAGATTTTTGAAATTCCACTCACAGAAGCGTTGAAATTATGTTTTATGTAGATTTTCAAATTCTCCTAAGAGGTTGGTAAAAGACAGTGAAAAGTTCAATAAAATTTTTATATGTCTTAAATTATTATAAAATGACTCAAATGAATTACATTGAACTTATATAGTTATTATTTATCAATTTTTACCTAAAATAAATTTAAATTATATAAATAATTATTTAAATAAAAATTCAGTTTTTACATAGTAACCCAGTGTTTTCACTATTCATCAAAAATTGAAAGTTTTCAGAAAAATACTAAAAAATAACCCTAGGATAATTTCAATATTCTAAATCAAAAAATGAATTCCATTTTGAAATATAAAATTTATAAAATTTTAAAAAGTGGGTATTACGATTCATAACGGCTAGTTCATAATAATATTATAACAATATCTTGATTAGTGAAACTTGGTATTGCGTACTACACACACTATCGAAGAAGGTCTTGATTGCATGTGATTCAAGATAAGTCCGGGATACATGTAGTGAAAGCTCCGTTTGGTGTTGCGTATAACATATTCAAAACTTATTAAACGAAATCTATACTTAATGTTGCATAAAATAATTTCCACAAAATGAACTTGAAATTATGTGTAACACGAGCCAAGAATAGTGGTGTATATACTGCAAGCTAATACGGTGTTGTGTATAGTAAAATCTAATCCTGGTGTAGTGTATAATATAAGACAGCAAAGAAATTAAAAATAATATATCTCATCTAATCTTGGGGTGTTACTTTCTACCCCCCCTTAAAATGAATTTCACCCTGGAAATTCGTCGGGGTTATAAATCATTTACTACATGAAAGTTTCTTTAATATAAACCCACATCGTAAAAACGAATACCAAAACTTATCTTTAAAAATTAATGTATGAAATGAAACATTAACTGAAATTAACTAATCATTGGGTTTCCACATAGGATAACATAGGTGAAAATATGGATATGGAAGAGAAATCTAACAGTCAAGTTCTGATGGAGAGTGGTAGAGAACAAGGCTATGAAAAATCCAATAGTCACAAAGCCCTAAAATTGTGATGATCTAAGGTACCATCTGATTCATCATATATGAGAGCACTAGGAAAACATTTTTGGTTTTCAAGATCATTTCCCTAAAGTTGAAGTATTTTTTAATTTAAAGAAATACTTACTTGATTTTGGTACAATCTCAACTTTTCTCGATCCTCGAACAATTTCCACTTCATCTCTTAAAGAAATGAAGTTGAATTTGTCTTTTGCGAATTGTTATCATACCATGCGATATAATGATAGATCATTCCATCTGTCTCAAACATAGGGTTAGAAAAAGTTATATACATAAGTCCATAAATGGTGAGATTAATCGGATATGGTTTCAAAATGGACTTATACTTCATCTATCATCCTGATTAACAAAATAAAACTAGTTTCTACTAACCAGGTACTTAATGTAGGCCAGTGGTAAGTGATAAAGGCCTGTTACACTTCGGTTGTGGTTTCGATTCCCACAACCTTTTCCGATGCGACGGGTTGTCGCTCGTCCTATGGGTTTTCCTTTTTCTAAAACTACACTATTATAACATTCCAAAAATAGTATCAAAAAAAGTTCTAGCCTTAAACAATTCTATCTGATGTCCAACTTAATCCATTCCAACCTTTAAGCTTATCAAAAATACTTCTGTCCAATCTTATAGTATAAAGAAAACAATTACTAGAAATATCATCAACCAAGCATTTGAATACCATCATTTATCCCCTGTATAAGATATATCTTGTTGGTTACATTCCAAACATGTGAATACCTTAATCATCTCTTGAAAAATGAATACCCATTGAAACTTAGTGAAAACATGAATGTTGTCAAAAGTTAACTCTTTCTACATACCAAAATCCAAAAATTTCTATATACACAAACCATTATATCACATTTTCTTTATATCATCTATGATCTCATCAATACTATAAAACATCTCATTATCTCTTTATCCCTCCATTATGTGCATATCATCTACTTTCCAAAAATATATGAATTAACCTTTCATGGTTACCAGTACCATTCAACATATACTTTCAAATACTTTAGGAAAAACAATAGTGTAACAATCCTTAGATGTTTCTTTATTCCATATTACCATTACCTATACAACATAGCTCTTGATAAACATAAATCATTCCACTACCTTCTTAAACCATTGACCAAGCTTCAACACTTATTTCATCTCATATATCATTTGTAGTCTCTTCATCATCATCCACATAAATACTACCCATATGACCATGCTGATTCTCTTCATGAGATTTTACCTTAGGGAATTGGTTTTCATAATGCCCATACATTCCACATTTAAAACATCTAATCATTGTTGATTTCATAGCAATACCATTATCCTTCTCCATGGTGTTAACTGAACCTTTTCCTTTGCACTAACTAGATTTGTGTCCTCCTTTTCCACACCCAAAGCATCTTTGAGTTCCTTTGAAACATTCTCCTTGATGCCTCTTACCACATGATTTACATGAGAGAAATTGAACTTTCTTTCCTCTATGATCATCATGAAACTTCATCTTTCTCTTATTAGCTGAGTCGAGAAACTTACCAAAGTTGAGATTATTGATCATATTATGAGATTTTTTATTAGGCATAATAAAAAATTTTGGACTTACAAATCCCATTTCATTTGGTTTCTCATGAAGAATATCATTCCATTGTCCATCATATATTCCATTATCGTGAATCTTCCTATTTCCAGCCATTTTCTAAAACCCAAAAAGAATAGTGTGAGAGGCAAAAATCATGCTAGAGAAAACAACATAATAAATGGGGAGTACCTTCAATATATAACATCTTAGGGTTAATTCTAAGATTGTTACCAAAATTCAAGGACTATAACATATATTTATACATAACCTTATGGACATCCCTAGACATACCTTAGAAATATCTCTAGGGATCTCACTAAAGTTTTCGCATCCTAGTTTACAAAGGTTAACTAAACCTTTTCTCTGATGCCAACTGTAGAGACCCAAAGCTTAATGTATATGGACATTACATTACTTTTGAGGAATACTTAATACATAACAAAAACAAAAACACAATGACCATAATAGTTTAGTGTCTTTGGAAACTCAGAACATAATCTTCTAATCGTGGTGAAAGATATTCAAAATCTCCCATAAAGATCTTCCCCTTTTTTTTCTTACCTCAAACATTTCATTATATCCTGGGGAAAATAAAACATATAAATGGTGATCTCAAACTCTCAGTAAGGGTAATCATGGAGAAAATAAAACAAACCATATACATTTGAACTTCAAAACATGAACATAAAGTTTAAACATCAAAATCGTCAATTGTGAAATAAATCTTGGCAGTACGTAAGGAATAGATCATAAAGGAAGATAAATCATGATAAAATAACATGGGAATAAAACATGTAATTGTGTAAAACCATTAAGAACATGATATGATTTCCATAGTATCCAAGTCACTCCTGCCAAGACCATCTTAGTGGACAAAGTCCCTTTCTGAATCGAGTTCACTCCTCATTTCAGTCATGTATCACTAAACCGGATTAACTTACAATTTTAGCCATGTCTATCTCATGAGATATAAATCTTTACCCAATTCATTGTAGGGATATATAGGTCTCACCCATCTCATAATTAAATCATTATTACTTGTGTCACAAAATATACTTAAACATTCATCATAACCTAAAGAATTAAATGGGTTTCATAAACATCATCCTATGATAACGTAATCCATATAAAACAAATGGATATATTTTCATCATATGAGAAGTGAAACCAGGTAAATCATAGAGACATTATACTTGAAACATACACATATGAAATAATGTCATCTTAGATGAAAAATGGTTTTGATAAAACACTTGAAATGAATTCTTGGGGAAAATATCCTTTCTTCTTCAAAATCATTTTCTTTTCAAAAAATAACATGAAACTTTAAAAGAAAAAGTATTTTGATGAAAATATTCATAAAATTTTGTAGAGGTAACTTCATTGAAATAAGTCATTATGAAACCGTAAAAACCCATTCACACTCTATAAGTTAAAAATAACATTCTTCTCATACTTTTTTCGGAAAAGTCAAAAAGTTCCCCGTGTGGTAAACTACAGTAAGATTACTTTCATAACATGTGGTAAATTTTTTAAATGGGTAAAAAGGAATTTAAAAATACATGAAAACATTTTTAGAAAACATGGGCATTGATGATAACAATAACCCCAGTAAATACTTACGAATAACAATCTCGGATAAGAACGAGATTGGAATATTTATCCCTTACCTTAGGTTCGATATGCTTCTTATGTATCCAAACTTCCTTTATAATGATTTAAATAATGTTATTGACTTATTACAGAATCATATTCATTGTTATGATATCATATATGGTTCACTTATGACTTTATATTACCCGTTCTTTTGTTAATTCCATGTTAAAGCAGCATTTTGGGTAAAATTGTTTCATTTATTATACGTATTTCGACATGTTGTTCTTGATATTATTACTTATATCCTGATTTACATAATTCCATAATGTTAAACATTATTTATATGTAATATATATTTTGTATATAAATGGAATTAAATACACCATTCATGGAGACAGTAGGTCGTGCGTACGCATGAATGCTGTTTTCGTTTCCTTATTGAATTAAATTGAATTAAGTAAATGAAATGTATATGTACATATATCCAGTATCATTATTATGTAATATATTTCTTGATTATTTATTATATATACTTTATAATCATAATTGAATGGTTAATCATGGAAAATTAATCTCATCGCGTTCGTGGAGATGGTAGTCCGTACGTACGCACGATCGATGATATCATTCCCATGATCATAGAATTGTATTGAAGTGTATGAATAATATTTCAGAATAAATATCACCTTACAATAATCATATATAGTTATTTATTTATATCATTATACCCATCCAAGTAAGGTGGTGGTGGAAAACAGATTACACCACAGCGTGGATACGGTATTCCATATGTACGCACGCGCGGTGATTTCGTTTTCCGTAGGATGGATAGAAGATGAAATTGGGTTGTTTCATATTTATAATAACATATATGTGTATGATTGATACTGATTTTATTAATTTATGATGAAACAAATAAATAAGAAGAATTAGAAGAAGAAATAAATTGGAAAGAATCGGTAAAGGATATTACCTCTTCTTTGACGCGCCTCTTCTTAACCTGCTCTTAAGGCACTGGGGTTGGTCTTTTGAGGAGACTAGAACCTCTATAATGTTTCTAAGGATTATTATAAGGGAAATGGGTAGGGTTTTTTCGAGCTTCGTGTCTCAAAAGGGTCTGAAGAGAAGAGGGAAGGGGTGGCCTTTTTATAAGGGAGGTGAGGGGCACCTTTGGAAAAACTTAAAATATTATTTTATAATAAAGTCATATTCGGGCTATAATAGCTCCAAATTGATTTATTTAAAAGCTAAAGTTTGTATGGGTCGAAATCCTCTCAAAAAATACGTTTTAGACAAGTTTATGTTACTATTTTATCATTATCGTTTAGGTTTAACTCTAAGCTAAATAATTTAACTTTTACTGTGTCTTCTTGTTTTCTTACACTATATAGTTAATTAATTTATTATAACAAGCCAAACGAACCCCAAGTGGTTAATTATTAATATATATAACCTTATCTAAGTCATTTGGCTGAACCTTATATTTTTAGGAATATTATAACAATTAATAATATAATTGTTTTTTTGAAAACTATTTTATGTCCATTTTGACACTATTTGGTAATTGATTTTTGTGAAAATCAAAACAGCATGATTAGTTCGAAATAAATTAATTAAATCAATAATAAAATTTCATATTAACTTATAAAATTAGTTTAATTCATGAAAAGTCTCAAATTACATTTATTTGGGTATTTATAATATCAATTATTTTAATATTTCATTATTTAGGTAATTACTACATCACCATTGTGTCATAAATTTATTAAATTATTTAATGCCTAAAAATTATAAATTAAATACCATTAGGTAGTAAATTTTTTTATCGTTCTAATTAATATTTATAGTCTAATTTATCTTATGTATAACCCTATATTAAAAATGTTTTAGTTATTAAACTTTGATTTTAACTAATTTTACTCTTTTTTAAATAAAATAATAATAAATGTCCTAATCTAATCCAAGTGGACCTAAATTATAATATTATATTCCTAAGGTTTTCTTGGTCTAATTATACTTATCCAATAGAATTGGGACACATTTTAGGGTAATAATAATATCATTTTTACCCTTAATTACCCTATTTACTTTTAATCGTGGTAAAAAAAAGTAAAAAGGTACTATTCACCAAAAATTATTCTTATCTTATTGAACCAAATTTTACTCTTTTATATTAACCCTATCTCTTGGATTTTCAAAATTCCACTCACCGAAGTAGTAAAATTAATTTTTATGTAGATTTTTAAATTCTCTTAAGTTGTGGGTAAAAGACGGTGAAAAGTTCAATAAAATTTTTATATATCTTAAATTATTATAAAATGACTCAAATGAATTACATTTAACTTATATAGGTATTATTTATCAATTTGGACCTAAAATAAATTTAAATAAAATAAATAATTTTTTAAATAAAAGGTCGTTTTTTAAATAGTAACCCAGTGTTTTCACTATTCATCAAAAATTGAATGTTTTTAGAAAAATACCAAAAATCCACCCTAGGCTAATTTAGATATTACCAATCCAAAAATGAAGTCCATTTTGAAATATAAAATTTATTAAATTTCAAAAATTTGGTATTACTATTCATAACTACTAGTTCATAATAATATTATAATAATATCTCATTTAGTGAAACATGGTATTGCGTACTACGCATGCTATCGAAGAAGGTCATGATTGCGTGTGATGCAAGCCAAGTCAGGGTTGTGTGTATTGAAAGATCTGTTTGGTGTTCCATATAACATAATCAAAACATATTAAACAAAATCTATACTTAATGTTGTGTAAAATAATTTCTACAAAACGAAATTGAAATTGTGTGTAACACGAGCCAAGAATAATGTTGCGTATACTGCAAGCTAATACAGTGTTGCGTATAGTACAAGCTAATCCTGGTGTAGTGTATAATAGAATATATCAAAGAAATTAAAAATAATATATCTCATAAAATCTCAGGGTGTTACAAGTATGCCCTACATTCCTAGTCTCACTGGGCACCATCATGTCCTGGGCCACCATGTCCTCCATCAAGGCAACGGTCGTCCGCACTAGACACAACACCTGCGGGCGAAGCCCATGCAGAGTGGAGTAACAAAATACTCAGTAGGGGCCCAAAACCAACAACGAAAGTCCACAAATAAATCCACATAGAAAACCATGGAGCAACGAAGATCATGCCTGGTATAATATAGAGTAGTAAAGTAAGACCATATGTCCTATCATCGAACTCCTTGCACTACTGGAGAACTCCTCTTCATTGAGTACACCGGACCTACTGAGTCTCAAAGAGCCTCTTCCCACTAACTTTGGAATATTTTGGTATTCATCCCTTATTATTATTGTGGTCATGTGTGTCACACAGAGCATCTTCCCATAGTGGGCTTGCTGGGTCACATAGAGTCGCTTCCCACCATGGCCATACTGAGGTACTCCTCCTATCAAGTACAGTGGGTCTGCCAGGTCACACATAGCCACACCCCACAGTGGGCCTATCCGGTCACCCCTATCAACTTACAACTAGGCTATTTTAGCTGATCTACATAGGATCACTTGCCAGCAGTGCACTGGTCTCATCCAACCATAGGGTTTCCACATGTCGTGCACTTGATTCCAAAAAAAACATTCCTCAAGATATTAATCATGTTTCTACTCCAATTAAATCCTCTATAGATTATTTCAAAATATATTCTAGGTCATGAGGGTCCCAACGCCACAAACATCTTGTCAATCAGATGCCCAGTTTGAAAGATATTGGTATTTTTTTCCAAAAAGGTGTCGGTGGGGTCTCGGTCTGGTCTGAACTAACCACTGACCCGACCCGGGTCCGCTAACCTGACTTGGATCTGTCTTGGCTTGGGTTTGGATGATTGGGCATTAGGAACATTGGGCCATGTGTCTGTCATGTCAGGGCGGCTTGCACCCTGCAGAGTACACTATTTGTGGACCGGCTCTTGCCTGGGTGGGACGTGGTTGGAAGACGCAGCTTCTCCGACTTCCCCATGGGTCATCTGCAGGGATGCCTCCTCTACAGCGATCAGTTGAAGGAGGACTTGATGCATGGTATGCATCTATAATATACCCAACATGGCAGGGTGTCCGTGTTTTCTCACATCTAGCCGCCGACACGGAGGCCTGCGGCTCATGCCACAACATCAGGGCATGATGAGGCCAAAACCCTTCTCCCAACGCGCCATCGTGGCATGCCACCGTGGGCTACCTCTGCTAGCAGTCGGGCGCTGGTGGTCTCTTCCATGGACCACCTTTTTCACTACGGTGGTCCATTCACCACACCTCTTGGACCTACAGCCTTCGGGGGATGCCATCTTCCGTATGATGGCCTCAAATCCTTCTTGCCACCACTTCAAAGACATGGCCATGAAGAACACACAAAACACAAAAGGAAGATAATATTGGCCATTTTTCATGTCAACTCATGCCCTCCATGTTAGATATTTAGAAACATGGGATATAAAGTTGAAGTTCTATCACAATTTAATAAATCTTGTTACACGAATCCCATTAAAAAGTTACCCTCCTACAAAAACAAGCGATCTTATGATCAACTAGTTCATGGGTTGATCTGCATTCATCATTTAAGAATGAAAACAAAAAACCCCAACCTGGGTAAGATCGTTCTTTGGAAAAGTTCTCCTTCCAAGAGGATTCTTTCATCGTTCTTTTCTCTCAGGTACTGTTTTCGGGGTTCGTCATTTTCACTAGTGATTCCTCGGCGTTCATCATTCTTCATTCGATAGGATTTTATCCATAGGTTCACCAGAGTAATTCCAAAATTTTATCCTGTTTCCCCAATGCATTATTCTATAAAAATGAAAACATGTGGAAGTGTTTCTGTTACATTGTTTCATCGTGTCATTATGCTATTTCATTTATGAAAAAGCTTATATGTTACATTTCATTTAATGTGTCATTACGTTTCATGTTTATAATCTATTGATGAACTTCAATTAACGTGACTTTTTTTCTTTTCATCATCGCACCACAGCTCCATCGTATCACTGCCTAGTAGTTGGGGAAAACAAATAAAATAATTTTTATGTTATTTTATTTTTTCCCGGAAATTCCAAAAATTAACACTTCTGATAGGCCCTAACCAGTCGAATTTTAGGTCCATTATATGCGAATTCTTCCATTTTGAGTTTAACGGTGCCCTAGGATTTTTGATCTGAGCACCTGTTTAAGATTTAGAAAAAAACCTACTCACACGTTCACTAAAATGAACATTACAAAATATAAAAATTCTATTCTGGGATCTCCTAGTCTCGGAATTAGGTGTCATCAATTCTTCTGGTATCAAGATAATTTTATATAATTAAAATAAATTACATTGAATTTCTGGGACATTACATTACTCCCCCCCCCTTTTCGGATTCACATCATCGTAAGACAAAAGAACTCTAAACAAACAAATGGGGGTACTGAGCATAAATCTGAGCCTCTAGCTCCCTTGTGCTCTTCTGTAGATTCTCATGCTGCCATTGAAAGTACACGAGAGGAATCGAACATCTGTGTAGGACTCACTCATGTCAATCCTCTATCTCAAACGGGAACTCTGCAAATGTCACCCCATCATCAATGTCCTCCACACCCAAGTCGATAACGTGTGATGTATCATGCATGAACCTCATCAGCTGCAACACGTGAAATGAATCATTCACTCGGTACATCAATGGTGGAAAATATAGGTGGTATTCCACCTATCTAACTCTACTAAAAAGCTAAAAAGGTCCACTAAACCTCAGAGATAGCTTTCCGCCCTGGCCAAATATCTGCAAACCCCATCATGGTGAGACCCTATGGAACACATGGTATCTGTCCAAATAATACAAGGGTCTCCATCTCATGTTAGCATATGATTTATGCCTGCTCTTTACAGTCCTCATCCACTCCTAGATGATCTTAAAATTCTCAGTGGCAGCCCGTACCAACTCTAGACCCATTATTGCTGACTTCCTTGGGTCTATGAAGCATAGAGGTAATCTATATGGTCTCTCGTACTAGGCCTCAAATGGTTCCATACCAATTGTTGAGTGATATATGTTATTTTAGGAGAACTCCACCAGTGTTAAGTGGTCCTCCCAACTATGACCAAAATCATGTGTGCAAGCATGATGCATGTCCTCCATGGTCTGTATAGTCTACCCCATCTGAATATACATCTAGGGGTGAAGGGATGTGCTCAAGCGTGGTTGAGTCCCAAACACCTCTTAAAATCCCTTCCAAAAACTGGGTTGTAAAGAATGTATCATGGTATGAGAAGATCATCAAAGGTGCCTTGTAAAGCCACACAGTCTCCTAGATGTATAGGCGTCCCAATACCTCTAGCGATCCCTTATTCCGGATGGGTAAGAAGTGATCCGCCTTTGTGATTCGGTCAATGATCACCCAGATAGAATCGTGGAACCTGGATGTGCATGGTAACCCCATCACAAAGTCCATCGAGATACCATCCCATTTCCACTCAGGTACCTCAAGTGGTTGGGCTAAGCATTCTAGAACCTGATTCTCAACCTTAACATGCTGACCAGTGAGGCATTGTGAAACAAACTCTGCCATCGCTTTCTTTATCCCTGTACACTAGTATTGATGTCGGAGTTCTGATTACATATTCACCACACCAGTGTGTACCACCAATGGTTATTTATGTATCTCTCTCAAAACCTCCTCTCGCAACATCACTGGTACTATAGTGCATCCTTATAAAATGATTAAATTCTCCCCCCCCATTTAAAATCAATTAAAAGTCTATCTTGATGATAACTGAGCATGTAGGTCCTTGTAGTCAACATCCATAGGTTGTGCCTCTCTAACTAGCTATAAGAGTGGGTGAGTGACTATCATTGACTGAAGGTAAGATTCTACAACACCATCAACGTATGATATCTTCATTGCAGCTAGTTGATTTGGTGCCTCATTCAACAACTGCAAACCGGACCTCCTACTGAGCACCTTAGTCACTACATCTCCCTTCCTAGGATTATAAAATATATCTAAGATATAGTCTTGGAGGAAATCCATCCATCGCTATTGTCTCATGTTTAGGTCCTTCGGTGAGAAGATATACCCGAGACTCTTGGGGTCGGAGTATATGGCAAACCATTCACCCATCAAGTAGTGTTGACAAATCATTAAAGAAAATACCAATGCTGCTAACTCCAAGCCATGGTTTGTGCAGTTTTTTCCATGCTGCTTCAACTGCAAGGAGCCGTAGGTGATCACTGCTTTCTCCTGTAGTAGGACACAACCTATTCTGATCACTGATGCATCGCAGATAAATACATACCCAACACCCTCCTCTAGTAGTCTAAAGATAGGGGCACTCGTCAATATCAACCTCAACTCCATGAAACTATGTTGGAACTTCTTCATCCACATGAACTAAATCCCTTCCATTTCATGGAATATAAAGGTGCAGGTACTCTAGAAAATTCAATCATGAACCTCCGATACTATCCATCCAACCCCAAGAAACATTACACCTTAGCCACTCTCCTGGATGGTTCCCAAGTAAGAACTACCCCTATCTTCCCTGGATCAACTATAACACCAGCCTCCGAGATGTCGTGTCCCAAAAAGTGGACCTCCTGAATCTAGAACTGGAACATCTAGAGCTTCCCACAAATCTATCACACTCATAGTGTATCTAAGACTATATGCAGGTGTATACAGTGCTCCAATTGCTGATCGAAGTGGTCATCAATTCCGGGTAGTGGTTACTTGTTCTTCACGATAACCATCTTCAGCCACTGTAAGTCCATTCTTAGCCTCAATCTCCTATATTCCTTCTTAGAAAACAACACCAGGGTTGTCCATGGAAAAAATGGTGGGCCTCACGAATCCCTTCTCTTGCAAGTCCTCCAACTGTACCCTCAATTACCAAATCTCTACGGGAACCATCCAATATTCCATTATGGATATTGTGGTAGTCTCAGGGTATAGGTTGATGCTGAATTCTACCCCCATGGGAGGAAGTAGTCCTGGAACACCCTCTGGAAAGACATCCTCATACTTGTACACCAATACAAGAAATCCCAAACTCCTCTCGTCCACTGCACTGAGGGTGAGGCTAGCCAATTTGTGAGTGATCAGCCACACCCTCCTCTGAGAAACTTTGTAATGTGATGCAAGGGTACTATTCTCACCAATGAAGGGAAACCTGATCCCACCCTCATAGACACGATTCATTTTTTGCCTAATATAGTTGATCTGAGCATGGACTATAGATAATAATTACATACCCATGATGACATCATAAGGCGTTGACACCACTACTAGATGATCCCAGCCAAAGATATCACGTCCAAGCATAATCTCACACTACCAACACCAGTGTTTCATCATCGAATCCCATCTTGTATGATTCTATTTTCATAAGGATTGATCCAATAGCTTCATCGGAATATCCAAGCTTCGAACTAGGTATGTGGAAAGGAATGAGTAATGGGCACTTATATCTATAAGAACTGCAAATGAGGTGGAAAAGACATAGATCATACCTATAATTATATAGAGAGCGCCATGGTCATAGGCCTCCATTACCTAAAGTTGGACCCACCCCTATCTGTGGGCTCCCCAAGCCCATGGTGGCCCACCTCCGGGTGGTGGTGGTAGCACATCAAACTATCATCCACTGCATGATTCTCAACCTTCTCCCCTACAATATCTACTTCCCTACTGACCACTTCACCCGAACAACTCCCTCTTCTTTGGAGGTCCATCGACCATATTCTTATCATCTTTGTGACTAGTCGGGTAGTCACGAGTCATGTGTCCCTACCTGCCACATGAGTATCACACCAGGTTCCTCTACTAACCCTCACTACCTCGGTTGCCTCACACCACCGATCATGTGTCTTAGGGTCTCCCTCTGGATGATCTGGACCGCTTTAACCTCTATTTCATCTGTTTATTTCCTTCCTGAATGACTCGACCACCATTCACATAATGGTAGATCCCACCATCGGTTCCTTCTCTACATTGGAGCTCTCTAAAAGAAGGGAGTTTTTCAGCACTCCATCCTTAGTGGGGATGATGAGATAATTCATCGACACCATGATTTCCCATCAGAGTCCTTGCTCAAAGGTTCGGGCCCAGAAGAAAAGGTCATGAACCATGATAATATATTAGTGGGATGTAACATCCCTGGTAAATAAAGAATAATACATTTTCATATTTATTAATATTTTTGAATTAAGTATTAATCTTACTTTAATGGGGTTGCTATGTTCGATGGAGAACCCGCTTTAAATATAGTTTTGGTCGCTCTTATACATTCTTTTGGACCAAATAAAATCCATTTTCTGAATGGTGACATCAAAATTTACTTTGTGTATGTTTTTGTTATTTTTATGATAAAGTTTATTTTTAATGAATAATTGAAAAATGTAGTATTTTAATTCAAAAACTCATTTTAATCTAATTTATTTATATGATTAGATTATCTTTTGAATTGGTTTTAAATTTAATTTAGAATTTATTTTTACCATTTAATCCAATGTAGTTCATTGGAATTAATTTCACTTTTAAATTGGACATAAACTAGTGTCAATCTTTTGATATATACTGTTTCTTAAAAACATGCTATTTGTTTTGACAACGGGAATTAATTATTAAATTAATTAATACAACTTATATTTTTTTAATTTTATAAAACAGACATCATTTTTGAGTTTAGAATATCAAATATAGATTAGGGTGAATTTTTGGTATTTTTCTAAAAAACTTCAATTTTTTATGAATAGTGAAACCACTAAGTGGTAGTTAAAAACTGATTTTTCGTTTAAATGAAATTTTACCGCTTCTGTGAATTGAATTCCAAAAATCTGACATACATGGTTGTCATTATTATGTAAAATGTGATTCAATGGGATGAAAATAATTTCTGGTAAATAGTAACTTTTGAGTTTTATTGATCACGATTCGAGGTAATTTGTGTAATTTAAGGTAAAAATAATGTTTTAATAATATGAAATTACCTTGACACATGTCCTACCCTTATTGGATGAGTACTGTCCAACCAATACAATCCATGGGTCAACTTGGGGACCCCATTGATCCACTTGGGTAAGAAAATGACATTAATAACTTTTTATTTAAAGTTAAAATAAAAATGTCACAAACATGTATTGTTTTACTAAAAATATTTTTACATGGGGTTATATAAGTTATCTTTTTTACTATAAATATTCATTATAAATCTACAATGATTTCCTACATCATGGTAATTGTTATATAATTTTTATATATTAAATAAATAAATTTATTTATGACACCATGATGATGCAGTGATATCCTCATTAATGAACGATTTAAATAAAATGAAAAGATAAAGTAAAATCTAAGACTTACACTTGTTAAAAACCTATTTTATGGGTGGATTTCGAACCCTTATCGCCTTATCCTCGAAATATATCTTATTTGGACCTTTAAAATATGAAAAGTATTTTATAATAAAGTAACATTTTATAACATTCCTAGAGTGCCCCTCCCCCCTCTTATAAAAGGCACGCACCTCTACCCCCTTACCCACACCTATAAAGCCTTTGGATCGACCAAACTATTCTATTTTTATCTCTCTACATCCCTATCCCAATCCTAGAAGACTTACCTTAGGCAGAAATATCTTCAAGAAACCCTTTTGGTTCAAACCAAAGGGAGTTACCCGATTTAAAGGTAATGTCTTCTCTTATGTCCTTTTGTTTATTTTGATTCTCCAACCCCCTAAACTATTTTTATTCACTTATTTTGTAACAACACCAGTATCTTAAATATAATAGTATTTTTTTATGATAATTATTCAAGCTACACTTACACACACCTCCGTCTAATGGTTAAAGAACATACTGTTTCTGTGGATGGAGAATTACTGCCTCACGAAACGATGATTGTTCAATCTTCTCTTAACACCTTTCAGGGTGCCCATTATGATGTCACTGTATTTATATATGATATATAATATATTTATTCCCTCTATATTCTTATGTATTTTATATTTAAAAAAACCTTTATGCTTTTCATGTTGTGAAAATGCGATAATTTCATCTGAGGAAGTGTGGACTATCGCCCCCCTCAAGTGACGTGACTCGTTCATGCCAAAAATGGATTTTATAAATAATGTAATTAATGAACTTATGTTAACTATATAAAAAATTTATTATACTATAATTATAATATATATTTTTCTCATTTAGTTTTAATTCCATTAATACGAAATATGAATGAAAGTAGCGTTCATCCGTACGTACGGCTTACCGTCTCTATGAACGGTGCATTTAATTTCTTACCTCTAAATGTTCTGTACTATTATAAATACATGTATATGCTGGATATATGTGATATATATGATACCCAAATAATAAATATCATTCTGGATATAATGAAACTTTGACCACATGAACAACATGTAATTTTAAGATGTCCATTTTTGACTTAAGTACCAAGTATCGACAAAACGAACATTATTAACTTAAATGATTACATAATGTTTATAAAAAGGAAATAAGTGATATAAAAGGAATAATAATCTTGAAAAAGGTTCTTAAGAAAGTATAAATTAACACTAGTTTATTATTTAAGAGATTAAATAGCAATCGAGTCAAGTCGGACACGTGGTAAGGGACTTTGTCTAAATCTCCTTTCATTGAGTCATATTTTGTTCTAATGAAAGACTTTATTTTATATGGTGTATAAACCCCTTTGACTTTTACTTTTATTAAAAATTAATATTTTCTATACGAAGCGTTTTACTAAACGAAAAAAAAGTATGTTTATTTTTAACGTACGCAGTGACAATGACCTTTCCACCGGTGTGAGTGTTATTTGATCTTTGGCTTCCTCAACAAGACATAATGTTTTTAAAAGTAAATAAATACCATATACTCTTTTATGTATTTTGGTATTGAAAATGTTTTTGATCATGGGTTTTTTATGTCAATATATTTAAGTTGTATATTGTGCTTGAAATGTGGAAATGTTTTCTTTCCATTATAATTGTTTTATGTGTTATGATTTTATAATGGTACTTGGACATTTGATGGGTGGTTATGTGATAAACCAAATGACGGGTGGTGCCGTGAATACCAGGATGGGTGGTTACATTATAACCTCCAATGCATTGGGTATGGAAGTCGGCCATATGGCTATTACATGTAGTGATATGTGTGGAATTCGACCATATGGTTATTCCATTTAAGTATGTTTATGTCCCTAGTTACCTTTATATGTTATGTGTTCTTTATATGGGTTTTATGGTAATATTTTGGTTACAAAAGGGTAAGTAATGATCTTTTATTCAGTGAATATTATTTATTACTCCATAAAGGTGAAAATTATTACTTTGATAAAGAATTCATGGTCTAATTGTTGTTTTGAGAAACTAATATTTTTCATTCTTTGTGTATCCCTTACTGAGGTTTTTATGCTCACCCCATGTTTTTTTTGAAATTTTTTTCACAGGACAAAATGTGGAATAGGTTCAAGGATGGGATCAAGGAAAATTCATGTTGTCTTAAACATGGAACTAGACATGAGTCTTTCTTTTAAGAGTTCATGTTTTTTAAAAAAAAGAAACTATGTAGAAGTGTCTATTTTTTAATATTTTGAGATGTAATAGTTATGTCCTAATTATATAAAACTCTAAACCTAAAAAGATCCTCAATTTTAATTATTCATTTAATTCAATATTAAGTAAGGTTTAAGGTTGGGTCCTTATAGTTGTTATCAAAGGTCGGTTTAGAAAACATTAGGAGTTAGAAAATTTGTTAAATTTTATATCCCTAAATTAATTTATGGTATGATTGAAATGATATAACATTTAAAGATTACCATGTTGCTTCGCCTAAGATATTTCTGTGTTCAGAATGGTTTTCCATAGTGGAAACAGGGCATCTATATTGGGACAACATCAGGAGGAAGACAACCTTCCAAATCAGCAACCTGAGATGGTCAGAATCGAAACTGAACAGTTTGTTGTAGTGATGGCACAGTTGAATCGGACTATAAATGGTGGTGCTATCAATGCACGAGATCAGCCAGATCAACCATAGAGGAACATGTCAGCGGTGGAACATTTCATGAGGGAACATCCCCCATCATTCAGAGGATCATCTGACCATGTGCTAGCAGAAGGGTGGATTAAAGCACTAGAGAAGATTTTTGATGTCATGGGGTGTTCAGAACATCAAAAGGTTAGTATTTATGTTTACCGTTTTGAAGGTGAAGTTGATCAGTGGTGGTCGATGGTGAAAAATATCAGGGATAGTGATGAGATTGATGATCTTCACTGGGATGAATTCATAGGTATGTTTCTTGAGAAATATTTTCCTAAGGTGGTTCATCTTAGGATAGAAAAATAATTCCTAGAATTCAGGCAGAGGATGACTAAGTGGCTGCTTATGAAGTAATGCTCACTCGATTGGAAAGGTATGCTCCATATTTCATACGATATTTTGATAGTAAAATCAACCATTTTTTCTCATGGTTAAAGATAATGTATCTAAGGGATTTATCTTCTCGTGAGTTCAAAAGTTATGAGAAACTTGTTAGATGTGTGGATAAGGTAGAAATGGAGTTTTTTAATGATCAAGTGTTCTTTCACAAACAACATAATAAATGGTACAGTTGGCAAGGAAAGGGAAAGAATTCATCAAAGAAGCCAGGAGGTAAGAAAACCAAATATCCATCTTGTGAGAAGTGTAGTAAAATGCATCCTGGAGAATGTTTATCCAAGTATTGAAAGTTCTTTCGGTGCAGTAAGTCTGGTCATATTTCTCGTAACTGTAAGTAAGATGATTAAGCAGGCAATGAAAATCCATCTGTAAGATGTTGTAAGTGTAATGAAATGGGTCATTATTCAAATGAGTGTCTAACAAAGAACTCAACTGAGGGAAAGCAGCCAGACTAAAAGTACAAAGGGGTGGTGAAATCCTTTGAAACTACTTCAGTAGATGTTGGGCCATCGAATGAAGTAGTATCAGGTACACTCTCTATTTGTTCATATTATGCCAATGTTTTGTTTGATTCAGGTTCTACATATTCTTTCATTTTTGAGAAGTTTTCTAGTAAATTGGGAATTCCATATCAAGATATGAATCCGGAACTTATGGTAAAAATACCCTAAGGAAACGTTGAGACAAAAAGAAATTATAAGAACCTTCCTATCCTTGTGTGTGGAAAGAATCTACCTGCAAACCTTATTGTTTTGCCTCTAGTAGATTTTGATGTTATTTTGGGCATGGATTGGCTTTCCGTTTATCAAGCTAAGATTGAATGCAGAGCTAAAATGGTTTCTTTTCAGAAATATTTTCAGTTTGTGTACAAGAATGAACCCTTGTGTTTGATAACATATCAGGATGTTGAGAAACTTGTAAAATATGGAAATGAATGTTACCTTGCACATATTGTTGAAAACAAAGGAACTGTTTAGATTAATGATGTGCCAGTGGTAAATGAGTATGTTGATGATTTTCCTAATGAGTTTCCTGGTAATATACATGGTCGATAAGTTTAATTTACTATTGACTTAGTTCCTGATTCTAAGACAATTTCAAAATCCCCTTATCAAATTGCTCAATTTGAACTTTTAGAGTTAAAGAAGCAATTGCATGAGTTATTAGATAAAGGTTTCATTTGACCTAGCACATATCCATGGGGTGCTTCTATCTTGTTTGATAAAAAGAAACATTGTTCAATGAGACTTTTCTTTGATTATAGAGCATTGAATAACATCACTTTTAAGAACATGTATCCTTTGCCTCATATCGATGATTTGTTTGATCAGCTCGAGGGAGCTCAGTATTTTTCGAAGATTGACTTGAGTTCAGGGTACCATCATTTTAAATTAAAATAATAAGACATTTCTAAGACTCTGTTTCATACTAGATATGGCAATTATGAATTTCTAGTTATGCCTTTTGGGTTAACCAATTCACTTGATGTATTCATGGACCTTATGAATAGAATTTTCCATGAGTTCTTGGATGAGTTTATGGTTGTTTTCATTGATGATATTTCGGTGTTTTCTAAAAGTAAATAGGGGCATGAAAGTCATTTAAGGGTTATCTTTCCAACCTTAAAATAAAATAAATTGTATGGAAAATTCAGCAAGTGTGAATTTTTGTTACAACAAATTTCTTTCCTTGGTTACTTTGTTTCAAAAAATGGCATAAATGTTGATCCTACTAAAAAAGGTTATTGAAGAATGGACAATTACTACAAATATAACCGAGATCAGTAGTTTTCTTGGTTTGGCAGGTTACTACCGAAGGTTTGTTGAAAATTTTTCACGGTTATCTAGTCCAATGACTAAGTTAACTCGAAAAGGTGTTAAGTTCATCTGAACAAAAGAATGTGATGATTGTTTTCAGGAATTGAAAATAAGATTGGTGAATTCTCCATTTATGGCACTTCCTTCCAGAAATAGTGAGTTTGTTATCTACAGTGATGCTTCATTGAACGGACCTGGTTGTTTCCTTATGCATAATGATCAGGTAATTTCTTATGCTACATGTCAGTTGAAAACTCATGAGTTAAATTACACTACACATGATTTGAAATTTGCTACTGTTTTTTTTGCTCTAAAAATTTGGAGGAATCATTTGTATGGAGTAAAGTGTGAAATATTTAGCAATCACAAAAGTTTAATGTATATATTCACTCAGAAATAATTGAACATTAGAAAGAGGATATGGCTAGAATTAATCAAGGATTGTGATTGTACAGTTCATTACCATCCAAGAGAAGCAAATAAAGTGGTTGATGCTTTGAGTCGAAAAATTAATGCTTCATTAACCATGCTACATTTGGAACGAGATCCTTTGGTTTTTGATTTGATGAACTTTGGCATAGAATTTTTTGGTGCAGGAAGTTCTTCTTTTTTTTTCAGGTGAACAGTGAGATCATCTCTATCAGACATAATTAAGCAAGCACAGAAGAAAGACAGTGGGTTGTAGAAAAAGGTAGAGCTAGTTCAGAAGGGTAAGTTTCCTGAATTTAACATTGATAGTGACTGTGTTTGGAGGTTTGGGAAGATATTATGTATGCCTTTTGATTCACAGTTGATAAATGAGTTGTTATGTGAGGCTCATAGTTCCCTATTTTCAGTTCATCCTGGTAGTACTAATGTACAGAGATCTACGGGAGTATTACTGGTGGGTTGGAATGAAAAGAGATATTACTGATTTTACTGTGAAGTGTTTGACTAGTCAGCAGGTTAAAGCAGAGTGGAAGTTACCTAAAGGGATGCTTCAGTCATTACTGATGCTAGAGTGGAAATTGGAAAATATATCCATGGACTTCATTGTGGGATTACCAATGACATCTCGAGGTAATAATGCAATATGGTTTATTGTTGATCGATTTACTAAATCTGCTCATTTTCTTGTTATTCAATATACATTCTCTCTAGATCAACTTTCTCGGTTGTATGTTAAAGAGACATTCAGGTTGCATGGAGTTCCCCTCTCCATTGTATCAGATCATGATCCCAAGTTTACTTCTAACTTTTGGAATGGCCTTCAGAAGTCGTTGGGTACTGAATTAAATTTTAGTATAGCTTTTCATCCAAAATCAGATGGGCAGTCAAAACGAACAATTCCGACAATGGAGGATATGTTATGTGCTTGCACGATGGATTACCAGGGATTTTGGGACCAACATCATTCTTTGGTTGAATTTTCTTATAACAACAATTTTCATTCCAGCATACAGATGGCTCCGTTTGAGGAATTATATGGAAAACGGTGTTGAACTCTAGATTTTTAAGATGAAGTAGGGGAAAGGAAGCTGATGGGACCATAATTGGTAGAAGATATGGCAGAAAAAGTTCAGTTGATTCAGAAACACATGAGAACAACTCAGAGTGGGTAGAAACGTTATGAGAATAAACGGAGGAAGGATCTATCTATTGAGGTAGGTGATCATGTTTTTCTCAAAGTTTCTCCATGGAAAAGTGTGATGCGTTTTGGAAAGAAGGTAAAGTTGAGTCTGAGGTCCATTGGACCTTATGAAATACTGGAATAAGTTGGATCAGTTGCATATAGAGTGGCATTACCTTGAAGTTTGTCCCAGGTACACAATGTTTTTCATTTTTTGATGTTGAGAAAGTATATGCCAGATCCATCTCATGTTTTGAGCCCATAGGTAGTTCAGTTGGAAGAGAATCTCTTTTATGAAGAACAACCAGTCTAGATTCTTGACCGAAGAGAGCAAGTGTTGCGAAATAAGGTAATTTATTAGGTGAAGGTTTTATAGAAAAAACATATGGTTGAAGAGACAACATGGGAATATGAAAATGCTATGAGGGATAAATACCCCCACTTATTTTGATAAGTGAATAAAATTGTGAGGAAACAATTTCTAGAAGGGGGGAAGGATGTAACATCCCAGTTAAATAAATAATACGATATTTTCATATTTATTAATATTTTTGAATTGAGTATTAATTTTACTTTAATAGGGTTTCTATGTTCGATAGATAGACCTATTTAAATATAGTTTTGGTCGCTCTTATACATCCTATTAGTCCAAATAAAATCCTTTTTCAGAATCAGGACATCAAAATTTACTTTGTGTATGTTTTTGTTATTTTTCCGATAAGGTTAATTTTTAATGAATAAGTGAAAAATGTTGTATTTTAATTCAAAACCCCATTTTAATATAATTTATTTATATGATTAGATTACCTTTTGAGTTGGTTTTAAAGTGAATTTAGAATATATTTTTACCATTTAATCCAATGGAGGTCATTGGAATTAATTTCACTTTGAAATTCGACTTAAACTAGTGTCAATCTTTTGATATATATTGTTTCTTAAAAACATACTATTTGTTTTGACAATGGGAATTAATTATTAAATTAATTAATACAACTTATATGTTTTGAATTTTTTAAACGAGAAATTATTTTTTATTTCGGAATATCAAATATATCTGAGGGTGAATTTTTGGTATTTTCTGAAAAAACATCAATTTTTGATGATAGTACAAGCAATAAGTGGTAGTTAAAAACTGATTTTTCATTTAAATGAAATTTTACCATTTCTGTGAATTGAATTTAAAAAATATGAAATACATGGTTGTCATTATTAATTAAAATTTGGTTCAATGGGATGAAAATAATTTCTGGTCAATAGTAACTTTTGAGTTTTATTAATCGCAATAAGAGGTAATTTGTGTAATTTAAGGTAAAAATAATGTTTTAATAATATGAAATTACCTTGACACATGTCCTACCCTTATTGGATAAGTCATGTTCAAACAAGAAAATCCATGGGTCAACTTGGGGACCCCATGGAGCCACTTGGGTAAGAAAATGACATTAATAACTTTTTATTTAAAGTTAAAATAAAAATGTCACAAACATGTATTGCTTTATTAAAAAAATTTCTACATGGGGTTATATAAGTTATCATTTTAACTATAAATATTAATTAGAAATATAAGAAGATTTACTACATCATGGTAATTCTTTAATAAGTTTTAGACATTAAATAAATAAATTTATTTATGACACCATGATGATGCAGTGATATCCTCATTAATGAACAATTTAAATAAAATGAAAAGATGAAGTAAAATATAAGACTTACACTTGTCCAAAACCTATTGGATGGATGGATTTCCATCCCTTATCACCTTCTCCTAGAAATATATCTTTTTGGGACCTTTAAAATCATAAAAACATTTTAAAATAAAGTAACATTTTATAACATTCCAAGAGTGCCCCTCCTCCCTCTTATAAAAGGCCCCCACCTCTACCCCCTTACCCACACCTCTCAAGCCTTTGGCTCGACCAAAATCTACTCATTTTATCTCTCCACATCACTCTACACATCATATAATCCTTACCTTAGGCATAAATCTCTTCAATAAACCCTTTTTCTTCAAACCAAAGGGAGTTACCGGATTTAAAGTTAATGTCTTCTCTTATGTCCTTTTGTTTTATTTTGATTCTCAAACCCCCTAAAATGGTTTTATTCATTTCTTTTGTAACAAAACCAGTATATTAAATATACTAGGATGTTTTTATGAGAATTATTCATTCTACACATACACACACCTCAGTCTAATGGTTAAAGAACATGTTGTTTCTGTGGATGGAGAATTACTACCTCACGAAACGATGATTGTTCAATCTTCTCTTAACACCTTTCATGGTGGCCATTATGATGTAATTGTATTTATATATGATATATAATATATTTATTCCTTCTATATGATTCTTTATTTTATATTTAAAACAAACCTTTATGCTTTTCATGTTGTGCAAATGTGATAATTTCATCTAAGGAAATGTGGACTACTGCCCCCTCAAGTGATGTGACTCGTTCATGCCAAATATGGATTTTATAAAGAATGTAATTAATTAACTTATGTTAACTATATAACATATATATTATACTGGAATGATAATAAATATTTTTCTTATTTACTTTTAATTCCTTTAATACAAAATAGGAATGAAAGTAGTGTTCATGCGTACGTACGACTTACTATCTCCATGAATGGTGCATTTCATTTCTTACCTCTAAATATTATGTACTATTATAAATACATGAATATGCTGTGTATATATGATATATATGATATAAAAATCATAAATATCATTCTGGATATAATGAACCTTTTACCATATGAACAACATGTAATTGTAAGAAGTCCATTTTTGACTTAAGTACCAAATATCGACAAAATGAACATTATTAACTTAAATGATTACATAACATTTATAACATGGAAATAAGTGATATAAAAGTAATAATAATCTTGAAAAAGTTTCTTAAGAAATTATAAATTAACACAAGTTTATTATTCAGGATATTAAAGAGCGATCGAGTCAAGTCGGGCATGAGGTAAGGGACTTCGTCTCAATCTCCTTTCATTGAGACATATTTTGTTCTAATACAAGTATTTCTTTTATACAATGTATAAAACCCTTTGAGATTTACTTTTATTAAAAAGGAATATTTTCTATAATAAGAGTTTTAGTAAATGACAAAAAGTATGTTTCTTTTTAACGTACACGGTGAAAACTACCTTTCTTCCGCCGCGAGTATTATTTGATCTTTGGCTTCCTCAACAAGATGTAATGTTTTTAAAAGTAAATAAATACCATATACTCTTTTATGTATTTTGGTATTCAAAATGGTTTTTGTAATGGATTTGTTATTTCAATATATTTAAGTGATATATTGTGATTGAAATGTGGAAATTTTTTCTTTCCTTTATAATTGTTTTATGTGTTATGATTTTATAATGGTACATGGATATTTGAAGGGTGGTTACGTGATAAACCAAATGAAGGGTGGTGCCGTGAATACTAGGAATAGTGGTTATGTTATAACCTCCAATTCATTGGGTATATAAGTCGTCCGTATGGCTATTACATGTAGTGATATGTGTGGTATTCGACCGTATGGTTATTTCATTTAAGTATGTTTATGTCCCAATTTACCTTTATATATTATGTGTTCCTTATATGGGTTTTATGTTTATATTTTGGTTACAAAAGTGTAAGTAATGATATTTTATTCAGTGAAGAGTATTTACTACTTCATAAAGGTGAAAATTATTAATTTTATAAAGTATTCATGGTTTACTTGTTGTGTTAAAAAACTAACAGTTTTCCTTCTTTGTGTATCCCTTACTGAGCTTTTTATGCTCACCCCATGTTTTTTTTTGAAATGTTTTTCACAGGACATAATGTGGAATAGGTCCAAGGATGATATCAAGGAAAATTCATGTTGTATTAAACATGTAACTAGACATGGATCTCTTTTTTTAAGAGTTCATGTTTTGTTTAAAAAAGGAAACTATATAGAAGTGTCTACTTTGTAATCTTTTGAGACGTGATAGTTATGTCCTAATTCTCTATAACTCTAAACCTGAAAAGATCCTCAATGTGAATTAATCATTTAATTCAATATTAAGTAAGGTTTAATGCTAGGTCCTTATACGATAGATGTATGTAAACTTCACCGACTACTCATCCCTTGGCATATTGCCCTGCTATATATGAAGCAGCTCATGTATGTACACCCTGTGCAAGGTCGTGGGGAAGAAGTCCACCTGGAAAAGATGCTCGAATTCATCCCAAGAGAGGTTCTTTTCATAATGAGTTTGAATGTTAAAAATGCACCATATCCCTGCCAATCAATTAAAAAGGATCACAGCTAAGATCATCATCTGATTAAGTGGCTTCCTCACTAAGCAGAATACCTACATCACCCCATCCATCTTGTCCTCAGCATCCTAAAGTTTTGTCTACCCCTAAAACTAGGGGGTCTCTATCTCTGGAACTCATGCAAGGAACTGAGCCTATGTTCAACCTCTACTAGTAGCTCAGGTAGTAACTGCTGATCAATGGGTGGTGGTAATGCTGGTGCACCACCCGGTGGGGCCATCTCTAGCAATGTTCCCTAAACGGATGCCACATATCTAGGTGTGTTGTCCTCATGACCATATATCAGAATCCTGGAAGGTATTCCACATAGAGGTATCCAAAAATGGATCAAGCTGGTCCAAGGTAAATAGATTATACATGGGGATATGACTCTTATTCATGAAGATCATAAAGAAACACTCAATTCCAATATGATGCATAAAACTCGTGTATTTATATATATAGTTGAAAAGAAGAATTCAAGTTCTTGGTGTATGGAAACATTAGCCAACACAACAACATTGGACTCCTCAAATCAAAAAATAGAACAAATATCATTTTACATTATTTCCCAAACACAAAATAGAAGACTCTCGGTCATTGAACTAGAATCGACCAGCTCTGATTAGACTTCGTCAGGAGTCGTCCTCCGGGGCTCATGTCATGAAATCCCCCAAGCATGCCTCATAAAGGCCTGAGGTTGGTGACTAGCACCGAAGGAATAAACCTGAAATTGGGAAAAAAATTCTTGAGTGCCTATACATATACAAAAACAACCATGTCTAAAGATGGAAAGGTAAACATAAAATCCACTGAATAGCCACTGAGTAAAAGTACAAACTATAGGTCAAATGAGACAGAATAAAAAACTAACAAAAGATGAAGAAAAAATAGAAAAGTAAAAAGAAACTATAAAATTATTCTTCTAAATACTTCACCTGATGGGTAATCTTATAGTAGCTATTGGAATCCATAGAAGTAATCCCTACTTGCCTAGTTTTACTAGGCACCACCGAGTTCGGGGCCACCAAGTTCCCCATCAAGGTGGAGATCGTCCGCACTAGACAAAACATGTGTGGGTGAATCCCATGTAGGGGTAAGTAAGAAAATACTCAGTATAGACCCCAAACTGACAAGAAAAGACCCCCACGAAATCTTCAAAGAAACCAACAAATCAAGATAGATCACACCATGTATATTCTAGAGTAATAAAGTAAGAGCATTGGTCATATCATCGAACACCTTGGGAAGCTATAGAACTCCTCCTCAATGAGTACGATGGAACATCCTGGTCACACATAACCACTTCGCACAAACCGTGGAGTGTTTTGGTACTAATCCATAATGACTACCATTATATGATGGGTATCACAGAGTCTCTCCCCACTGTGGTCATTCTAGGTCACACAGATCTTCTTTCCACCATGGCCATATTGAGGTACTCCTCCTATTGAGTATCGTGGGTGTGTTGGGTCCCACATATCTACTCCCCACCATGGGCCTGCTAGGTCACATAGATCTACTTCCCATTATGCCATCATATTTAATCCTTATAGGGTTTCTTGTATGTAGTGTTTTGGTCTCAGCCAACCGCAGTGTTTTCGTACATAGTGCATTTAATTCTGGGAGAACCTCTCCTCAAGACATTATTTGTATTTAAACTCCATGAAAGATTCTATAGATTATTATAAAATATGTGCATCATTGTTAGGGTCCCAATTACAGAAATGGCTCATCAATCGGATTTATAGTTTGAAAGATATTTGTGTTTTTTCAAAAAGGGGTCGACTAGGTATGGGTCTCATCCGACCTGGTCGGATCGACCCAACCCAACACGGCCTTGGACTAGCCTTCTATGGTGGGTCCTACCTATTGGGGTGGCCCCCACCCTACCCATTCTACCATAGGTGGACCCAATATTGCATGCCAGGGACACGACTGGAAGCTGTGTCCACTCACCCAGCCTCGCGGGTCATTTGTGTGGCTTCCTCCTTTGCCGCGATCGGTTCATGGAAGTCTTTTCATGTGAGATACATCCACGGTAACATCAACATGGCTAGATGGCCATGTATTCCCACCACTTACCTTCATCATGGAGTTTGACACCTCTTTCTGAACCATCGTGGCCCGAGCCATCCAAAGTGCTTCTCCCAGCGTGCCATCATGGCACACCGCCACACACCCATGGCAGCCATCGTGGGTCACCACCGTGTTCTCTATCACATAGGTGGGTTCTTTCATAGACCACTAGGTCCTCTGTGGTGGTCCCTTTATCACACATCTTAGGTCTATGGCCTCTGAGGTATGCCATCTTCTTTAAGAAGGTCTGGAATCCTCTTTAATGCCACTTCAAAGATGCATCCATAAAGAACACACAAAATGTACAAGGCGGAGAGGCTCATACCTTGTTTATGACATCTCTCTCCCTCTACAATAGAGGTTTAGAAACATGGGATTTTGAATTGATGTTCATTCACAATTTATTATATCCTGATATTGGAACCCCAGGAAAAAGGAACCCTACAGCAAAAATGAACGATTTGTAGATCAACATATTCATGGGTTGATATGCGTTTGTCATTTTATAATGAAGAATGGGGAATATTGAAACAAAAAGTTGACTACCTGAGTTGGATCATTCATTGGTGAAGTGCTCCACCCGCTAGGATTATGTCAGCATTCATCACTCTCTGGTCCTGTTCTCGAGGTGCGTCGATGTCGATGGTGATTCGCTGGCATTTATCGTTCGTTATTAGAGATTATTTTCATAGAAGTTTCATCAGAAGACTTCCAAGATTTGATCCCATTTCTCAAACATGTTATTCCATAAAAAAGAAAACATGTAGCCATGTTTCTGTTATGTTATGCCATCGCAACGTTACGTTGTTTCATTTATGAAATAGTGTATCTATTATACTTCATTTAATGTATCATTACGTTGCACCTTTACGAGCCTTTAATAATATTCAATGAATCCAACTTTTTTTTCTTTGTAGCCACATCCCAGTGTCACTTTGTCACTAACCAACTGTTGGGAAAATAAATAATATAATTTTTATGTTATTTTATTTTTTTCTCTAAAGTAAAAAAATTATATTTTCGGATCGACCCCCACCGATCAATGTTAAGTCCATTCTAGGCGAATCTTTCCATTCTAAGATCAACGGTTCCCTCAGATTTTGGATCTGAGCACCAGTATAAATGTTAGAAAAACCCACTCTCATTTTTACTTAAATGAATAAAAAAAGGTCAAAATTCTATTACAGGCTCACTGGGTCTCGGAATCAATTGTCGTATAAGAAACTAGTCTCAAAATAATTCAATATAATTAAAAAATACACATAATATCTATAATATTAAAAGTGGAATGAGAAGATATTTTATGTCTATATTAGAATCAAATATTTTAGTAAATTTCTAGTGAAAAAATAGGATTTTGATGGATGGAAATTAAGTACATCCTAAGGTTCCATTTATTGATCAATGCATTTTGTGTTGGAAATATGGGAATTATATAAGGCAATTCCATATTAAAAAAACACAACTTATAGACTAAGGATGGAATTATGTGATTAAAATAATTTAATTGAAATAATTTATGTTTTTTGTATTAGTGTTCAATATTTATGTTTTAAAATTATTATATAAATGATATTTTGGATAAGAAAATCACGAATAATATAAGGAATATTCTAGAATAGTTTTTTTACAAATTTGAAAAAAAATATACTGACTGGAATAGATAACCATGAAATGTAATTTAGTGGTATGGTGATAATATTTAGTTGGGATAAAGTGACTATTTACAATGATGAATCAAATGGGATAGTATTTATGACATTGAAATTGGTTAGTGATTTGGTGAAAATGTTTCATAGGTCATATTTAATGATTCTTATTGAATTTTATATTCTTTTAATATATATTCAATTGTTTGTGATTTTATTTGAGGAAAAATGATTATGCAAAAAAATAGCATAGATGTTTTCATGTGAGTTTAACAAAAGAGTCATGGATACCA
Source organism: Viscum album (assembly GCA_963277665.1). Taxonomy (NCBI): domain Eukaryota; kingdom Viridiplantae; phylum Streptophyta; class Magnoliopsida; order Santalales; family Viscaceae; genus Viscum; species Viscum album. Next base: position 646,875,606 of record OY728136.1, read on the forward strand.
TCATTGGTTTATAACATTATGTTTTATCATATGTTAAAATGAATAGATACCCCTTTGTGGTTTTATGTGATTATATTTTGAGGTTATTTGAAACGTTATCTAATTTTTGGAAGAATACTTTATTTTGATTTAAATATCCCTTTATGTTAGTATATGATTTTATGTTATGTTAATTATGGTGTTTTGGAAATAGGATATACATAATCTTGATAGATGAAAAGTGATTCAATGACAATGATATATTTTCATAGATATTTATGGTCAAGATAATAATTAACTATAATGATAATATGTAAATTTGAATCATGTTATTTTTTTGGATTTCAATAAATTATATTCTTATAAAGTAATTTATCTTATTGGTTAATGATATTTTGGAAGATAGTTACTTAGGTTGATGTATTTGTAAGATTTAGGTTTCACCAGTGATTTAACATGAAATATAATTTGGTAGGAATGAAATTAAATATCTATAGATGTAAAAGGGTTTTAATGAGATCACCTTTGATGTTAAAATACTCATTAATGTTGAGTTTATTTATGTATTTTATTTATTAAATGATCAAAGTGTATCTTTTGTTATTATTGATGAATGTTTGGTGTTAATTTTATTATATCATCATATGATGGGTTTCATATTGTGGATATTATCTTAGCGTGTAACAACCAATTAGTATTCACTAATATTTTAATATAGTAGGAGTAACTTGATATGCTATTAAAGATTAGGATGTTTTTTTTCAGTGCTTAAATCATAAAAAATTAATCTTGAATACTCATTGTTGGTAAAACAAAGTTTATATTATGGTGGAAATTGATTATAAAAAGAAATTTTTCTTTTCCATTAAGTATATATCCTTGTATTATTCCTATATATGTTAAAGAACATACTAAAATCTAGGAAAAGGATATTGAGACAAAAAAATTATCTTATTACATTGATTTCTGATGAATCGATGTTCTTTTTCACTCCTCATTTCAATATGTTTCGTGGACATTAAATTTATCATGATCAATCACATTGTGATGATCAATGATCTATATCACTCTCCTTTATTATATAGATTTTATTATTTTTTATCTATACCCATATTTTCACTTCCAAAAAATGTTCTCCCATTTTTAAACCTTATTATGTACTATTCTATGGGACCATCATCATTTCACTTCCCCCTTTTCAAGATAATATTTTATAAACCCATATTTATGTGGGTTTTCAACAAAGGAATTTTCAAATATTCAACCCTTAGTATTATATAACTTAATAAATATAAGATAGTACAATTTATTAATTATTTGAGAATGTAACACCCTATGATTTTAAAATAACACTTTATTCATTAGCATATACAACAGGAAACACCAAGTATAAATTAGCAACTAAATATTATTATTTTATGATTGTCGTAATATAGAGGTTTAATTTGTTGATATAAATATAAGTAACTGTATGATGATATATATATATATATGTCATAATAAATATATATTTATATATAAAGTATTTTAAAATATGCAGTCCACTGTTAGTAATTTATTTTTGTTTATCAAAATACATTTTCATCAAAAAAATAATTTTTATTTAAATTTTTGAGAAAATATTATAAAGAATTTCCAAAAAAGTTGGAAATATTTAATTAATAAAATAATATCAATATATAAATAAGTTTATCAAAATTACCTTATATTGTATTATTTATATTTTTTGAAATGATTCATTTTCCAGAGAAATGTAAAAAAATACTAATTTTTATTAAAATATACTTTTTTTCAAGAAGTAACAATGTTCAATTTTTTTCAATGTAAAATTACTTCTATTTCAATATAAATAATTAAACTATGTTCATTGGAATTTTTCTTATGGTTGAATCTGGTATATAAACATTTTTATACTTAAAATACATTTTTATGATTTTTTGAGTTTATTATTTATATATTAAATAAATTTATTTAAATTATATAAATATAATTATTAAAAATGGATTCTATATTTTTAACCATGATATTATAACTTAGAAAACTGTTCCCTTTTAGTTTTGGTCATTACGAAGGGTAACTGTGGAAAATATTTGTCAACTCGATAGGGGTAAAATGGATAAAAAAGTGTTAAATTCATGAGATATGGTATAAAAATAAACCTAAAACTTGTAATTTTTTTATTTTATGTTATTTTCTTGACTATATACTTAAAAAATTTAATTTATGTAATTACCATTCCATTTTCCCTTTCTATTGAAATTTATATTATTTTATGTAAATTAAATTCCAAAATATTTGTATCTTGACTTCAACATATTTAAATATTTAATATAATGATAAAAAGTGGATAAGTTCAGTTAAAAATAATTATTTTAATTATTAAATAAATCTTTTATTATGAATTGTTTTTTAATTTTTATTAATTTAATAATTACCAAAAAAATCTTACATAATGCTCACATAGTCATTGGACTAGTAGTTGAAAATTCATGTAATTGATTTTCCAAAATGCTAAAACTAATATTTTTTTGATATATAGTTACCCCTAAAATATATAGATTAATATGAAATATTATTGTTTTATTAAAGATTTTACATTTGATTTAAAACACTTTCTCGAGGTCGTTAATGTCATATTTATTTAATAATGTCTAAATGACATTAATGATATTTTATGAAAAATAATGTTATATTTATTTAAAAAAAATCATGAAAATAGAAAATAATAATGAAAAATCGTTGAATATTTAACCACATTTCCATTTAATTTCCTATTGTTACTTTATAAGTAAAATTATAACCCTTAATTTTTAAAAACTGCATTACCACATTTAAGGTTAAAATTTCTTAATGAAGGTGTTAAACCAAATGAAAAAGATTATAATGAAACAAATATATAATTAAATTTTATTTAATAATAATTTTTCAACCATAGGATTTTTTTCATTTATTCAATGGATATTTTCATTCATTATATTTTATAAATACATTAATTATATTTACATCTTTTATGTAATTACATGTGTGTCATTTCCCTCCATTATAAAAAGATACCCCTCATTTCCCATATTTACAAAACATTAACACATCTATTTTGATTAAACCCAACCAAATTTTCTTATAAAATTACATATACATGAATTATAGGTTATTTATTCATAAAAAACAATTCTAAGGGTCTTTAAAGTGGGATGTAAAGGAGGGATATTCAAGGAGAGGTAATCATCCAACCCAACCTCGTTCAATTTTTTATTCTTATAAATACTAAAGGTCTATGATGTTTATCATAAAATATTAAATTAGGAATTATATATATAATTAAATATTTTTCTGATTATATAATGGCTATTATTATTCCTCTTTTCCATCAAATGGTAAGTGAATGTTTTTCATTTGAATGCGTGTGGACTATCGTCTTCACATAGAGATTCAATTCATTTTCCAAAAACATCTTTACTGGATGTTTATTGTGATTTGTCTAAAGTTTAAATTTTATATTTATGAAATAATTATTCTTCAATAATTATAATATCATATCTAACCTCTTAACTTCTATTATATTGTAATATGATAACATCGCTTGTTCATATATTTGTACTAAGCCCCCAGAAAGCGATGTGATTCATTTTTCATTTATTATATACATAGATTTTAATAGGTATTGATTAAATTAAAATATATGATATATATTATATAATAATAATTATTTAATGTTTATTTATAATTTACCTTTATTTTGTTCCTTACGTCGATAATTGAAAATAACGTTCATGCATACGTAAGATGAACCATATCATTGAATGGTGTATTTTATTTTTTTCTTCTCAAAATTTTAGGAATGACTATAAATATAGATATATTTAATATATAATATATTTATATCATTATTAAAATTATGGATATTATGTAACCCTAACCAAGTTAAGATCACTATAATAAAAAAAGCTAAATTCTCTGGAAAATAAAACAGTTAACACTCAAAAAAAATGATTTTAGTAAGGAATTTTAAATAAATGTGTGTTAAATTTTAATATTTTAAAAATATGTGTTATTAAATATATGTACATGATTAAGGTATAAAATTATAATAAATATTAATAGGTCATTTAGGAGTTCCTAGGGCATTCAATGGATTTTGAATATGATGTATGAGATTTATGTAACAAACTCATTGTTTATCAAAATTATTTATGATTAATTTTATGTTGATTGAATTTTATAACAAATATTGATCTAATATAATTATTTTTGATCTCTTACGGTTGTTTCTAAATATTACATGTCTTCCTTTGATTTTCTTCACATTAATAACTCGTGAGACTGAAAGAATGGTTTCATGTAAAACCAATATTGTTTCTCTCTTTAATTGAAAATAATTTTCCTTCCATGTCCATGTATTCTTTTAAATGTTTTCAAAAAACTTTTAAATACTATATTTTGAAAATTTTACATGATATTTACCCACTTTTTAATTTATATAATATAGATTAAAAATAATATTTTTTTTTGAATGAGGTATTTGTAATTTTTTTACCAAAAATTTGAAGGGAATCATTGTTTTTAACTTTAATGAATTGAATGGAATTTCCTATAAAAAAACCACTCAATATGTCGAGGATTCCTTTATATTATTCGTAGGATATTTTCAAAGAAAATATTTTTTGAAAAAGAAAATTAATTTTATATGTCGTAATGAAGTGATTTCAAAATGAAAAGTGTATTTTCCACAGGAAATATTCCAAGTTATATTTTAAATGAATTTTTACCCAAGATTACATCCATTGATGTTATTTATTCATTATTGGGGATATGGTATAATTATACCAAACTTATTCATTGCTTAAGAAATATATGATTTTTATGATGAAATTTTTACGAACGCTATTTATATACCATGGATTATACTATAATTATGTTTCGAAATTTTTATGAATCACATATCCTTTCAATGGATTATGGTTTATGATGATTGATTTTTTTTTATTTTTGAACACTTATGAATGGATTGTGATTTTGTAATATGTTTTCCCTAAATTATATATGAATCCAATGAATTCTATAAATATGGATATCTCAAGAGATAATAAGGAATAGAATTGAAAGTGTACCATATTCATTAAGGGACTATGTCTACTATAATAGAGTTGGGAGTGGTCATTGATTAAGATTATGAATGAATGTGGAATGAAAACTGTTCAATAAGGGACTCTTTACACTATGATAATCTTCAAAGTGAACCTTTATTACAAATATAGAATTGAGAGTGAACCCAATCAACTATCATAGTCTTGTAATGTATCTTTAATAATAAAAAGAAACTTTTCTATGGTTATATGTATAAAAAAACTTATGTTGTATGTTAATTTTTTTCACTGATGGATCATGTTATTTGATTTGTTTATGATTCATGACTTATGAAATACCATGTTTTAGGCCCTGTATTCTGATTATGATCTATGGTATACATGAAATCTTATTTAAATGTTATTCTAACGTTATCATACCCATATGCTCCTGTTAGGTCTAAGTGATCATTTTTATTTCATTTTTTATAGTTATTGATAATCTAATCTCACCATTTCATTTGTAACTTTTCCCAGTCTTATGAATAACGGTTTTAATTAGTGTATGTCAAAAAGGGTAAAAAGTGAGAATAATATTGAAATAGACGATGAATGATGTACCTAAATAATATTTTCAGGAATCTATTCTAAAACAAATAATCCTTTTTGGTTCGGGGGGGGGGGTCATAATGTTATCTATTGAATATTAATATAAAAAGAACTAATAATTATGTATAAAAATATGTGACAATATACTAAACCATGATATTGTCTTCTTTTGGTATCCCTTACAAGCCTACATGGCCTTATAATACTTCATGGAGGGGGTTTATACACCCCTTTAAAAGTTGATACTTTATATTACCCTTCCTAACTTCTATTAGATAGACTGTAATTGTACCTTACGCAACACCACATTGTCAAATGCCTCATTGGAATGGATCTAAGTACTGGTTCTGATACAATTTTTAATATCCAAGACTTACAATGTGATATTGTCTCCTTTAGTGAGTCCTGACCCAAACACATATATTTAAAATTCACCATGGAGGGGGGGAATCCACACCATGTTGAAAGGAAATGCTTTGTTTCTCTCTTAAAATATTGTGGGATGGAATGTAGTAATATTATATCTAACCCATATAGGGTAAACCATCATTATTGGAAATGATCCTGGTATTTTCTTGGATACCATCAATAATATCTGATGCACATACCAAGATATATATCACTTTGGGTATCACTGATTCTCATGTATATCTTTAAAATTCATCATGGATGGAGAGGTATCAACACCACTTTATAAGATGATGATTTATCCCCCTCTCAAAATAAATAGAGATGGACCACACAGCTATATTCCCAAACCCCTTATGGTCTAATTTCAATATACTCATCAGTCTAGGTATTTGATATGATACCATATGTAAAAAACTATGTATGTACTATGATTTTTTTTATTTAAGTAGCACTAAACCACCGATATGACATTAAAATAAATTTGTGACGGTTGTATCCACCCACCCTATAATTATAAGTTAATTATTTATTCGTCACCCAAAACTATATGGGATAAAAAATCCCTATCATCACCAACACCATAAATCTCCAAAATCCATGCTCGAATATATCATAGTATAGGAAAAGATTCCATTTGTAACATCCTAGGCCTATACAATGATATTTTTCAATTTGGGTGTCCCTAAATTTCCCACCCAGCAATATAATTAATCAAGGAGGGGGTATTTTCCATACCCATTTATATTTTGGTTCTACTTTCCCATCCATAACTAATTTTTTATGGACCATAAACCTACCTCTGAAGGTAGGGTTGTGTTCTATACCAAATTAGTTGGGAAGGGAACAAAACATTTCCTTTTAAAGGGGAAGGGAGACCATCCTTTACAATAATCATTTTATAGTCAAATAGGTGTTTCAAGGCCATATAAAGAAAAAAATGCCATATTACAGTCCTTAGTCGGTACAGATTGTATCAGCGAACGTATCTAGATAAATTTCAATTAGTACATTTGGCCTCGTGGAGGTTTGGGATATTAGTGTTGTGGACCATCCCACGTAATGATGGGATGGTAATGAAGCATCTCTCTATAAGGGGGTCTAAATAAATCCCCATCCATGATGCCTTCTACAGTTGTGGGGGTCACTCAGAGCCACCCAATTTATATTTTTTCATATGTTGATCATGGGGTATTATAGATTGTATCAAATCCAATAAATGTATTGATTACAACAAGAAAGATAGACCATATGGGTTTTACAGAATGTAGGGTCATTTTTTATCCTGCATTGGTTGGGTAGGGTAATGAATCATCGCCTTATAATTGGTTTTTGATGCCTCCTCCCCCATGACACGTTTTGAAGGCTATATTGGGAATTAAATAATCCCAAAAGTGGACAATATCATGGGGATGGCACATTATAATACAATTTTACTATTTTCTCTTTTATAGAGTGTGTTTTTACTTCATATATATTGTTTTACCTTACAATTAAAATTCATTCAAGATCATATAACATTGAAAATATATTTTACTCCTCTAATGAAATAAGAGGAATTAGGATATAATATTTGAAGAAAGATCTTGGGTATTACATTCCCTCACCTTAAAATATTTCAACCATGGAATTTATGATATTGATTAACATGTGAACAATTTAATGTAATTTCTACTCATTTCATCTTTATTCTCCCAAATTCCTTCCTCCAATATATGATTCCTATAAATAACCTTCACCAAAAATGTTGTTTCATTATAGAATATGTTTTTTATAGTGGAAAAAATATGGATTTATTCATTTAAATTGTTAAATTTAGGTCTAAGATCTATTTATTCTATGTCGAGTACTTGAATTTGTTTTGACATATACTTCCATAAAAATTATGCAAGGAAGACATAATATATTTTAATAATATTGGGTTGATTTTACAAATTATAAGAAACCAAACCAATTTGTTCAAAAATATTAAATGGTTTGACATACCATGGGCATTACTTTCTATTCATACAGATCCCTATAACCCAAATCATGTTGTAGTATTTAAGAACACGTGGTCTCTAACAAAGATTAATGTTAACCATTAGATATATATATTATTGAAAAATCAATTTGAGGGGAAGTGGGAACCTAACACAAAAACAATCGTACCAGCATAAAGTCACACACACAATACATTTGACAGAAATCAAAATTAAAAAAATTTCAAAAGTAGCCAGCATTACCGTGCTAAAACCATAAAAATGCTACATGTATCAAAAGTCCAAGGGTATCACAACATATCCCATAAATCCCGTTATCCACCCGAGGAGAACTACACTCACCCTGAAAACACATTGTCACCATCATAATAATGCATCATCATCATAACACTCACATCCATCACTGCAGACCGCATCATTGTCGTCCCTTCACAGATGTGCACCACCGGCAACAGAGACCGTCAAAGACCCTCAAAACCACCGTCGAACATCACCGTAAAATCAACCCCCATCGAACCAGTACAGCAAGACCCCCAATCATGAACGAAACCAAACCTGACCACTACCACCATGCCCAATCATGAAAAAATACAAACCAAATCCACAAATCAAAACACCATCGAGAAATCATCAAACTGATCGACTGCCGAGAAGAATAAAATAAACCTTACCGAATACTTGAGTAAAAATCAAAAAACTAAAACTGCCATCGAAGGCCGCACCCTGAGAACACTGCCAGTTGCCGAACCACACCTCCTGAAACCCCGTTGTTACCACTACTCTAGATCTGACCTGTAGGTGAGTAACGAAGCATAAGTTTAGAGCAGTGGTTGAGTGCCCGAGAGCTGCAGATGATGGAAACAACAACGATGTAGAAAACCAAGGCCTTTCAAAAACTGGAGCAAGACAACCCGGGTGGCACCTTGGGAGCCATAGACTACCGATCCACAACACTCAAAACCCCTTTTAACCACCACTCCATATCTGACTTGGAGAGTCGTAGTGGAACGTGAGGCCAAAGCTGTAGATAAAGCATCCGAAAACTCCATCTGCAGACAACCCGTCGGGAAAAGACCTCCAGAAGAAGAAGAAGAAGAAGTCGACATCACAGAAGAAAAGTCAAAGCACAGATTAGTAGTGCAAAAACAAAAATAATAGGATGTAGGAGAAAGAAGAGGCTGGAGGAGGAGAAAGAAGAAGAGGAAAGGAGGAAACAGAGAGCCGTCGACCCCGAATTGAAGGATTTCAGAAGGAAACCCTAGGTGGAGATAGGAGCGAGAGGAGAGCCGGGAGAGAATGGTTCCATCCGTAAAAAGATCATTGTTACCATTCTTTGATTATCACTATTTATTTTAGAAATGTGTCATGTTATCTTTATATATTCTTGAATACCTCAAACATTCTCCACATTCTCTACAACTAGTTATTCACCAACTATATTTTTTCTATAACCTTTTCCTAGTAGGTTGGGTATGATATATTTTCACTTACCATGTTTTGTATGGTTTAATTTTAATAGTGGACTGAGAAGTATCATCAAATCCAAAATCCACCATTGGTAATTGTTGTTCCCAAATTCAATAGATGTAAAGAGTTCATGACACCAGCATGTACTAAAAAATTATTACCCTATTGAATGGCCCATCAGTCTATTAATGATTGATATTGCTAAACTTTCACTTGTAATTTCAAGCCTTCTGAAGACAACAATAAAATTTTGATGCTAAATATGAATCACAGTCGAATAAAATTAATAGTTTCATGAAATTTAAAGTCATGAAATTCACTATAGAGGTGGATCCTCCCATGATAATACTTTATTAGAATATTTTTTGTGAAAATTCATTATAACCCATGTTATAGAATTCCCCTTTGATGGATTAGGTATTCTGGTTAAAATTTCCATTATGATATTGTCCCACATGTTTATTCGTATTGGGAGAGGTAACATGAAAACATAAGGAAGGTGTATCATAGAATTTACAGGTTAGAATAACAAAAACCATGAGAGGTAGTAAAGAATTTACCCATTTATATTTTCCCACTACAATTATTTTATAAAATCCATATAAATATAAGTGATTGTATTGTGTGTAAAGAAATTTGATATATAGGCTTCATCAACCAATTATTTATTTATCTCAGTTTCTAATGGTATACATGATATCTTCTAAAAAATAAAAACTACATCTTCTTAGATGAATTAAAACAAATTATTATCTTTTATATCCTTAAATTTCCATTAAAGATCCTCAAAATCATGTTTAAAATTCATTATACTCTCTAGTAATGATAGTTGGGAATTTAGTTAGAAATGTAATGATATTGGCATATAACTAATAACTTCTAATTCCATGTTTATTAAATCAATTGATATAGGATTCTATCCATCCATATAAAGGATAAAACTACACAATTCTTCATACTCAAGGAATATTCCACATTTTTTACCTTTCTAGGATGGTAGTGTATCATACATTCATAGTCCTCAGGTATTCACATCCATCTCATTCTCCTTATGTCAGTCACATTATATGTAAATTTATACTTATATCTCATGTTATCCATATGTATGTAATATTCTTCACCATAAAGTTAATTTCACCATATAATTAATGTAAATATTACTTCTGGAAACTATGATATATGAGTTGAATAATTTTTTCAATGAGTGTTCAGTTCCATTAGTTCATAAACAACAACCCTATAATTTTTCATATGGATGAATCCTAGTATTTTTTATGATGCGTCAATGTAATGAATCATCTATTTTCCACTAGTTGATTTAATAGTGGTGAATTTACTAGTCTACTTTTTAGTACATAAAACCTTCATTCATATTCATTTGACTCTTTAAATTTGACACCTTAACATGCTAACTTAGTTATCATGTTTCTTAATTGGAAAATACTTTAATAAATCACTGTTAATAGAAATCTACGCTAATGAAACTATATATTTTTGTAATATTCATTATTTTTGTCTATTTATTTTTGAACCTACATCTTTCAACTTTCAAAAATATTCCATCCCTAGAGACAATAAAAAAATAAATGAAACTTTTGGGCTTATAAATCCACACATAATAAATTTCCCATATAAATCCATCTATATTATTGCCTATAATATAATCCATAGATGGTTCACATTCTTTTGAAATTACATAGTGTTTAGAAATATATCATCAATAAATAACCTAAAAACATTTTATTTAATATTTAAATATTATTTTAATTAGATCAATAAACACTAAGGATGAGTTTTTTTAATCCAAAATGAATTACCATAAACTCATAATTCCCATAACCCAGAAAAAAAAATCCATATATAGTATATCATTAATATTCAATAAAATTATTTATAAATATAATCAAGGTAGGTATTTAATGTTCCATGAGGTTGGTCAAGTAAATCATCAATTTATTGTAAAAAAACTTGTTCAAAATAGTAATAACATCGATTTACCTATATAAGGTGTATTACATCTAATATCATGGAACACAATAAACTGAATGAAACCATAGTAAAAACACGATTCCAGGTGTTTGACCCTAAGACCTGCCCCTTTCCACCTCCAATACCCTTATAACCCCACCAAAAATGGGGGGAGGGGGTTATTTCTCTATTTTCATTACACAACCTCATATATATATACATATTTAAAAAATATTGGTACTCTCCCCCTTGAGACACTTCGTCATATTTCCTTTTTACATAAATATTATTGTTTTTCTTTAATTAAACCAAATCCGTTATATATTTCTTCTTCAATATAGGTTTGACATCAGTTATTGGATCAATATATAATTAAACTTCATAATAAAGTTTGTATCTTGGTAATTTCTCAATAAATATATTATTATAATATTTCACAACCAATACATATTCAATATATAGGATATAATTAATAGTAATAGATTTATATTAATATTTATCTTATCTAGTAATTTCATTATGATGATATGTTATAGGTGGTTCCTAAATTGAGTTATGAAATGAGGTATCCCCTCAAAAAACTAGAGATTATATACCTACATTAAAAAAATTAATCATTTACCCAAGATTGAAAAAATATTCATTATAATATGAGGGTCAACCCATCTAAATAATTGTTTCAAAGTCAACTATTTGTATATATATTTGGTTTCCAAATAGATTGATTTCATTAATTCCGATTGGAATGGTGCAATATATTTCGGTCTTTATAAGATTTCATATTGGAGAATTAACAAAAAAACCCCATCCTCGATCCATTAGGGGATGATTCAAATTTAAAAAAATTATGTTTTAAAATAGTATTTAGAAAAGAAATAAAATAGTGTGTTATATGTCTATATTTTTATGATTGCTACACTTGAACTAGTATTATTTGTGACTTCAAATTCACTGATAGTAATTTCATAAATCAACATCCCTCCTACATCCTCTTTGTAGTTACATTATTATGTTTTTTGGGGAATTTATTTAAATTGGGTCCCATTAAATAGAAATTGAAGAATTATAACCCAAGTAGAATATCAGTAACCTTTTAACTCAAAACAATGATTATCATTATCACTATAATTGAAAGAAACATCCAACACCTTCAATTAATCTCCAATTTGTATATTACCATATTTTTTGAATGTTAGCAAATCCATCCTTTGCATTTCATTTCCATAGTTATTTCTAAAAATAATTAATCTTTCCTATTATGATAAAACAATATTTTGAAACATATAAAACATAGATAACATGAAATTAATCATAATTTCATTTCTAAAATTTTCATCATATGATGTAATGGTTTTAGAAAATAAGGCCCCAAAAATATTTTGATTTATTTCATCAAATAATAAATTGTTCTAATAGTCATATTTTCACACACATTCCATAGAATGTATTTATAGTATTGTAAAGTTATCCTCATATTAAAAAACAAACCCATCTAAATTCTATTATAAATTAATAAATATCATTTCTATATCATCTCATTTTACAAAGGGAAAATATTTCACAATAATTTATGGCTTTAAGGTAATTTTATTTCATGCTTTTTATCTCTACCTTCTAAGTATTTTGAATCAATGACCACTATTAATATATATCTCCATTTATATGGTATTAATATATAATAACCATATCATTTTTACTAAATCCAATTGAAATACTAGATATTTTATCTATTTCCCTTCCACCAATGGATTTTTTGTTCAATTGAAATGTGTTTTCTTCCAAATGACATGATATAACTTTTTTAAACCTGGATAAGGGGGAAAAAGTTGTTATATACCATAAAGGTTATTTATTATATCCAAACTCAACTACCCTAATATAGTAATACATTCTATACTCTATTACCATCATCATTGGGTTTATCAGTAGGTAAATCCTAAAAAATTATTACGGGTGCTGACATTGTTTCAGAAAATCCTATTATGCTAAATTTTTTATATAATGACATATTGTAATTATTTCATTAGTAACACAATGAATTGTGAACTATAGTAAAAAAATATTACACATTTACTATAAATTAATTGCAATATTTTATCCATTTTATAAAAAACATGAATTTCAAAAGTGATTTTTAGAATGTTTTATATTTCTTATGGTGTCTATTAAATTTTCTATGATACCAATAAAAAAACCCCAACACTAAAAACCCCCAAGACAATAGTCCTTTATTATATTTGAAAATTACAGAGTAAAAAAATTTGACATTCTTATGTAACTAAATACTAATTTGATCATTATAATACCATGAAACATAGATTACATCATAAAAACACAAAACAAATCAGCATACCTTCACTAATTATCCATTCCTCACACACAATAATCTATCTTGTTTCCAAATAAAAAAATAGAAATAAGTTATCTATGATGTTTGGTAAGGAGTATTGTACAAAGGAAATCGATGTGGAATGAACAAAACATATGTAATATAAAAGGATTAAATATTCAAATAAATTTCATATAAATGATTAAATTAGTAGTGTAAACCCCTAAAAATGGAAATAGTTGATGAAATGGAAAAGTACTAACATTTTTCATGATAGGTAAAAGAATAGCATCGAGCATCAAAATTATACATTCAAGGATTTATTCTATGGAATCATAAACATATCATTGAGGCCTTTTTCAAAGGACATCTTATCTGAATGGGTATCCATGAACTAGATACCCATGATAGTTGGGATCATAAGACCTATTGATGTATCAAAGGGATATATAATTCCTGAATCCATCCATTAGTTTGTAATTTTGATGCATTAATCATCTGAAATTTATAAATAGATAAACAATATAGAAAATAATTTTTACTAAGGAACCACTTATATAAATATTTATGAATGATCAATAATTATACATATTGAAATATATGTTATAAAAATTATCATTGTATCCACAGTCAAATAGATATAAAAAATTCTTGATAAACACTCTTGAATTTAGATTATGAAATATAAGGGGTTCAAATACTATTGGGTAATTGGTATCGAGTAATTCCAATAATAGAGTGACCATATAAATAGTGAAAATTTTATATAATATATCCATGAGATAAATAATAATGACATGTAAGAAAAATAAGATTTAAAAAGAGATAATGAGAGTGATATAGAACATAATCACAAGGAAGAAAGTATGATTAGGATATATCCCATAAATAAAAATAAGAAATAATGAGAAAAGGATGCCACAAAAATAAAGGAAAACTAGTAATATCTACTTTATAACTTATAGTGATAATATATAGTATAGAATATAGATAATAGAGAAATAATAAAATGAAAAATAAGAATTTTGAAGATAAAACCATACCTCAACTCCATGTTCACTTCTTATGTCATATAACTTATTTCCTCTTTGAGATGATTCCATAGGACTACACCTTATGACTTCATGGAATGGTCTTTTAATGAGACTAGAACTTAAAAGATGACTTGATTATGTTTTATAAAAATATTTTGATAGATCCTTGGATATAGAATAAGTTTTTAAGTGAACCATAATTTTTTTAAGTGGGTGTATTTATATAGACAAAATGGATTTTTTAGTAGAATTTTGATTAATTTGTTATTTTTCAACCGAGTAATGATTAATATTGATTCTTCTACATAATAATAGTTTTTCTTCTCAAATTATATTCTTTATTGACATTTAAACACCAACAAAATATAATGGAATAATTTTTAGGACTAATTAATGGTAATGAATCAAATATAAATTTTTATTAGAAGAAAATATATTTTAGACATTTGAAATTAATTTATTGGTTTATAATTTTTTTTTAATTTATTATTTATTCATTTTTTCTATTTTATGTCATTCAAAATTATTTTTAAATTATTGAGACATTTTGTAATCCCTATAATATCATGAAACTTATGGTATTTAAATAGTAGTATTTTAACCATTCATAAAAAAATTACTTTTTTTATAAAAATTTAAAAAATTCATTATTTTTTAATTTCATAGTGATTATACAAAAAATTATATCCATTTTATCATAAAAAAATTCTAAATTTGGTAATTTGAATATTATAATTTTAACATATAAATTAATTTTTTAGAAAATATTTAAAAACCAATGTTAATGATTTAATCATATACATGATATTTTTTAGATAATTTGAATGATATTTTTATGATATTATAATAGTTGTATTTACATACTTTACTGATGGTAAATATTGATTCATAGTGATTTTTTTATTCCCAATGTCTAGTTACTACTCTAATAACTAGTTACTATTCTAAAAGTCTATTATTATTATAATGGTTGTGTAATATATATAATTCCTATAAATAAATCATATTTCACACACTATTCATTCATTTATTTTTCTTCTCTATAAAAATTTCAATAATTTTTCCAATGTTTTTTTAACAGTGTTGTTTTCATGGTGGATAATTCTCAAAAACTATGGTGCACCATAATATCAAAGTCTAGTTATGTTATTTACTCTTTTCTATTTTCCCATTATACTATTTCAAAAAAATGAAGCATATTTGTAACCAAAATTTAATATTCTTCATCAGAATTCATGGTCATTAAAGTAAATGTTATACTATAGCAATGAAATTGAAGTATTTTTTTTAATATTAATAATAGAGTCTTGATTCATACATTTATTGTGAAAATTACTTTCATTAAAAGTATTCTTGAGAAGAGAATTTTCAATCTCCCGTGGATTCATAAATTTTCATGTTAAAATTAGGAAATTTCAAGTTTATGAATCTGGGTATTTTTAATGAGGCTCATCAAGAAAATTTTATATAATGAATTTTTCCTAGAAAATATTTCTCCAACTAATTAGGAAAGGAAATAATTATAAAAAGATTAAAAAATATGACCCTATCATAGATAGACTTTTCTCTTTTGTGTGTAAAATATTAGGTCTTTTCAATAATATACTTCATTCAAGTAGGATAGTTTGTAGAAATTCTATGTTGAAAATACAGTCTATCAACTAGATAGGCTACACACCTATTTCTTTATATAGTATTGGTATATTTTTTTATAAACATCACTATTATAGATAAGTTTATTCCACTTTTTTAAAATCTTCCTAACACAATTAAACATATTTTGAATGAGTATCATTTTTTATCAAATGATGATATTATAATTTTGGATATATCATGAAATGTTATGTTGGATGGTAATATATTCTATAATTTAACTAAATGTGTCCCACATTCATTATTTTTTTAAATTATTTCAAAAAGGAAAGTATATAACTTATTAAATATTTTTTTATAGATAATTTTCACATGATAAGAATCATATATAATATTTCATAAAATAATTTTGAATTCATCTTATATTTATCTTTCCATAATGAAATTCAGGTGTAGAATAAAAATATATGATTTTTCTTAATAGTTTTTTTAGTAATTATAAATCATTATTTTCAGTATATTTAAATTTACTTATCCTAATTATGATAATTTAATGCCATATATTATAAAATATATGTAGAACTCAAAATTTTTATTTTGTTATTCATTTTAATAGAAAATTTTACACACATAACTTAAATAAAATGAACCATAAAATATTTCATTGAAATAAAATAATTAAAAAAGAAAATATTTAATACATTATGAGAGTGAAATTTTAACCAATGTTAGGGAAATTATAATATGAACAATTCCATATCTAAATTAAAAGGCCCGGAAAATGATTTCATTATCCTCATGGTTTTTTTAATGATTATACCATTTATTATAGTTATGGAATGAATAGAAAATCATAGAAATATAATAGGAATTTTTATAGAGAAGTAAAAGAATAGGATAATTGAATTTTATTCCAGTATGTATGTTTATATATAATAATGTAATATAACCAATATATATTTATTAATTTTAAATATTACAATTTTAAAAATGGTCATTTTATATATTGTTGTTGGATATATAGCCTGTAATGCCTTACCCCTAGATCTAATGAACTAATTCTTGAGGCTGGTGTTCCACAGGGCCTCAAGTACACCTCCAAAAAATCTAGTTTCTTATTACCTATAGCATGGAACTAATGTTGTACAAGGGGGATACTATTAATGCTTTTCAATGTAAAGTAGTAGTGGAAATAATATTAATCAAAAATACATTCCAAATAGAAAATCTAGTGAGAAAACAACTTGGTAAGTGATGAATGAAATAAATTACCTCTCTATGAAAAAATAGTTTCACTATACATGCCTGAAAATAAATACATCAACATAAAAATTTCTACAATATCACAAAGACCCAATTATAATATATTAAATATTCCTCCCTAGTGGAAATGAGTACAAACCTAGTTTCAATCCCTTGTTATATCCCAGAATCCATGAATTCAAAAAAATTGGATCCTTTCCGAAAAATATCCATACAAAGTAATAGAAATTATTACTCATGTACCCAAGTGTCAAGAAGTCCCGAGTAGGGTTTGAGTACAAATTATACTATTTATAACCAAAATAAATTTTATTTAACCATATAAATGTATAATTCCTATAAATAAATTATTATACAGATTAACAATTTATAAAATTAAATAAAAAGAAAATACAACAAACATCAATCCTTGGGCTCCATGTTGGCACCTAGCATCATTCTAATACACGATTATTCCATTTACAGTGAGCCTCTATTCTAAATTTGTTCCATAGATCAAGTGGTGACAAGGAATAAAATCGATCCACCCATAGTTAATTAGGCATATGGGGATCCACATGGGATCCACTAGTCATTACCATTTAACCAAGCCAACTATATTCCATACAATTCATCCATTTAATTTTCTCAGTTTCATCCTTGTGAATCTAGTGTATCCAACCTTGTAATTAATTAATCTATGCCCAATGAAAAACATGTACAATGAATTAATAAAAATATGATTGTACAGAATCTATATTTTTACCCATGGAAGATTATCACCTGAAATCATGCCTAATATTGGGAGCTCTCCATTTGTATTCACAAGGGAAACCAGAATTCGTGTTGATGAATTAAAAATAATTTCATGGAAGGTCATGAAATGATTTATATTTTTACATACTTGAATTAAATGAGGCATCTGAAAAATGAATTCAAGTGATTCCCCGAAAATAATACATTCTCAATCAGGTAATTCCAACCATTTAATATCCATAATTTAATATATGGGATAGCACAAAAGGAATTCTATTAATGATAATCCTTAATACAAGGAAACACATTTACCATTTACCAACCATTAATTTATTATCAACAAAAATGTTTAAATAGCCAAATTCATTAATCCTTTTAACAAAATCATTACCATTTTCTAAGGGATTGATAAAATGGTGGAAAATTTACATGTTATAAAGAAAAATTCATTATAGGTTTCTTAATATCTCTCTATTTCACTAACACTGCTATTTGGAAATAAATTACAAATTAAACAAAGGTTTTATCCTTTCACTTTATCTAAATCTATATAAAAAATGGAACATAAATTTATAATCACTACATGTGAAGAACCGGAAATTTCGAGGAATTTTTTTTCTTATTTTCTTTGGAATTTTACAAGTGCGCAGTTTCTGACGGCACCTGATTCCGAGACCCGTTGTCCTCGGATTCATTTTATAAAGTTTAGCTCGGGTACGTTCAGTGAACGAACGAGCGGGTTTTCCTATCTTTTTAACCGACGCTCGGAATTGAAATCTGATGGCACCGTTGAACTCACAGCGTGAGTTTTATCTTAAGAAGACTTTCAGCTGGGTCGCAGGTGATTGGGTATAAAAGTTAGTTTTTGGGTTTTACGGGGGTTAATAAAATAAAATAATTTATCAATTTATTTTATATTTTTAAACACATGTCGTGCGGATAAAGTGGTTAGAATCTTCACTTGGAGGTTGGATCTTGGTGGAAACCACATGAGGCCTCCCATTAATGGGAGGGGAATCATAACTCCTTGACTCCCCCTAATTTATGAGGGAGAGCCTCTAGGTTTAAATCCCCCTCTTAATTGAGGAGGATTCAACCTCTTTTTTTAAATAAGGGGACTACCCAAGCAATAACCACCCCTTTTGTGGTTATTTAATGGTGGGGCCTTCCAGGAAATATCCTTTCATTGTAGGATATTCCCCTGTGGGGACCACCTGGGCCAATAAGCCCTTTGACCTTCTCCCCAATTTAATGTGCCACCGTAGAGGATTAATTGGGTGGAGCCCTTTGTCATAAATCCTCCATTTATGACTTGGGTGCCAATGATGATCCCTCCCACTCCTATATAAAGGATCCTAGGGGAAGAGTTTTGGAGGGATTCTTCAAGTGGCGGAATGCTGGCAGCAAAGCACGACGCCCAACACTTGGAGAGTTTTCCTCTTCCTCCAGTGAAGAACGAAGAAATTCGACGCCACCCTCGGCTCCTCCCTTTCCGACGTTGATGGGACAACACTGATCTTCCGCGACGTCTGATCATCTCGACGTTCGTCTTCTGCGGTTCGACTACGCACAGCATCTTATCAAGGTAGGGGTTTATTTATGAGTATGTTATATTCCCATTATTCATCACTTCTAAAACAAAGAACGCGGGTCAACTCATTATCAAGTTGATCTGTGAATGAATTCTTTTGCAGGTTGGGAATAGTTGTTTGCGGGATAAATGCTGGATGGATTGTTTCATTGTTATTCGGGTTAATTTTTTCTTCGTACAATTTAAATCCTTGTTTATCCTTGTCAATTTGTTATCGGCTAATGCGGAGGGCGCGGGCCGAACAAACACGGCATGCCGACCCTCCAGAGTTTGTTGTTTGTGCGCGTATGGATGGGCATCAACGAAATGAGACCGCAACAGCATATGGAAGTCATCGCAGTGAAGAGCAGGTCCCGAGAGGGAAACGGGCACAGATGGCGGTCAAATTGGACCACCAGAGTGCGTCCGGTGGTCCGCGGAAGACATTGTCGGCGCACCACACCGGCACGGCAGCGCCGGCGGCCGGTACCAGCCGGCCGCCCGGAGGTGGCGGCGACCCGGCGCGCCGCAGGCAGTATCCCACTGCGTCTTTAGCCGTGGTGGAAAGGGCTAGATCATGCGGCCGCGTGGGATCCAGGGGGGAGATGCGGCGCCAGGTGCCGGGTCCGCAAGACAGAAGGGGGGACACGCCCCCTTGCTCGGCTTGCTGGTCGAGCCAGCGTGCCCCCGGTCGGGCCGGGCCGGGTCGCGTGGACCAGGCCATGCCGGCCAGGCCGGGCCGCACCCATCTAGGCCAGACACCGGACCCGGGTCGGGTCGACCCGGTTCGAGCCGACCCAGGGGGGTCGGGCCGGGTCGGACTGGGCCCAGACCCCTACTTTGGACCGTTTTCGGTCTTCTGCCCATAACATGAGATATGGACCTACGATCGATGCACCGTTAGTTGCGTAGGAATCCTTGGATCTAGAAGATAGTTTTGGTATATTACACTCGAGGTTTTGGAAAAGTTTGGGTACGGTCGGGTTTGTTCGAACCCGAATCCAACCGGGCCCTTGGAGCGGAAACGCTTATAACTTAAGGATCGGACATCCGATTAATGTTCAGTCAATTGAGTTGGAATCCTTTTGTTGATATAGTCCTTTTGGCTTACTACAGTTGAGGTTTGGACGTAGCTGGAGTATGTTCAGGTTGGTTTTAGCTTAAAAACCATCCGGGCCCCTAGGACGGAAAAGCCAAAAACTCTCAGACATGGTGTCTGATTGACGCATCGTCTGTCGCGTTGGGTTTCTTTTGACGAGATGGAACTTTGGGATACACCAACTCTGGACTTCGTGATAGTTGATGTATCGACTCTTTTGATCGAGGAGCGGACCCTCCCAGAATTGAGCGTGCTGTGTGCGGGAACCCTAGAGCTGGCTGCGACTGCGACGACGACGACTGTACTTGGATCCTCCGTGGGTTCAGCAGCGAGGACGACTTTACTTGGATCCTTCGTGGGTTCAGCTGCAAGGATGGATATACTTGGATCCTCCGTGGGTTGGGCAGCGAGGATGACTGTACTTGGATCCTCCGTGGGTTCGGCAGCGAGGACGACTGTACTTGGATCCTCCGTGGGTTCAGCAGCGACAATGACCGTACTGGGATCCTATGTGGGTTTGATGATGATGACTACTATTCTTGTATCTTACGTGGGTCCGGCAGTATTTGACCTTTGTACATGTATCATGAGTGGGTCCGGCAGAGTAACTGGTCTTGTATCCTATGTGGGTCCGCCAGTTTAGCTGGTCGTGTATCCTATGTGGGTCTGACAGCTTAGATGAATCAGTGACTACATCTGATCATCTCTATTACCTTACAAAGTGTATACCTATGTGAGATGAGTCTTGATTCTCATTCTTTTTCATCGATGTGATTGACTTGCTTTCATATGTGGATTGGGTTGTGTTTTTCCTGTGTGGACTGAGTTGTGTTGTCCTTTATGGACTGGGTTTAGTTTTTCCTATGTTGACTGAGTTATACTATCCATTGTGGACTGGGTTGTGCTTTCCTTTGTGGACTGCGTGGTGCTTGGGAGTTAGAGTCAAACTGTAACTTATGTATTAGGTATATGTATGGGCATATACCTAAGTAGTGTTATTGATACTTCATGATTGTATCTTTCCTTTGTGGTTTATCCTTCGTGGATTCTGAGAGACCTTCGGGGGTCTTGGGGTCCCTACTGAGTATCGTATACTCACCCCTGCACGGGCTATGTCCGCACTACGTTTTGTAGGTTCTAGATGACGGACATCACTTATCAAGGTGGAGGCTTGTGGAGATGGACGGTACCCAGTGGTGGACCACCTGACGGGACGTACACGGAGCGGAAGACCGGACCCGAGGAGCTGAGGAGACTATCTGTACCCACCCTTCAGGTGGGATTTCTAGAGGACGACTCAGTGTTGTTGTTTTACTTACTATTGTTGTAATTTCCTTTCAGTTGTATTGTAATTTCAGTTGGGTTTGTATACTGGCCCATTTACTTTTTCAGCACTTACCTTGTACTCAGTATTACTTAGTGCTTACTTCACTTGCGTGCTTTGTTGTGTTTTGTTTACTTTATAAAAGGAAATACCTTTCCTTTTTCGGGATTTACGCCTTTGGTGCTAGTCGCCAGCCCCTGGCCTATGGAAGGTGGGCTTGGGGTTGTCACGGCATGGGTCCCGAGGACGGGTCATGACAAATTGGTATCAGAGGATTCGGTTCTACCACAGAACTCAGGACTCTGATAATTTATTCTCTATGGAGCAATAGTGTTAAGAGTATTAAGTGTGGTTTTTAGTCCCGAGTGTCCAGTGGTAGTGCGGCGACCGACGTATCCATACACCAGGACCCTGACTTCTGATTTCCGACTCAGTGCATGAAAACACTGATTGTGTGTGTGTTTCCTTTCTAAAGTTTTCATTGTGGTTACTTTTTGTCAGCTCACCAGGTATATTGTACTAAATGTGGAGTACCTGTTTCTTTTTAGGATGGTCCCAAGAAGGCAGCCAGCTGGGGTTCCTAGTTACGTGAGGGATGGCATCCCACTGAGCGATGAGGCCTCGGAGCAGGGCCCCATTACAGTGGAGGCATCGGCGGTACCTCTACCCACCGATCCACTGATGCTACCTGCCCTAGCGGCGGAGAGTGCACGCCACCTGAGCGCATTGAACGAGTTTCAGAGGTATCGGATGCCTAGGTTTCATGGAGAGATGGATCCTCAGGCAGCCGAGGATTGGATGGAGGCTATCATCAGAGTCTTCAGATTGGTAGGGACACCAGCAGACCTCATGGTGATCCTTGCTGCAAATCTCCTGCACGCAGCAGCCGGTAGATGGTGGAGCCTGATCCTCCATGTGCACAATGAGGCATCTCTACTTTGGACGGACTTCTAGAGCCTCTTCTGCTTGGAGTTCGTTCCAGCCACCCTCTGTGCGGTGCGCATCCAGGAGTTACTACAGTTGCGGCCGGGCAGCATGTTAGTAGCCCAGTACTCGGCGATATTTACCGACCTCTCGCGCTACTCCATGGACATGGTACGGGACCCATTCTTCCGAGCCCGGACCTTTGATCAGGGACTCAGACATGAGATCAGGGATTCGATGATCTCCCTCAACATCCCAACGCAAGCGGGGGTGCTAGAGAGAGCCCACCTAGTGGAGAGTTTCCTTGCTGAGCAGTCACCAGCGACAAGACCCTCCGTCGGACGACACGTAGCAGAGTCTTCTGCAGCCGACAGTAGACAACAGATGCAGGGGTCCAAGAGGACCAGGCCGTAAGGCGGGCATCCTCAGGAAACAGGTTCGGTTGTGCATGGAACACGGTACAGGTCCAACCATACAAGGAGCAGGCAGTGCTATGCATGCGGCGAGCAGGGTTACATGGCTCGAGACTTCCTGACCTGCCCTGCAGATGAGCAGAAAGTGGTAGAGGGACCTCCCAGGCAAAGGTTCAACCGTGGTGGTCTGTTGGGAGCAGGAGGACGTGGCAGAGAGGCTGGACAAGTAGTAGGTGGTGGGAAACGTTTCGAGGCCCTACCACCACCACCACCAGGAGGACCACCATGACCGCAGAGAATGGCTAGACAGGGGAGAGCTCAGCTTCAGGAAGTTGAGGCCTATGACCATAGAGCTCCGACAGTAGACGGGCAGGAGTGGGTCTAGCTCCAAGCATGGAGACTTTTATTCATGTTGCTTCTAGCTTGTTTATAGATTCTTTGTGTCTTTGTACTTTGAGCTGCAGTAATAAAAGACACTTGTTCTTGGGATGTTTGCTTCCTTGTCCTTT
Organism: Viscum album; assembly: GCA_963277665.1. Classification (NCBI taxonomy): domain Eukaryota; kingdom Viridiplantae; phylum Streptophyta; class Magnoliopsida; order Santalales; family Viscaceae; genus Viscum; species Viscum album. Next base: position 646,899,875 of record OY728136.1, read on the forward strand.
TTATGAGGTTGATACTGAGAGGTTCCAGTTAAAACCGTTGACTTGACCCTCACTTTCAAGATTCCTACTAGAGGAGACCTAGTGACCACACACTGCTACCAACAGTGTGACTCGACCCTTGGAGGCGAGAGTAATGATTGGATCTCTTGGTAGTAGCATTGAGGCCTTATGACATCGTCCATGGCATGAAATAGTACTGATCATGTCAAGATTGACTGTATTAGGCAAAGAACGTGTTTCATCCAGAGGATGAGATCAGATTTCTCTTTTCAGCAAAGGAGAAATCTTAGCAGCTCTTGTAGGACGTAAGCGAAAAAGGGTGTTTTCGAATTCTTTTCAATGGCCAGTCACACCCATGGTTCGTTGAGTGAATGGTTTACGGTCTACACTAATCACAAAATTCTCAGGTGTATCTTCTCATAGAAGTACCAAGACCTAAGACGTTTTCATTGACTTGAGTTCAACGGGGACTATGACTTTGAGATAGTCTATAATCCCGGGAAAGGGAATGTTGTAAAAGAGTTCGTTTCTCGATGCATCACTTGTCAGCAAGTGAAGGTAGAGCACCAGGTGACAGCATGCTTGGTACAGCCCTTAGAAGTCCAGGAGTGGAAGTGGGATGGGATATCCATGGATTTCGTGATGGGGCTTCCACGTACTTCCAGAGGACATGACACCATCTGGGTGATCGTAGACCGACTCACCAAGTCGGCCCACTTCCTACCGATCAGAGAGCAGGGCTCAGTAGAGATCTTGGGATGCCTCTACGTTCAGGAGATCATATGGCTTCATGGGGTTCCATCATCTATCATCTCCGATCGAGACACTCTCTTTACTTCCCAGCTTTGGAAGGGGTTGCAGGAGGCCTTTGGGACGCAGCTACGCCTGAGCACTGCCTTTCACCCTCAGACGGATGGCTAGACGGAGGGGACCATTCATACACTCAAGGACATTCTCCGTGCATGTGTCTTTGACTTTGGTCACAGCTAGGAGGATCACCTAACCATGGTGGAGTTTGCGTACAACAACATCTACCACTCCACCATTGGGATGGCACCTTACGAGACATTGTACGGCCGACCATGCAGATCACCTCTGTGCTGAACTGACCCTGGGGAGTCAGCACTCGTAAGACCAAAGATGGTTCAGACTATGACGGAGAAGGTGCAGGTCATCTAGGAGCGGATGAGGACTGCACAGAGCAGACAGAAGTCCTATGCTGATAGGAGGCGGAGACCACGGGAGTTCGAGGATAGTGACCACGTTTTCCTATGGGTCTCACCTTGACATGGGTTACAGAGATTTGGCTGGGGCGGCAAGTTATCTCCACGCTTCATCAGGCCTTTTCAGGTCCTCAGTAGGGTAGGTGAGGTGGCTTACTGCCTGGTCCTTCCGCCTCAGCTGCACCGGGTGCACGACGTCTTCCACGTGTCTCAGCTGAGGAGATACGTGCATGACCCGACATGTATCATCGACCACGGGGAGCTATACATCGATGACGGGGAGACTTTTACAGAGGTCTCGATGGAGACCGAGGATCGACAGGAGTGGGTCCTACGTGGACGGTCGATTCCTCTGGTGCGTATTCATTGGCAGAAGGGGAACCTTCAGGAGAGAACATGGGAGCGGGAGGCTCAGATGCATGCTTAATACCCTCTTTTGTTTCCCTAGTTTATGGTGTAGCTTTACATGGTCATAAAGTCCTGAGGTGGGAGTAATGTAAAGACCTGGAAATTTTATGGAATTTTTTTTCCTTATTTTCTTTGGAATTTTACGAGTGCACAATTTCTGACGGCACCTGATTCCGAAGCCCAGTGTCCCCAAAATCATTTTCCGAAGTTTAGCTCGGGTACGTTCAGTGAACGAACGAGCGGGTTTTCATATCTTTTGAATCGGCGCTTGGAATTGAAATCTGAGGGAACCGTTGAACTCGCAGAGTGATTTTTCGCTTAAGATGACTTTCAGCTGGGTTGCAGGTGATCGGGTATAAAAGTTAGTTTTTCGGTTTTACGTGGGTTTATAAAATAAAATAAGTGAACAATTTATTTTATTTTGTTAAACACATACTGTGATGATAAAGTGTTTATAATCTTAACTTGGAGGTTGGATCTCGGTGGAAACCACACGAGGCCTCCCATAAATGGGAGGGGAATCATAACTCCTTGACACCCCCTCATTTATGAGGGAGAGCCTCTAGGTTTAAATCCACCTCTTAATTGAGGAGGATGAAACCACTTTTTTTAAATAAGGGGGCCACCCAAGCAATAACCACCCCTTTTGTGGTTATTTAATGGTGGGGTCTGCCATAAAATATCCTTCCATTGTAAGATATTCTTCTGTGGGGACCACCCGGGCCAATAAGCCGTTTGACCTTCTCCCCAATTTAATGTGCCACCACAGCGGATTAATTGGGTGGAGCCCTCTGTCATAAATCCTCCATTTATGACTTGCGTGCCAACGATGATCCCTCCCACTCCTTTATAAAGGAGGCTAGGGGAAGTGTTCTGGAGGGATTCTTCAAGCGGCAGAACACTGGCAGCGAAGCACGATGCCCAGCACTTGGAGAGTTTTCCTCTTCCTACAGCGAAGAATGAAGAATGTCGACGCCACCCTCATCTCCTCCCTTTCCGACGTTTACAGGACTACGCCGATCTTCCATGATGTTTGATCATCGCGACGTTCGTCTTCTGCAGTTCGACGACACATAGAGTCTTATCAAGGTAGGGGTTTATTTATGAGTATGTTATATTCCCATGATTCATCCCTTCTAAAACAATGAACGCGGGTCAACTCATTATCAAGTTGATCCGCGAATGAATTCTTTTGCGGGTTGGGAATAGTTGTTTGTGGGATAAATGCTGGATGGATTATTTCATTTTTATTCAAGTTAATTTGTTCTTCATACAACATAAAACCTTGTTTATCCTTGGCAATTTGTTATCGGCTAACGCGGAGGGCGCGGGCTGAACAAACACGGCCCGACGACCCTAAGCAGTTTGTTGTTTGTGCGCATATGGATGGGCGTCAATGAAACAAGACCGAAACGGCATATGAAAGCCGTTTCAGTGAAGAGAGGGTCCCGAGAGGGCCACAGCTGCAGACAGTAGTCAAATTGGACCACCGGAGCGCGTCCGGTGGTCCACGGAAGACAATGACGATGCGCCACATCGGTGTGGCTGCACTGGTGGCTGGTAACAGCCAGCCGCCCGGAGGCGGTGGCGCCCCGGCGCACTGCCAGAAGTATCCCGCCGTGGCTTCAGCCGTGGCGGCGAGGGCTGGATCCTGTGGTCGCGCGGGATCCAGGGGGGAGACGCGGCGCCAGGCGCCGTGTCCGCGGGACAGAAGGGTGGTCGCGCCCCCCTTGCTCGGCTCACTGGCCGAGCCGGCGTGCCCCCGGCTGGGCCGAGCCGGGTCACGCGGACTGGGTCGCGCCGTCTGGGATGGGCCACGCCTAGCAGGGCCGGACACCAGACCCGGGTTGGGTCGACCCGGTTCGGGCCGACCCAGGGGGGGTTGGGCCGGGTCAGACCGGGCCCATACCCCCACTTCGGACCGTTTTCTGTCTTTTGCCCATAACATTAGCTAAGTTCATCTGATCAACGCACCGTCAGTTGTGTAGGAATCATTGGATCGATACGGTCGTTTTCGTATATTACACTCAAGGTTTCGGAAAAGTTTGTGTATGACCGGGTTGGTTCGAACCTGAAACCAACCAGGCCTTTGGAGCGGAAATGCTTATAACATAAGGACTGGACATCTGATTGACGTTCCATCAATTGCGTTGGGATCCTTTTGTTGAGATGGTCCTTTTGGCTTACTCCACTTGAGGTTTGGACACAGGTAGAGTATGGCCGGGTTGGTTTTAGCTTAAAAACCAACCGGGCCCCTGGGACTGAATAACCAATAACTCTCAGCCCGGGCATCTGATTGACGCACTGTCTGTCACGTTGGGTTTCATTTGACGAGACAGAACTTTGGGATACATCAACTCTAGACTTCATGACTGTTGATGTATCGACTCTTTTGCTCGAGGAGTGGACCCTCCCGGAATCGAGCGTGCTGTGTGCGAGAACCCTAGATCTAGTTGTGACTACGATGATGACCACTATACTTGGATCCTCCATGGGTTCGGCAGCGAGGACGACTGTACTTGGATCCTCCGTGGGTTCGGCAGCGAGGACGACTGTACTTGGATCCTCCGTGGGTTCGGCAGCAAGGATGACTATACATGGATCCTCCGTGAGTTTGGCAGCGAGAACGACTGTACTTGGATCCTCTGTGGGTTCGGCAGCGAGGACGACAGTACTTGGATCCTCCGTGGGTTCGGCAGCGAGGACGACCGTACTTGGATCCTCCGTGGGTTCAGCAGCAACGACGACCGTATCGGGATCCTCTATGGGTTTGACGACGATAACTACTGTTCTTGTATCCTAGGTGGGTCCGGCTGTATTTGACCTCTGTACTTGTATCATGAGTGGGTCTGACAGAGTAGCTGGTCTTGTATCCTTTGTGGGTCAGATAGCTTAGCTGGTCGTGTATCCTATGTGGGTCTGACATCTTAGATGAATCAGTGGCTACATCTTATCATCTCTATCACCTTACAAAGTGTATACCTATGTGAGATGAGTCTTGATTCTCAATCTTTATCATCGATGTGATTGATTTGCTTTCCTGTGTAGATTGGGTTGTGTTTTTCCTGGGTGGACTGAGTTGTGCTATCCGTTATGGACTGGGTTTAGTTTTTCCTATGTGGACTGAGTTGTGCTATCATTTGTGGACTGGGTTGTGCTTTCGTTTGTGGAATGCGTGGTGCTTGGGAGTTGGAGATGAACTGTAACTGATGTCTTAGGTATATGTATGGGCATATACCTAAGTAGTGTTGTTGATACTTCGTGATTGTATCATTCTTTTGTGGTTTATCCTTCATGGATTCTGAGAGACCTTTGGGGGTCTTGGGGTCCCTACTGAGTATCGTATACTCACCCCTGCACGGGCTATGCCCGCACTACGTTGTGTTGGTTGCAGATGATGGACAGCACTGATCGAGGTGGAGGCTTGTGGAGGTGGATGGTACCCAGAGGTGGACCACATGATGGGACGTACACAGAGTGGACGACCGGACCGGTGGAGCTGAGGAGACTATTTGTACCCACCCTTCAGGTGGGATTTCCGGAGGACGACTCGGTGTGGTTGTTTTACTTACTACTATTGTACTTTCCTTTCAGTTGTACTGTACTTTCAGTTGGGTTTTTATACTGGCCCATTTACTTTTTTAGCACTTACCTTGTACTCAGTATTACTTAGTGCTAACTTCACTTGCATGTTCTGTTGTGTTTTATTTACTTTATAAAAGGCAATGTCTTCCCTTTTTCAGGATCTATGCCTTTGGTGCTAGTCGCCAGCCCCTGGGCTATGGAAGGTGGGCTTGGGGTAGTCACGGAACGGGCCCCGAGGATGGGTCGTGACACTACATACCACTTAATTATATTTAAATCGAATGTAAAATTAATTTACAATTATCAATGTTTATGAAATTACATTCCAATCCCATGGTTTCACATAAGAATTACATGTATACAATTTAGATCATACAGAGGCCTTTAATGTCACCAATATAATTTAAGGGTAATTCCACAACTATGAATTCAATTGTAATTAAATTTTTACAATGTTTCAAGGCATATTAAATGGGGAATTTAACTAAATAATACATAATTTTAATCATTTAATTCATTTCGGTTTATGTATTGTAATGTTAGTATGACACACTCATGCACACTAATAAAAAATAGGCAAGATTGTGGGTTAAATTTGAGGGAACACCTATATCATTCCTTGGAGATCGTATATGTATTATATCATCCTTTTATTTGGGCTAACCTCATAGAAAGATGAAATTAATATAAATACACTATAAGTAGTTAAAAACACACAAATATCATGAGAACTCGCTTGATGGGGGATGTAATGAATAAATTTAGATTATAGACTATTAGGATTCTCTCTATATTTTAATAAAAACTATAGTTACGATGTTCCATTGACTTAGGGGGAAGAAATGCATCTTGAAGGAACAAATAACCAATGAATAAAACTCTCATCAAGGTCCACTGTAAAGAAAGACCCCCCCTCATTTTTCAAAAATTGAACATTTAAAAAACAAGAATTGGAATTTCATGGTGTGGACTGAAGATTTATGTTTTTATTATTTTGGATAGGGGGTGTTATACTATATATAGCCCCTTAAAAGTGTGAATAAGTCTTTAATTCCATGAATGGATCCTACAAGCTATATTACAATAGCTATCTCGCTCGTTCTTCCCAAAAGATACCTCGAGCCAACCCCGCACTATTAGACCTTCTAATTTTTTTAAAGTAGTCAAATTTTGAAAATAATTACAAGTTTTTGTACAACAATGAAGTCCCAGTTTTTTGTAGCATCCCCACCATAATAAAGTTCATCATTGTGCTTCCTTTCTCAAACAACTTTAGACCTCATCAAAAAACATCCCTGGACACTGAGCATGCACCTAACTATCTCTCATACATATACACATGGATGTATTCATGAATCCCAAAGACATAAACTAGAGTAATTTTCCTATCATATTGATCCTTCTCACTATGATCAACAAAAAAAGAGATGCTTGTCAAGGAATTTTTCAGCACCAAGATTGATATTTCATCAACAAGGCCACATGATAGATCTCATATGTACCCATGAGAAATATCCCAAAATAATTTTAAATATTTCACACTAATATACCCAAAATATAAATTTATAATGTTTCATCACATGATTCACCCCCAGAGTTATGCAATGAAATAAGGTTTCACCCACTAAAGTTAGTGAGGAAACAGTTTCACACCCTCAATCAAGTCAGGAAATAGTGTTTCACCCCAGAATCCTATCAATAAATGCTCTAGGAAGTCATCAAACAAATATAAATCGACTAAACATTATATAATGTCTTATTTATAAGACTTAGCCAAATAAATTCTTACACCATCACCCACAAACATTATAGAGTTTCATGATACTATATCCATGTGGTTATCGCAAGAATAGATAAATCCTAGGACTCATGCATCAGTGAGTCCTCTAAAACATGAACCACACACTCAAACATTCAAAATCACCAAGCGAAAAGTATGATGAAACTATATTCCTTACCCTAGTTATGTTCATTCTAATATCTCACCCAATCCTAATCCAAAACTCAATAACATACCAACTCTCACACTACACATTCGGTTACTACAAACTACTCCACCATGAATCCCCACTCAAAGAGTCGTTTATAAATTCATGAATCACCAAATCACACATTTCTATATGATTTCACATGTTTACACCAGTCCATTTCTTATCTAATCATCTCATTGGATCTTAAATTTTTAGTACCAATAAAATTTATAACAAAATTTCTGACCTCATTATTCATGTTAACAAGTTTTGTGTTATCACTTAAGTCCCACATTCCCATAACACTTACCAACCTACTTCTTGGTATTCACAAAAGGATATAACACATTACCCTTATCCCAGACAAATCAACTTTTCAAAATCAACCACTCAAACTCAAAAAAAAATCTCACTAACCAACAATCATACTTAGGTGACTATAATGTTTTTCACTTAAATTTTCCTCTTCCACCCAAAAAAATCCACAATACTAAAACTAGATTATAGATAGGATAATCTACATGTCACTTCTAAAATTTTCTAAAAACGATGGATGATGGGTTTCATATGCTCAAACTATCCACAAGAATAGATAAACCATGGATTATCTCGACATCATCATTCTATAGTTACTTAGACCATCCACCAAGCAATACCACTACATCCATAGTATTTCCCACACATAAATGTGTGATAGAAATGGATCTAACCATCTCCACCTTATGAATACCCTCATATCTAGAACATCAATCTAAGACTCCTTCCATTATGGTCTATCCTAAATCAAATAATGCATTCATAAACTAGATGTTGTTGCCTAATTTTCAATTTCATGAAACCTCAATACATCTCATGGGAGGTCCATATCTCTATAACCAACATACCACTCTCCACATATAAGTATTGTCTTCCACACAAATCATTTTCACCCTCATCAGCAATGTCATCTTACAAAATTCATATACATTATCATTCTCACTAACAAAACATACCACCCCTCACATCGAATCCTTGTTTCACCAATCCTACAAGCCTCTTATCACATCCACATTTGACTTTAACTCACATGCACAACTATTTTCTTATTTATGAACCATGGGTTAACTCTCCCTTACCAAAAAAACAAGCCAAAAAATTAAACACATATCTAATGTGAACATTCCCTCCAATATTCAATTGAATCTCAAGGGTTGATTTCTCATGAATAACTCGATCACATAACACCATCTCAAGTTTCTTCCATCCTTGTTTCACCAAAACAAGGATCAATATCTTATCCACTATATAATCTTGTCTTGCACACCAGTTCAATCAAGTGAAGAGCACCATTGATGCATCATAAAACGAAATGAATCTCACTATACTAAAACCATCCACATGAAAACTAAAAATATAGAAACATTATGAAGTAATTATAGGGTTTACTTATACTCTCAACATTCTCCAATATTAGAATCCTTATTTAATGTGTCCAGACACCTAAATGGCCCTTCCCTTAAAAATTGTATTCTCCAGACACACATCAGCACAAAAGGATATTTTTATTTGAGGACATCCATGAATTTACAAAAGACTTATTCTAGACACTTCTAAGTGTATTACATTAATATTGTTCCTCACTCTAGATCCATTTCATAAAAACTATGATTTTCCCTTCAGTTTTAACATTCTAAAGGAATCTAACGTGCCTACACTACAAAATAGGAACCAATTAATATGAAATAATATTATATTATAAATAATAAACCTATTATTCATCCACCAATAAGAACTCATAAAAGTTGATAACCCCACTCATGGATCATTATTTAGGTTATAATTCATGAACCCCCTAAGATAGAGTCACAATAAATAATGTCCATAAGATCTTCCCTCCTAGATTTCAATTCCTGCCTCAATTAGACAACAAAACCTAAAAAGTAATCCCCAATATATCATGTTCGCATAGAATGCTCTATTAAAAAAGCTCACCACAATTATTTAACAATATATTCAAATCTTAACCATGCTACCAATTTTGAGTCAGGACAATACCACAATATCATTTTATACCACAACATGTCACGATCTCAAATTCATGGGGGATAGCTTATAACTCAATAACATTCAAAACAACCAATTACACATGAATATGGTCAACTCATAATGCCAATTGTTTTTTATACTCTTCCATTCACATAGGTTTTACTATTCGACACTTTTTTATTTTTTCAATTTAACTAAAATTTCTATAATTAGAGCTCAATTAAATGAAATGTCAAAAACATTATAGAGGTAAATACATTATAATTTATACTTGGAATTTTCTTTTTTTGATACAATATAATAATTATTGTATGTTATAATATAACCCATTTTAACCATTTACTTTAATTATAACTTTTCAGTGCTAGGGAAAAGTTAAATAATAAGTTAATTACATGTTATAGAGGAAAACACTCTAGAATTTGTAATTGTAATTTTATTAGATAAAACCTTATAATAATCAAGATAAGTGGTCACATAAACTTAAAATTATCTATTTAATGGGTTGGTTAAGAAATATTACACTATAAACTATTATAGAAACACATTATGTAATATTATTGACACACTAAATAACTTACACAATTCACCATCTAGGTAATCGGATAATCAACCACATGAAATCATGAAAATGACATGAGAATCCAACTTACCTGATATAATGGATTAACATAACCTCTCATGCAATATAGGTCCAAGATAAAAATTCTATAAACCATTAACATTTCAACAAAGTACATCACTTTTTGTGAAATCATATCAACCATAAAAGCGAATAACATGAATAGTAATCACATCCCTGCAAACATGGTCTTCCCTCACACATGGGGTGTCTAGTCCTAAGTAAAATCAATATACCACATCTAAGAAAATATAATTCTTCTATATAATTTCAAAAAGTACATAAAAAAGATTTAAACGCTTTTAATTCAATTTTTTAACACCCCACCCCAAGATTCACTGAAAGTGTTCTCAAGGATAGTGTACAACTTGGCCTCAAGTGTGCCACCTCATATTCCAATGGTTTTTGGAAAATATGAACGGTTATAATATAGTAAAATTGGGAGACTAAACCCACTTATAATATTAATTTTATTTTCGAAATAAAGGAAATCACTTACACCATCTAGATAGATAATGTAGTGAAACAGAATCCAAGAAAGTGCCATTGGTAATCGATAACAGTGAAATAAAAAAGTTATTTATACGATAAATGCCATGAAAAGATTACATCAACTAAAAACTATATAAAATATCTCAAATACAAAAATATAAATTACTGTAATTTTCAACCACAAATTCTAATGTCTTAACTAAGTGCCAACTGCAATGATTTGTCCTAGAAACCATGTAATTAACAAAATTGGGTGCATTCCCACACCTATCCCAGAAATGAAATAGATATAGTATCTCAGGTACCCATGTTACATGGAATCCAAAATAGGGTTTCAGTTTAAGACATTATCCTAACACTAACAATGACCCTATAATCACATGTGGATAACCCAGTGTACAAAAAAATTTCTACAAATAAATTGTTATATAGTTTTGTAATTTAACTATTTGTATAAAAAAAGAAATAAAACATCCACCAATCCTTGATCTCCCTTGGGACACCCAACATCGATATAATACCTACATTGACTATCTATTCAATGTATCAGATCGTGATATTCCCCATGTATTGAATTGTTAAACGTAATACAACCAGAGAAATAATAGAAAAAAATCACATGGGAATCTGTGGGGGGTCCACTTTTCTTTCCCATTTAAATAATCTATCCATATTTCATGGGATTCATCTATAGAATTATTCTCATTCCATATAATAGAATTCTAGGAATCCAACCTTTTTAATATCTAATTTAAGTGCATGGGACAAGATTTTCTGAACATTCAATGTAATTGGTGTGACAGAAACTGATTTCCAACCCCATAGTTTTCTATCTCCTGAAATCAAGTCAAATCTAATGAGATCGACTAACTAAATTCACAAGGGTACACCAATTTGATCCTTGAAATTTATATATTTTATTCAATATATAATATATAACATCGATCTAAGGGGTAACCACTCTGAGGAATTTTTAGTGATAAATAGGCGAGGATTCTATGGAAATAACGGCAGAATATACCTTGTATATCCTTAAATAGAGTGAAGAAATCTCCCATTAAATCCAAGTGAGTATCTAAATTGAACACAGAATCAGTCAAATCATTCCACTTATTTCACATCCAAGAGATAACATAAAAGTATTCCAATATATAATAATCATTTATACTATGAAAATCAGTTACATTTACTATGCATGAATTTATTATCAAGAAACACGTTTAAAGAGACCATTAGATTAATAAATCTAATAAATAATTATCATGTCCCGGGGAAATTGTTAAATAGGGTACTTCTTAAAAGTAATAATATAAAATTCATCATTGGTTGATTACTATAACTCTATTTCACCGACACCACTATTTAGAAATTCTTTTAAAATTACACATTTGATTTATTTTTTCAATTTTACTAACTCCATATAAAAAAATGGAACATCACATTCAGATCACTATTTACCATTCCATTATTTTTATCTCATGGTTGAAAATCATTTAAAATTATCGATGCGGGTGAAATTGCATTCCACAACTATCAATTTACACCAGAATTCCATTTAATTTCATCAGATCATACAAAGACCTTTCATTTCATCATGCCATATTAAGTGTAATTACGATACTAATAATTCTCATGGAATTACATTCACCATGAGATTTATTTATTATAACATATATATTTAACAAAATAAATATAAAATATAATCATTTATAAAATTAGGTCTTTCCATTGAAATTTCATCTTGACTCACACCCACGCACTTTTGAAACCTAGGAGAGACTATGAGTTAAATATTAGTGACTACCTACTACATACCTAAGAGACAATATATATCTGATATCAATTATTGATTTGGGATAATATGATTGAAATTTAAGAAGATACTAAATAACCTTGAAAATGTAAAAAAACAAACATAAGTGACAACAACACGCCCGATAGTGGAAGAAACATAAAATGGAGGAAGTCATGCTATTAGGATTTCCTATAACTTTTTATTGCAACTTATAGTAGGTTATTTTATTAAAAACATAGAAGAACCCCCTCTTAATGGGGTAAACATAGGGGATAAAACTCTCATTTCGTTCCACTTCCAATAAAGTATCTCCCCTCATTTTAACATTTAAAACACTAAAGAATATGATATGGGTGCTTCACACCATGAATTGGGGGTTTTGTCATGATTATACGGGGAAGGGGTTTTGTCCCATCTTTCTGGACCACTAATGGAATGAATCAAGCTTTCAGATCATGATACAATCATTCTAGTTATTTTCCAAAATCTAACTCACATTTTATTCTTGAAAGCTAGATCGAGCCACCCAAAAATCACTGTAACTTCAAAATTCAGTAAATTAAACTAGTTTAAAAAAAATACAGTTACATACAATAAAGAAGGGAACGCATTTTATGTGGCCATTGGATATGTATTTATTGGGTATAATTTCATAAAAAAATCTATATTGACTAAATTATAGTCAAAAAAGTTACATTTTAAACATAAAATACTGGACATGTAATCGACAATAATAATTGTGGAATAAAATAAAAATATAGTAATACATTTTTGAAATATATCGATCACATTAATGTAATTTTTTGGTTCATAATGTATAATAAGTATAAAATATTTCTAATAATGTATAAATTAAATAAAATATATTAATTTCATATGTGGAATGATTAGTAAAATAATTCCACAACTTCTATTAAATAATCAATATGTTTTAAAGAATAAGAATTTAATAATTCATGGTCATTGAGAAATATATTAATTAACTACATAATTTTCATTATATATGGTAATAATTTATTTAAATGTTAATTTCTAATATTTATAATTTAAATTTTAATGAAATATTTTATTATATATATTCAAAAAAATCAATAAACATTCTTCAAATGATTATAACTTTTCATAGATTAAGAATATATTCACTTTTATGTTAACATATATCATTTTAAACCTTATTTTTTATAGGTTTTGTGTTTCTAATGTAAAATTAATTTTTCCCTATTTTTTGAAATTGAATTTTAAAAAATAATTAGTTTTATTTAATTACTAGATTGAAATTTGGAAAGATTTTTAATTTCATTTTGAGAAAAAAATAAATTTTTATGGAAAAAATTGAATTTCCAAAATAAAGATAAATTTTGGTAAATTGGGTTAAATTATGTGGAAAATGAATAAAATATTTCTAAACATATCTATAATTTGTGTGTACAATGGTGTGAATGGATGATAACCATTATTCATCCAATTTCCTTTTAAAAATTCATTCCATCTTCATTAAGGGAGATTATTTAAAAAAAATCTCTCGAACTCCCCTATAAAAGGAACCCTGCTATGACCACTTAAAAAAAACTTTTCCTTCCATTATCTCAAGAATAATAAGACAAACTACTGCTTCTAATGTATCTTTAAATAATTTCTCTCATTTTTTCTTTATAAGGAGGCCCGAATCATTCATTTCAAAGGAACTTGTTTAAAGGAGTGGATTTCCCAAAGTAAGTGTCTAGTTATTCAGAATATTTTTAAATTTAGTTATCATATAATCTCTTTATAAATTCCATTCACCACATTAATGATGTTATATTGATATCATTACTATTAAATAAAAATGTTGTTTTTATAATATAACTTTATACTCTTACTCATTCCTTAGTATTGTATGTTCTTGTTTGGGTTAGTTCGACCACCAACATGAATGATGTTGTATAGTCTTCCATGATTCCAAAGAGAGTGAGTATCAATACACTATTATTTGTAATGTATTTCCTTAAAGAGTAATTTATTTAATGAATATTTTTCTATAAATGGGGACACAAAATTGAATGGTTTATATAAATAATTTTGTTTAGTAAATTACCTAGAACATACTCGTTCTAAATTCCAATCTCATATACTGTACCCATACCATCCATGAAATGAAAATGAGACTAAAAAAATAATTTCCTCATAGTGATTCCACTAAACCGATTATTTTGGTAATGATAAACATGGTATTAATGAATGAGTGTGGACATCCCCATTATTAAATTTGTACCAAACAATTAAAATTACTAACATCTAAAAATGAACCAAAACAATTACAGATAAAAATAGGTTTCCATAGATAAGAACTGAAGAAAACTATAAGTAGGGGTTTGATTTTTTATCCAAAATGTGACATATAATTTCGTTCCACCTATAATCTAAGTTGAATAATAATATGATCATCCAATAAAATCAATGATTATAGTATAATGAATAAATAAAGGATAACATAAGATCTCAGAATATAATATGAAACTAAGTTAAAAACATAAGCACATTGAAATTAAGCCTATCATAATTTCATTAACTTTTAATAAAATTAAAATAAATAAAATTAACGGTTATAAATAATTTATATCGATACACATATTAAATATTAAAATCCTTAAACAAAAAAAAATATTTTTTCTAACCCTTTCCAATAAATGGAGGTCTTCACTTTTATCCTTAGTGGTAATATCATCATATACCTAATTCATGTATTTGACTTCAATCTTGTGTTTCCCTATACAATAAAAAATATAATTTTTTGTATTTTCCTATAACTAAAATCCCTCCACTGTATATATTTATGAATGAATTTTGTCCTCCTATACTATGAATCCCTCCACAGTTACTATGTTAGAAGTTATGTATCATCATATACATAGAATTCCTTGATACGAATGATTGGATTATCCTACATATTCCAAATGGAATAATATTATAATAAAATTGGAAATATTGAATATAATTGGTAATAATAATATATTTAAAATGAAAACCCACACACAATGGTAGCATTGTGTTGGGAACCAATAAGAAAATATTAGAACAATTGAAAGATATTTCAACAACATAAACCTGAAAATCATTAACATGTCAAACTCTTACATTCTTAGGTATGTGTATTATTCTCATATTCCCGAAATCTGTAATCTTATTTATAGATGAATTTTTTTCTTACTCCAATTTTTGAATTCTTCATTTTATTGATCAATTTTATACATATCAAAATCTCAATCATCATCATCTGATAAACCATAAATTTATACAAATTTTACTAGTTAATACATTAATGATATATTTCTCCAATATCTAGTATATGAATCCTGTAAAAAATATTTTCTGTTCCAAATTTTCATAAACTATTTTAATGTTTAGTCATTAAGAATTAAAATTTCAAAATTTACATCTTTTATATAAGAAACAACTAAAATAAAACATCTAGTTAAATCCGTTT
The DNA here is from genome assembly GCA_963277665.1 of Viscum album. Lineage (NCBI taxonomy): Eukaryota > Viridiplantae > Streptophyta > Magnoliopsida > Santalales > Viscaceae > Viscum > Viscum album. The sequence goes on from OY728136.1 coordinate 646,915,458, forward strand.
TTCATTATGTGTACTATGATTTTCAAGACAAAGTATGAAAGGATTCATTGACTCAGTAGTCCCCCCCTACTTTTAAAAAACACATAACATATAGAAAAACATATAAGTTCAATATAAATTTTAATGAAATACTTCATATATATTATGTAAGTTCTAAAAAAATAATTTTATCCTTTTTAATCAATATATTCAAAATAAACTCATTTGTTAAATAAATAAATAAACATAAATAACATTGATATCAATAAATTTCTAAAATCTTTTCTCATACTTTTAATTGAGAAAATGTTATCAAATTTTTTTAAAAAATTATCCCCACATCTTTTTTGTTTGATTTTTCCCAAATCCCCCCTGATTTTCAAAATCAAACACATAAGGGAAAAATTTAAACATTACAATGAATAAAAATTAAAATAATTTATAAATATAAATTTATTTTAATTTTTTATCCACCTTAAAATATTGATATGATTTCTTATAAAAATAAACACAAACATTTCTCTTCCATTTTGATAAAAAAATTAGAAATTATAAAATCCACATAACAGAATTTAAAATATTCATGCATATAAAAATTATTATTCAAAAAGTAAATAGAATTTTTCCTTAAAAATCATATTAATGTTCAATTTAAAATCTCAATATGATAAAAAATTAAATGTGTCAAAAAATTAAAATTCAATTATTCTTTAGGGTTTTTATTATCACATTATTTATCTTCTTAATAAACTTTGATAAATTTCACTGTTTCTTTTATATCATTGATAATGTGGGAGTAAATAGCTCTTATTTATTCCCCGGTAGACCAAGAAACTCCCAACTTCAAAATTTAATTAATTATTTCAATAATAAATCATACTCTGAATACCAATAATGATTAAGAAACCTCTCTCTAATGATTTTTCAAGTTAAAATTTACAATGAAAATGTTATTTAATAATCAAAATTGGAATTTCAAATTTTAAATTCATAAAATCCACTAATATCACATCAAATTGAATGCATCCAACAAGAAAAGGGTCCACCAATCCTTATATAGTCATCTAAATCAATAAGGGATCTCGTCATAATCAAATAGTCTAAATAATTGCCCACCAAAACATAATACATAATAAAATTGTAATATATTTCTATGTTGGATTTCATAAAAATAAACCTATATAACTTTTAGGGTTTATAGTAAGTATTAATCCACTAAGTAAATAAAAAATATATGCAGATTATTCGTAAAAAGTATTAAAAAGAAATAAATTCCTTTTTATATTTTCCTTCTATAAATATTACACGATTTTCTTCTGTTGAATATAGTTTACTGGTTTTAGAAATACAATATCGAACATACATCAAGAACAACTAATCAATTCACCGTGAGAATTTATCAAAAAACAAAACATCCACTTAATAGAAGGTGTTAATTAAATGCATGAAGAAATAGTTTTAAAATTCAAAACATACTCTAAACAATTAATGGTAATTAACAAGTCCTGGAAAATTAAAAAAAATACCTGGGAAAGTATATAAATATTCATATACTCATAAATTGTGACATAGATTCTCTAAAATTATTTCTTCAATAGGTTGACCTTATAAGGTCCATACGTATGAAACAAATAAACTTTAGAAGACATATTTTTTATCTCATTGATATTCAATATATTGGAGTTCCTTATAGATATAAGCATAATGTATTCCAAAAGAATGAACTTTATTTAAAATGAGAAAATCATTTACTATCCACATCTATTAAATTTAGTATGAAATGGTTATTTACTTATCCAAAAGTAATTAAATTGAAAAATTGATTCTCTGTTGGATAGAATTACTAGTCTATAATTAGTCCCTTTTTGTCTTAATTTCTTATATTACTATTCAAAATTATTACTCCCTAATATAAAATTGGATTATAATTTGTTCAAACAATAAATTTATAACGTTATCTGTAAAAACTAAATTGATATTATATTGGATTTTTTAAATAATAATTTGATGATATTACAATTTTAATTTCTTTCCTATCAATATTAGACTTTTATACCCTACCATTTAGTTATTCATACTAAGTGTTTAACTCTTCATTATCATTTTTTAACTTTTCTAATTCATCCATGAAATATATCTTCTTCTTAACACTCCAATCTTGGTGTTCTACTTACTTCTTAGAATCTTTAAAAATTGAACCATTGATTTTCTACATTCATTTTTATATTCCACTTAGTTAATGATAAAAGAATTCTTTCAAACCCATAAGTGAGTTTATAAAAATATTTTTTTTTATAAATTGAAACATCCTAAACACTTATCTTAGAAGGTGACAATGAAATATTTTTCCTATACTTGTTCACCTCAAAATTTTCATTGGTAATAACTATTTTATGTCTACCATATATATTGTAAAATTTTTTATATGACTCTAAAATCTCTTCAAAATATTGTTTTAACTCCTCCTAAGATTTAACCATCTTATAATCAAAATAATAAGATAATTTTTAATCATAACATTTGTTATGAATAGATAATGATATTATTTTTTTCAAGGAATGTTGTGATAGAACTGTTTCACCGTTTAACATTCACATAAAATATTTAATATTATGAAGAATTTTATATAATATCATAACATCTACTAATATTAAAACTATCACAAAATTTTTTCCAAAAAACTATCGGATAAAGAATTTCCATCACAAGAATTCCTAATATCAAAATCCAGGAATATTTTTCTTATTTTTATCATATAATATTTCTTAAAAATAGTCCATTCACTTCTTTAATATTCTCAGAAATCAGGTTATAAGTTAACTGGATTTTTATATTCAAAAAAAACATTAGAGGAATCATATTTTCTAATTGAATTTATAATCCTTTCATTTCTATCCACTATATAATCTCTCTATAAATTTACACCCATAAACATTTTCCTTACCATGTGAGAAAAATCATCTCTATAGATTTAAGAGAAATTATCAACCAATTCTATTTTAGTGATATTTTTCAATGTATTTCTTCTAGAACATAAATCTAAAAAAATTTATGAAAATATTACCCATTTCTTCTTCTATTATTTCTTAGCATCTCTCTTATGATGAATTTCATATTGTATCAATGATCTGATTAAATTATGTAGTCTTAATCTCATTATGTAATTAAGGTCATATATTGATGAATTCTTAGATTATCACTCATTTTTTCACATGATGTCCTAGATCACTCTACGAAAAGTAGTCTAACCAGTTGGATACAATGTGTCCAATTCACCTCCTAAAACAAAAAAGGCGTCCAAATATCATAAAGGTCCTTGGGTGTGTTTTCGGAGAGAATATTTTCTCATATTAAAGTAAGAAACCTATTGAAATAACCCAAAATACCCTATTAGAAAATAATCAATGTATGGAAGAAATAAATATAAATAGGGAACTAAAACTAAAATATATTAAAAGATTCATCATCCATGTAGTATATAGCAAAAAGTTTAGGGCAGAGCCCTATTTATTAATAAGAAAAAAAGAAAATCCCCTTTTGAATGGGGAGGGAACCCATTACACGACATAAAGCCCCAAACCAAAAATCAACAACATGGTATGGTCTCATGCATCCAAAAGACCAAAAAACAGTAGCCTGAAGACCCAATGGTACAAAAAATCATTACACAACCCAAGATCCGTCATGGGACAAAATAGACCCAACCCTAGCCCTTCCCCCGAGATCCACTCACCCCATCGCCAACCGACACACGTGCCACCATCCCTACACTCCGGCGGAAAGAACCCAATCCTACTAGATCTGGTCTAAGACCAGATCTGAAGCAGATCAAAAGGTATGACGCCATCATGAACCGCATCGTGGGCGATGCTCCCCGAAGCCACCCGAAGCCATCTCGTTCACCGCCTCCATCCTCCGACAATGAAGGATTTTTTTTTAAATACGTTTTTAAAAAAAAATATTTTTTAAAAAACGCCCAGGTTAAAAATATTTTAAAAACTGCCCCTCAAAGGCGGCAGGCGCGATGCTGCCTTTGCGCTTCGGGGCAAAGGCGGCATCCGTGATGCCGCTTTTCTCCTCAAAAAATTTTAATTTTTTTTGAAATTTTTTATTTTTATTTTTATTTTTTTTGTTTTGTTTATATATATATATATATATATAAAACAAAAATTTTCAGCAGAATTTCTCTGCTACTAAATATCCAGCGGTACTGCCATTACAGCAGTCTGGATTCTGACAGAAACCCTCACCCAGACCTCCCTTTTATAAGATGCCTTGCCCTGGAAATCATTCTGCATTTTCGATGTGGGATTCAGGTTCTCCCTTTCCTGCGCAGTACATTCTGCATTTCCGATGTGGGATTCTGTTTCAAGTGCGTGACTTTGAAAGACAATAAAATATAAACTATAAGACCAATAAATATGAAATTTTAAATATTCATTAAACATATAATTAATAGTTGAAATCAAAAATAATTTCCTTAAAAATGATGATGCAAAATAATTTATAAGGTTTCAAAACTACTTACTTGAAATTTAAAAAAGTTTCAAGTACGTGAATTTGAAAGACTATAAAATATAAAATATAAAATGAATATAATTGAAACTTTAAAGATTGATTAAAGATATAAGAAATAGTTGAAAACAAAAGGATTTTCTTAAAAAAGATTGATAGAAAATAATTTATAACCTCTCAAAACCGCTTACTTGAAATTTAAAAATGTTTCAAGCACGTGAAACTGAGTGACTATAAAATATAAACTATAGAACAAATATAATTGAAACTTTAAACATTGATTAAACATATAATAAATAGTTGAAAACAAGAGGAATTTCATAAAAAATGTTAATGGAAAATAATTTATAAGCTCTCAAAACCGCCTACTTGAAACTTAAAAACGCTTCAAATACGTAAATTTGAACGAGTATAATTATATAAGTAATAATTAATAAGTAATAAGTAATAATTATAATGAATAATAATAATTAATATTTATATAAATTATTAATAATTAATAATTACTAATTACTAATTACTAACTAATTAATTATAATTATTAATTATATTACCAATTAACTAAATAATTAGTATATATATAATAATTAACAAGTAATAAGTAGTAATTATTAATTATTAATTATAATAATTAATATTTATATTACCAATTACTAATTAATAATTAATAATTAATAATTACTAATTAATTACTAAGAGGCCTGGTGAAGTCGAATCTACCGTAGATAAAAAAAGCTCCAAATCTGCCAAATTCAAAGTGTCCAGATCGGACACGCCACCGTGAAAGAAAACAAAAATCAATGCCTAAAGAACCCCCCTGCAACAAAGGTCGTCGCAATGGAGAAAGATCCTCCCAAAACTGGGAATGAAGCCGATGAAGAGTCACTCGATGCTGAAGTACCTTGCCACCATGGTCAAAGCCATCCATCGTCTGAAACGCAATACCCTATCCTAGAAGGGAGATTTTCCCACCACAAAAACCAGATCTGAGTCAGCATGACCTAGTAGGAAGACGCCACGACTACGGAAACCGGATCTGAGCGACCACGAACGAAGTCATCGCCATCCGCACCGCAATCCTCGAAACCCTAGTAGGAAATGACACTTCCACGAAGAAGAGAGGAGAGCCACAGACGAAGTCATGTCCCTCCCCATCCATGTTGAATATACAACACTAATCATTCAATGGGAAAACTATACATATATTGGGGTAAATAAAAGAAACTAAAAAAAAGTACCAGAATCCACTACTAAATTTGAGATGAACTATATACTCGTCCTTTGTATATATATATATATATGATCCATTCTGGTCAATAAGCCTCATTCCTCAACCCTACTTTCCCTTGAAACCAAATGAAAATATTCCTAGGAACCCAAATTAATTGGCATCCCAAGTAGGTTATGAGTGAAAACTCATAAGAGAAACACCAATGTGGTCCTACACATAGAGAGTTAATATAGCTTATTATTATGTGAGATACTCATTAGGATAATAGAAATAAATAAACTAACTGCTAAGAATAAACTAAGTCATAGGTCATCCAATGTTCTACTATTATATGTATGGTCTCAATAAAAAAGTTCTGCCTAATCCTAAAATAACTAGGAAAGAGTAAATAAAATTAATAGAATAATCCATAGTCGATCATTGGGTATTTTAGCCCAATACACTCAGTATCCTTTAAAAATCTAGAATTTTTCTAGATTTTATGCAACTAAAGCCATGTGTAATACTCTCATTCCCTAGGTATTTGATCCTGATTGACCATACCTATTTAGTTCGATGATGGAATTTCTCTGAGAAAGATATGTAACAATAGGGGGAGACATTTTCTAACCCTATGATCACTCGTACTCACCTAAAATAAGTACAATGATTGATACAAGGTATCAACTACACATCCTATAAAAAAGGAATTGAGATTCTTTCTAGGCATCCTACACATACCACTCAATCCATATATAATCCAAACTGATGTATGGTCCTATTCCTATGTCTTTCAGTAGTCACACTATGGGATCTTGAATGAATCTTACAGGGACGACCCTTATGCAATATATTCTGAATACACAAATGTATTGAGATAATAACCCATGATCAATTCAATAAATGTCTCAATATCCCCATTCCAATGAGGGTATGGTAAATACAGTAATGGTTACTCCACACAATCCTGAGGAGTATCAATGGAATTTATTAAGGAGATCATTGTGACTCTCCAAGAATATATCAAATCCAAATTTTAGGGGAAGGGTACCAACTAAGAGACATCTACCATCACCAATATTCTAGCAATATGGCCATCCATTGAATGACACAAAGTAAAATGGGTTCTAAGCTTCACAAAGAAACATATCTTTGTAATATTTATAGAAGGATGAATCCTAATTAAAAATGATTCTTTCAATAATTGGAACATACAAACATGTAAGGCTCCATATCTATATCCCAAATGAAGTACCTCTTGTAATCATTGTCATAAATCACACTGAGTCTGTATCATAAGTCATGTACTAGGTAATTCCTCTATTAATCATAAATATATCAAGAGTAACCATGTGAAATCATAAATAAAATGTGAGGTTGGATGAATTCCAAAACCCATCACTATTTCCACATCCCATTGGGTTTATATGTTTTATATAGGTTCTAGGTTCCACCCACTTCACTCTCTAAACAAACCCATAATTCCCTTGTTCAAGGTTATTTGGTCATCCGGGAACCCACTAGGGTCCCCTAGTTCCATACTCTACATAGGATTCCCCATCGAGATTCTTTAGGACCACATAAAAGTATAGAAACCTCTCTTGGGATCTTATAAGTGATGTTACCCTCTCGGTTAAACACCTAATTCAATGGGACTTCATGTATCCTTGAATAAAAAAAGGGTTAGTGCGGCCTTATTAGATACCAGGGTTCTTTCCATAGTGGTAGTAGACATGATATAGCATATGGCCCACCTTGATTCTCAAATTCGGTCTACTCATCTTGACCAATATAGGTCTTCCTAAATCTCATTCGTGTAGGCATGTATAATGGTTTTCATGACATACCAAGTGAAGTATAACCTTCTAATAGTGTTGGATAATACTCTATATGCCATGGAAAATCATTCTTAGCCATCATGTCCAATAGATGTAGTTATCACACATGGGTTGTTGGTGACCCCAAGAATTTATGCAATTTAAATATTCAATTTAATTTAATTATATAATTTATTGGAATTAATTCAAACTCGGGTAGTCTCTATTATAGGAAAGCCTGAGCATTAAAATATCACCATAAACATGCATAAATACTAATGAGTTTTTTCAAAAGAATACCTACCATTAGAAATACATTAATCATTTATTCCAAGAACCAAAAGTTAGTTTTGAGGCCCATATAAGTTTATCTGAGGCATACAAAAATCATGTGTCAAAACCAAACACCAGTAGAAATATATTTATAATTACATTAAAATTAATTAACAAAACTCAAGAAGATATAAATTAAACAAATAATTAAATTCATGGGAATAATGCTTATACCAGTACCAATCGATCTATTCATAGAGGAACCATTACCTAATTCTCACCAACAGCATGTGATACACACTCAACCTAGAACTATGAATAATCAATAAGTAATGGTGTCAAAAAACTACCTGGATAATAAATTTAAATAAATAATGGGTTTTAAATTAACTTTGGTGAAAAATCTCAATGAAATGACATTCGAAGAATACAATACAACCTCGTGGGTCATTATATTACTAGGAAGTGAAAAATCATTATCTCTAGTATCTAATTCGGCCATGATCAGGTGGAATCAAGGATAAAAACCATAATTGGAAGACCCAAAATATATAGGAAGAATGATATGAAAAAAATAGAGTCTGATGGAATTGAATAATTACCTCTAGTATTCCAAAACATCTAACAACATTCGATTCAAGGAAATAACAAGGAATATCTCCCATAGAAGAGTGTTAAAAGATGAGGGAATCTGAGAGGGAGAAACATGGTGAAAAGATAGAGAGAAGGGGATAAACCCCTTTAATTGTTAGATGGGTAAAATGGTAATTTGATCATTTTAAAGAGTTAAATGGTTTTCCAAATCATGCAATGACTGTATTCCTATTCTGTCCAATTAAATCACACCTTTTATGGTCAGCTACATGGTTCAATAGGCCATGTTCCAACTGTGTGGTATGAACTGTCTTGGCCCATTCATCTGGAACGGTTGCAATATATTGTATAAAAGACCATGAACTAACCATTTGACATGTCTATAATAAATTTACCAACCACATATGGTCTCCCATAGCATGCTTCATGGTTTCTCAACATATATACATATAAAAATTATTCTCATGGTTGAGCCACAATGTCTGCAATAACCGTGTTCCAACCATGCGGCCAAGGCATTCCAATTACGAAACCAAAAAACCTGGACCAAACATCACAAATTCTACCAGAACCTCTAAAACATTATCTGAGCCTCAAATCACATCTATAAACACTAGTTTTATGTATTCAAACCTTCAAAATTATACTCTGAATCTCTAATAATAATTTGACGAAACAAGGAACATAAAATTTCATGATCATTCTGAAATTCCCAAAATGTAGAAAATGGGATCCTAAAACCTCTATAACATAAAAATTCTCATCCACAAGAATCCTTCGTGGCTTAAAACTAGCCAAAATTACCTACTTGGGTTGTGAATTCCTACTCCAACAACCACATTGCACTGTTTAATTACCAAGGTTATTCCAATCGCTATTTTAACTGTAGGGTGATTAACCATACAAAACATGATCTAATACCGATAGCCATTATTGAAAAATCAAGATAAAACATACCTAATCCCATTTGACCTAAAATACAATCACATAATAATCTAGTCCCCCATTTCATTCCTGGTGCTCTCTACCATAGGTTCTATCTTTTAATAGCCAATTTAGATCCATGGTTGTTTCCCTATTTGAATTTCATAAAATCACATCCCTAAACTCTTAATGAAACATTGGAATGTTTTTCAACACCATAAAGCTAATAAAAGATGGGAAGCATACCCCAAGTCCTCATCCTGATCAAAACAGTCAGATTATAACCAAAAAAACTCAACGATCATCTCTAAAAATATATGATCAACCATTGGAATGAACCTATATCATCCCAAAAGTGTGCTTGATTTTGTTCCCCAATGACCAGATAGCACTAACCAAGATAATTCGGGTTGAACTACCTTCAAATGACTGTTCATGAAAATTTTTACTTCATTCACTGATGTGTTCACAAAACATGTTTTGAATCCTTTATCCAAAGGCACAATGAGATCAGTCTGAGCACGCTCACCAAATAAAATTAAAAACATTTGATGAAATTTTATGGATGAATCATTGCCTAACGATTTCCATCATCATTCCAAATAATGAGAACTAATAAAAAAATTTATTCAATGCCCATGGATCATTACAATCTATCTCGAGCAATATTACCACACTCATATTCTTTAATGTCCCAGATTTTTCCATGGATTGTTTTAGTATAATAAGGGAATTAATTCAAGACTAGGCTCTGAGGCGGCGTACAGTTCCAAGGCCCGGTGAGCCCGAAAATAATGTTTGAATTTAATTTAATAATTAAATAATGCACATGTGAGGTTTTCCTGAAAAAGTGGAATAACTCCTGAACGGGTACTCGGATCAAAAATCTGAGGGCACTGTTGCGTTCAGAACAACGTTTTTACCTTAGGCGAGTCCTAACATCGGCTGACGCAGGTTAGTGGTGAAATCTAGTTTTTGGACATAAGAGTAATAAAATATTTAATAAAAATATTTTATCTTTGCAGCGGATATCATTCTTTTTTAAATAAAGGCTTGCGCAGGGTCAAGGGTTTCAAACCTCATAACCCTGAAACCCTTGGCAGCTCTGGAGGCTCTGGAGACAACCTCCCAACGTGGCGACGATGACGCAGCGATCGGATCATCGCCAACGAACACCGCAGATCTAGGTAGGATGTTTGTCTTGATTTTTTCCTTCCCTATTTTTGATTTCCATGACGAAAACAGACTAATCCATGAAAATATTAGCCCGCAGGTCGATCGTTCTTGTGGGACGGGTTCATGTGGGGATTTGAGGCTTTGATTCTTGAAATTGTTTTGGTTTTCAATCTAACGGCGGCAAACCCGGATTGTCATGAACAACGATCGAGGTTCACCACTCTTGTTGATTCTTGTTTTCCCCCCTCACGTTCTTCATTGAATTCTATGTGTTCTTGGAGGAAATATATTGTTTCACATTTGTTTTTTGACGCAACAATCTGAAATCAAAGATCCAGCGTCAAGGAGACCTAGCGGTGGTGCGACGGTGACGGCGGCGGATGAATCGATGCGGTTTGGAAGTTCCTGTTCTTCGAGTGTTTCATGCGGAAAGATAGGGATGCATTTTCAGGACCGATCGGAAGCTCGAAAATGACAGAATCGGTTTCGTAGGGGCGGGACGAACCCAAATTCGGAGTTTCGTGATGATCGGACGGTTGGATCAAGATCTGGAGCAACAGCCGAGGCGCGCGGAGGAAGACGATGCTTCTGTAAATTTCCCAACTACACGGCCTGTAGTATGGGCTACACGGCGTGTGTTCGTTGGCGGGATTACATAACGTGTACTCCGGGAGTACACGGACACGAGCAGGGTACATGGCCATGGATACGCCGTGTATACCCATCCCCGGTCAGATACACGGGATACCCCGTGTACTGGTACACGGGAAGGCGACACAGAAACAGACAGAGGCCATGTACGGGAACATGGCTAGTATACACGGAGCAAGCCCAGGTGCTCAAACATGGCGTGTGATTCTTCTACACGCCGTGTAGCTGCTTTCTATCCCACAAGCTGAATGACACGGGCCGGTTACACGGGCAGTACCCGAGGTCAAGGAACACGATGTGTACCTTTTCTACATGCCGTGTAGTTTGGTTTTACACGGCTTGAATGAATGACACGGGCCGTTTACACGGGTAGTACCCGGGGTCAAGGAACATGGCATGTAACCATACTACATGCTGTGTAACCTTTTCATGTTGACTTGAGCCACTTGTCTTCTGTGACTTGGACTAGTTCTCTTAGGGTTCGTACCCTTGGTCGTTTCCCTGAAGGTTCCGGTATCATTTCCTTTACACAAGAGTATGATCCCTTCAGCAGAACTCCCTGAATAGAGTTGTTGGAATCCCCTCTACGAGGATTAGATCCGGATCCTCTTTTCATTCCTGGAACACTAGGTAGAGTTCTTGGTATCGACGTGACCAACTTTACCCGCGTGTCGATCCTCTGCTTAGCGGATTAGCTCAGACAGAGTTGTCGGAATCACCCCATGACTTGGTTGTAATCCTCATCTGAGCATCATGTTCTCAAGGTACTTGTGGAGTGTGTTCTCCCAGAACGAGTACTTCGTACCTATCTCTTCAGACCTAGGAGTGTGTTCTACCGGTTGCATGCTTAGTGGAATCATCGAGCTGGATCCCAGTGGGGGTATTTGCGATAGTCGATTGTGCAGGATTATATCTGGATATTATTGTGGTATGTTCTTTAGACATATACTCTGTAGAGCTGACTGTATCTTTCCTTTGTGGTATTTCCATGTTTTCTTTCCTTTGTGGTTTTGGGGTGTCCTACTGGGTATTGTTATACTCACCCCTGCATGGGCTTTGGCCGCACATGTCGTGTCTTGTGCAGACAAGCAAGCCTTTGACAGGATTTTAGGCGGACCAGGACCAGACGGTACACAGTGAGATCAGACAGGCCCAGGTGTGTTCCAACGGCTACAGACTGTAGTCCCAACACCTTTTTTTATAGGTTGTACTTTTTTACAGACTTTCTTTCTGGTGGGATTATAATTTTGGCCCAGGGTTTACTTTCTTGCACTTTACTTTCCTATCGTACTCTGTGGTTGGGTTTTAGTGTATGCATGAATCATTTCCGTTTTTAGTATTTTTTACTTTTCAGCTTTGGGATCTTGGAGATGCGTGTGCATGTGTACAGGTTTATAGTCAATGCCTCCCATGTTAATAGTATGCCTACTCGGTACTAGTCACCAGCCCCTTGCCTATTGGAGGTGGTGTAGAGACCCGAAGCTTAACGTACATGGACATTACATTACTTTTGCGGAATACTTAGTACATAACAAAAAAAACACACACAAGGATCATAATAGTTTAGTGTCTTTGGAAACTCGGAACATAATCTTCTAATCGTGGTGAAAGATCTTCAATATCTCCCATAAAGATCTTCCCTTTTTTTTACCTAAAACCTTTATTTATATCCTGGGGAAAAGAAAACATAAAAGGGTGAGCTCAAATGCTCAGTAAGGGTAAACCAAAGAAAAATCAATAACATCATATTCATAAGAACATAACTTTTGCAAATCTTAACCTGCAAAAGAGAGCATAATTTCATAACATGGGATAAATCATAGTAGTGAAATGAAATCCCAATAATCATAACATAAAACATGAAACTTTGTGGCATACACACATAATCATAGATAATCATTTCTTGTTAGTCAAGACTCATTTCCAAGACTATCTTAGTGGACAAAGTCCCTTTCTGAACCGAGTCACCCTCGTTTCAGTCCTGTTTCACTGAACCGGTATAACCTACCATTCCAGCCATGTCTATCTCATGAGATATAAAATCTTTACCCAATGCATTGGAGGGAGATATAGGTCCCACCCATCTCATAATGATATCATTCTTATGTGTGCCACAAAATCTTAAATCATACATCATTTCAAAACCCATGTAATAAAAATGGGATTCTTAAACAACATGACATCATAAAACAATTCATATAAGATAAAGGAATTCATAAAAATAATTCCATAATCAAATCAATGTAATAATAGGGATAGAAACAGAACCCTATATTATCTTAGATGGAAAATAATTTCGATAAAACACTTGAACTCCATTCTGGAGAAAAATATCCTTTCTTCTTCAAAAACATTTTTCCTTTCATAACATGTCATACGACTTTAAAATAAAAGAAGTTGATTAAAAATAAACTTGAAAACTTGTAAAGGAAGCTTCTTGGAAATAATTTTTTTAAAATCCATTCATGCCGTATATGTTAAAAAAAATATTCTTCGTACTTTTTTCGGAAAAGTCAAAAAGTACCTCGTATGAAAAACGACAAAAGATTCCTTTCATATCTTTTACTAAAAAATCACCGAAGGGTAAAATTGGATTTTAAACAATTGTAGGTGGATGGAAATAATATTACATATTGATGAAACATGGATGTGGATGATAAAATACACCCCAGTAAATGCCAAAGTAAAAACAATCTCGGATAAAAATGAGATTGTGATATTTTCCCTTACCTTAGGTCCGATTTGCTTCGTAAGTGTCCGAACCTCCTGTATAATGATTTAAATAATGTCATTTACTTATTAAAGAATCATATTAATTGTTATTATATCATATATGGTTCACTTATGATTTTATATTACCCATTCTTTGGTAAATTCCATGTTAAAGAGCGTTTTGGGTAAAATTGTTTCATTTGTCGTCCGTGTTTTGACTTGTAATTATTCATATGATTAATTAGATCATGATTAATTAATTCTAGAATATAAAACATTATTTATATATATATATTCAGAATATACATATATAAAATAAATCAGTAAATGGAAAGAAATACACCGTTCATGGAGACCGTAGTCCGTACGTACGCATGAACGCTGTTTTCGTTTCCTTATTGAATTGAATGGAATTAAGTAGATGACATAAATATAAATAAATCCAGTATCATTATTATGTCATATATTTCATTAGTACTTATTATATATACTTTATAATCATTCATGAATGGTTAATCATTGAGAATGAATCTCATCGCGTCGTGGAGACGGTAGTCCGTACGTACGCACGAGCGATGATATCGTTCCCATGGTCGTGGAATTGTGATGAAGTGTATGTATACTATTTCAGTATCAATATAATTTTATAATAATCATATATAGTTACTCATTACACCATTATACCCATCCAATTAAGGTGGTGGCGGAAAATAGATTACACCACGGCGTGGAGACGGTATTCCGTACGTACGCACGCGCGGTGATTTCCTTTTTCCGTAGGATGGATAGAAGGTTAATTAGAGTTGTTTCATATTTATAATAACATATTAGTATATAAGAAATACTGATGTTATTACTTTATCATGAAACAACTAAAGAAGAAGAAGTTGAAGAAGAAAGAAATTGAAAAAAAACCGGTAATGGATATTACCTCTTTTTGACGCGCCTTCACTTAACCTCCACTTAAAGAACTAAGGATGGTCTTTGAAGAAGACCAGGACCTCTAGGATGATACTAGGGAAGTGGAGAAGAGATTTTTCCAGGGTTTGGCCGAGCTTGAATGCTCAAATTGGTGTGAGGAGGAGAGGGAGGAGGTGCCCTTTTATAAGGGAGGAGAGAGGCATCTTAGGAAAATCTCAAAATATTATTTTATATTAAGGTCAAATTCAGTTTATAATGGTTACAAATGGTCTTATTTCGAAGATAAAGTGGTGATGGGTCGACATCCTCTCATCCAATATGATTTAGACAAGTTTAGGTTATTATTTTAACCTTATCAATTAGATTTAACTCTAAGTTAAATAATTTAACTTTTACCGTGTC
The DNA here is from genome assembly GCA_963277665.1 of Viscum album. NCBI lineage: Eukaryota > Viridiplantae > Streptophyta > Magnoliopsida > Santalales > Viscaceae > Viscum > Viscum album. The sequence goes on from OY728136.1 coordinate 646,930,632, forward strand.
TTTTTGTTTTCTTACACTATATGGTTAATAAACATACTATATGAAGCCAAACGAACTCAACGTTGTTTATTATTAATATATCTATCCTTATATAAGTAATATGGCCGAACCTTAGATTTTTAGGAATTAAATAACAATTAATAATATAATATTTGTTTTAAAAACTAATTTATGTCAATTTTGACACTATTTGGTACATGATTTTTATGAAATTTCTAACAGAATGATAAATTCGAACCAAGTTACTTAAATCAACAATAACATGTCATATTAAGCCATAAAATTAGTGTAAGTCATAAAAAGTCTCAAATTACATTTATTTGGGCATTTATAACATCAATTATGTTAATATTTTCTTAAAAAGGTAATTACTGCATCATCGTTGTGTCATAAATAAATTAAATTATTTAAATTATAAAAATTACAAATAAAATACCATTATGTATGAAATGTTTTTATCTTTCTAATGAATATTTATAGTCGAAATTATATTATGTATAACCCTATATTAAAAATGTTTTAGTAAATAAACTTTGATTTTAACTCTTTTAACTCTTCTTTGAATTAAGTAATAATAAATGTCCTAATCTAATCCAAGTGGGCCTAAATGATAATATTTTACACTTAAGGTTGTTTTTGGTCGAGATAAACTTGTCCAATAGGATTAGGACATGTGTTAGGGTAATATTAATATCATTTTTACGCTTAATTACCCTATTTACTTTTAACCGTGGTAAATAAAAGTAAAAAGTTACTATTCACCAAAAATTATTTTCATCTCATTGAACCACATTTTACTTACTGATATCAACCGTGTCTCTCAGATTTTTGAAATTCCATTAACAGAAGCGGTAAAATTAAGATTTATGAAAAAATTAATTTTTTTAACTACCACTTAGTAGTTTCACTATTCATCAAAAATTGATGTTTTTCAGAAAAATGCCAAAATTTCACCCTAAGCTATAATTGATATTCTGAATTCAAAAATGATTTCTATTTTACAAAATTCCCAACATATATGTTGCATTAATTAATTTTATAATTAATTTCCGTTGTCACAATAAATAGCGTGTTTTTAAGAGATAATAACTATCAAAAGATTAACACTTGTTTATGTCTGGTGTAAATGTGAAATTACATCCAATGACCAACATTGTATTGAATTGTAAAAATATATTCTAAATATAATTTAAAACCACTAAAATTAATAATTTATCACTATTAATTATTTTGATTGAAAAAGTTGTTTTTAATTAAAATTCTGTAATTTTCACTATTCATCAAAATTTGAAAGTTATCCGAAAATCACCAAAATTTCACCTTAGGCTAATTTCGATACTCCGAATCCAAAAATGAAGTACATTTTGAGAGATAAAATTTCTAAAATTTTAAAAGGAGGTTATTACTATTCATAACGGCTAGTTTTAATAATATTTTAATAGCATATCGTTGTTTAGTGAAACTCAGTATTGCGTACTACACACGCTATCGAGGAAGGTCGCGATTGCTTGTAATAAATGGAAAGTCAAGGATGCGTGTTGAGCAAGCTCCTTTTGGTGTAGCGTACAACACAAGACATTAATGAAATTAAAAAGAATATTTTTCATAAAATCTCGGGGTGTTACATTCTACCCCCCTTAAAATGAATTTCGCCCTCGAAATTCGTCGGGGTTATAAATGGTTTACTATTCGAAAGTTTCTTTAATCAAAACCCACATCTTAAAAAGGAATACCAAAAACAATCTTTAAAAACAAAAGTATGAAATGTAACGGTTACTCAAATAAACTAATCACTGGGTTTCCACATAGGTGAAAATATGGATATGGAAGAGAAATCTAACCATCATGTTCTGATGGAGAGTGGTAGAGAAAATGTCTATGGAAAAGCCAGAAATCACAAAGCCATAAATTTGTGACGATCTAAGGTACCATCTGATTCACTAGATATAAGAGCATTAGGACAACAATTTTGGTTTTCAAGATCATTTCCCTAAAGTTGATGAAATTGGAATTAGAAGAAATACTTTCGTGATTTTGGTATAGTCTCACTGTTTGTCGTTCTTTGGACAATTTCCACTTCATCTCTTAAAGAAATGAAGTTGAATTTGTCATTCGTGATGTGTTAGCAGATCATGTGATAGAATGATGGGTCATTCCATCTGTCTCAAACAAAAGGTTAGAAAACTTATCAAAAAATACATAAGTCCATCTATAGTGAGATTAATCATATATGGTTCCTAAAATGGAATTTATACTTCATATATCATACTACTTAATACTAGTTTCTACTAAACAGGGACTTCCTGTAGGCTAGTGGTAGGCGATAAAGGCCAGTCGCACTTCGTTTGTGGGTTCGATTCCCACAACCTTGTCCGACGCGATGGGCTATCGCCCGTCCTGCAGGTTGTCCTTTTTCTAAAGCTATATTACTATAACATCCCATCAATAATATTGAAAAACATTTTATCCTAACTTATGTCCAACATAATCCATTCTAATCTTTAGGCTTATCTAAAATACTTCGGTCCAAGCTCATAGTATAAAGAAAATAATCACATGAATTCCATCATTTATCCCCCATATATCATAAGATATATCTTGTTGGTAAAATTACAAACATGTGAATACCTTAATCGTGTATTCTCTTGAAGAATGAATACCCATTGAACCTTAGTGAAAACATGAATGCAGTTAAAAGTTAACACTTTCCACATACAAAAATCCTCAAAATTCTATATACTCAAACCATGATATCACTTAGTCCTTATATCAATCATGAGCTCATGAATACTGTTAAACATTTCATTTTATCGTTTTCCCTTCATTATTCGCATATCATCTTATTTACAAAAATATCTCAATCACTTTGAATACCACATTATACTAACACATAAATATTCCAATACTTTATGATACCACGTTATTTTGGAATCCCATTACATAAACACTTAATCATTCCACCACATCGTTTTCATATTCAAGATCGCCAATAGCGATCACATGTGACTTCCCTATGTCCTTTGCCTTCAGTGGTTGCTCATGTTGATCATCACTAACCCTTATATTAGGGCATTTATTAGCATAATGCCCCATTTCCTTGCACTTGAAGCATTAAAGTGTTGGTGGTGCGTTCTCTGCAGTTTTTGCTTTATTCACATCATTAGAAACCCTTTTTCCATTACCTCGACACTCAGCTACTCGATGACCTTCTTTTCCACACTTAAAACATTTCTAGTCCCTTTAAGACAATCTCCACCATGCTTCTTTCCACACTTTGAGCATAAGGAAACATTCATCTTCTTTTCACCATTATTCTGAGATTTCTCCTTGAACTCTATCTTTCATTTCTTGTCAAAACCATGAGATGGATATGTAACACCAACTTCCATTTCTACCTTGATAGCACACCGCAAAATTTCTTCATAGCTACTGAAGTATCTTATAGCTAATGCCCTTCGAAGACTTGGTTTTAAGCCACTGAAAAATCGATCAACTTTACTTTCAGGTTGGATGATAATGCCAGATGCATACCTTGCAAGTCTTGTAAAATTCGCTTCGTATATACCAACAGATTCATCATCCTTTTGCTTTAGTTCAAGAAACTCCTTCTCCATATTTGTTCGAAGAATACGAGGGAAGTACTTACTGAAAAACAAGTTCTTGAACTTGTCCCATTCCATGGACTCAATTTCATCTCTTGGCCTCGTATTCTTGATAATATTCCACCATTGATCAGCTTCACCTTCCAAACGATATACTGCTAAGATGACTTTATCATGTTCAGAACATTGAATAACTGAAAATATCTTTTCAGTGGTACTGATCCATTGTTCAGCAACAAGTGGATCGGAAGTCCCACTGAAAGAAGGTGGACGTTGCCTCATGAAGGACTCAATAGAATATTGTTCCCTTCTCTGCTCATTTGGAAGTCCAGAATGATTCATAGCTTGTGTAAGTATAGAAATAAGATTTTTCACTCTATCTCCCATAACATTTGTTTGTTCAGGAGGACAATCATTGCATTGTCCATTGCATTGATCAACACGGTTCCTTTGGGTTCCAGCCATCGTCTAAAACCCAAAAAGAATAGTGTGAGAGGCAAAAATCATGCTAGGGAAAAGAACATTATAAAGGGGGAGTATCCTCAATATCTAACTTCTTAGGTTAAATTCTATGATTATTACCGTAGTTCTAGGACTGTATCTTATACATATACTTATCCTTAGGGACATCCCTAGACATACCTTAGAAATATCTCTAGGGATCTTACTAACACTTTCAGATCCTAGTTTCCAAAGGTTGACTAAACCTTTCCTCTGATACCAACTGTAGAGACCCAAATCTTAACGTACATGAACATTACATTACTTTTGCGGAATACTTAGTACATAACAAAAAACACACACACAAGGATCGTAATAGTTTAGTGTCTTTGGAAACTCGGAACGTAATCTTCTAATCGTGGTGAAAGATCTTCAATATCTCCCATAAAGATCTTCCCTTTTTTTACCCAAAAACTTTCTTTATATCCTGGGGAAAAGAAAACATAAAAGGGTGAGCTCAAATTATCAGAAAGGGTAAACAAAAGAAAAATCAATCACATCATATTCATAAGAACATAACTTTTGGAAATCTTAACCTGCAAAAGAGAGCATAATTTCATAACATGGGATAAATCATAGTAGTGAAATGAAATCCCAATAATCATAACTTAAAACATGAAACTTTGTGGCATACACACATAATCATAGAGAATCATTTCTTGTTAGTCAAGACTCATTGCCAAGACTATCTTAGTGGACAAAGTCCCTTTCTGAACCGAGTCACCCTCGTTTCAGTCCTGTTTCACTGAACCGGTATAACCTACCATTCCAGCCATGTCTATCTCATGAGATATAAAATCTTTACCCAATGCATTGGAGGGAGATATAGGTCCCACCCATCTCATAATGATACCATTCTTATGTGTGCCACAAAATCTTAAATCATACATCATTTCAAAACCCATGTAATAAAAATGGGATTCTTAAACAACATGACATCATAAAACAATTCATATAAGATAAAGGAATTCATAAAAATAATTCCATAATCAAATCAATGTAATAATAGTGATAGAAACAGAACCCTATATTATCTTAGATGGAAAATAATTTTGATAAAACACTTGAACTCCATTCTTGAGAAAAATATCCTTTCTTCTTCAAAAACATTTTGCCTTTCATAACATGTCATACGACTTTAAAATAAAAGAAGTTGATTAAAAATAAACTTGAAAACTTGTAAAGGAAGCTTCTTGGAAATAATGTTTTAAAAATCCATTCATGTCGTATAAGTTAAAAAAAACATTCTTCGTATTTTTGTCGGAAAATTCATAAAGTACCTCGTACGAAAAACGACAAAAGATTCCTTTCATATCTTTTACTAAAAACTCACCAAAGGGTAAAATTGGATTTTAAACAATTGTAGGTGGATGGAAATAATATTAAATATTGATGAAACATGGATGTGGATGATAAAATACACCCCAGTAAATGCCAAAGTAAAAACAATCTCGGATAAAAATGAGATTGTGATATTTTCCCTTACCTTAGGTCCGATTTGCTTCGTAAGTGCCCGAACCTCCTGTATAATGATTTAAATAATGTCATTGAATTATTACAGAATCATATTCATTGTTATTATATCATATATGGTTCACTTATGACTTTATATTACCCGTTCTTTTGTAAATTCCATGTTAAAAAGCGTTTTGGGTAAAATTGTTTCATTTGTCGTCTGTGTTTTGACTTGTAATTATTCATATGATTACTTAGATCATGATTACTTAATTACAGAATATAAAACATGATTTATATATATATATATATATATTCATAATATACATATATATAATAAATCAGTAAATGGAAAGAAATACACCGTTCATGGAGACGGTAGTCCGTACGTACGCATGAACGCTGTTTTCGTTTCCTTATTGAATTGAATGGAATTAAGTAGATGACATAAATATAAATAAATCCAGTATCATTATTATGTCATATATTTCATTAGTACTTATTGTATATACTTTATAATCATTCATGAATGGTTAATCATTGAGAATGAATCTCATCGCGTCGTGGAGACGGTAGTCCGTACGTACGCACGAGCGATGATATCGTTCCCATGGTCGTGGAATTATGATGAAGTGTATGTATACTATTTCAGTATCAATATAATTTTATAATAATCATATATAGTTACTCATTACACCATTATACCCATCCAATTAAGGTGGTGGCGGAAAATAGATTACACCACGGCGTGGAGACGGTATTCCGTACGTACGCACGCGCGGTGATTTCCTTTTTCCGTAGGATGGATAGAAGGTTAATTAGAGTTGTTTCATATTTATAATAACATATTAGTATATAAGAAATACTGATGTTATTACTTTATCATGAAACAACTAAAGAAGAAGAAGTTGAAGAAGAAAGAAATTGAAAAAAAACCGGTAATGGATATTACCTCTTTTTGACGCGCCTTCACTTAACCTCCACTTAAAGAACTAAGGATGGTCTTTGAAGAAGACCAGGACCTCTAGGATGATACTAGGGAAGTGGAGAAGAGATTTGTCCAGGGTTTGGCCGAGCTTGAATGCTCAAATTGGTGTGAGGAGGAGAGGGAGGAGGTGCCCTTTTATAAGGGAGGAGAGAGGCATCTTAGGAAAATCTCAAAATATTATTTTATATTAAGGTCAAATTCAGTTTATAATGGTTACAAATGGTCTTATTTCGAAGATAAAGTGGTGATGGGTCGACATCCTCTCATCCAATAGGATTTAGACAAGTTTAGGTTATTATTTTAACCTTATCAATTAGATTTAACTCTAAGTTAAATAATTTAACTTTTACCGTGTCTTTTTGTTTTCTTACACTATATGGTTAATAAACATACTATATGAAGCCAAACGAACTCCAAGTTGTTTATTATTAATATATCTATCCTTATATAAGTAATATGGCCGAACCTTAGATTTTTAGGAATTAAATAACAATTAATAATATAATATTTGTTTTAAAAACTAATTTATGTCAATTTTGACACTATTTGGTACATGATTTTTATGAAATTTCTAACAGAATGATAAATTCGAACCAAGTTACTTAAATCAACAATAACATGTCATATTAAGCCATAAAATTAGTGTAAGTCATAAAAAGTCTCAAATTACATTTATTTGGGTATTTATAACATCAATTATGTTAATATTTTCTTAAAAAGGTAATTACTGCATCATCGTTGTGTCATAAATAAATTAAATTATTTAAATTATAAAAATTACAAATAAAATACCATTATGTATGAAATCTTTTTATCTTTCTAATGAATATTTATAGTCGAAATTATATTATGTATAACCCTATATTAAAAATGTTTTAGTAAATAAACTTTGATTTTAACTCTTTTAACTCTTCTTTGAATTAAGTAATAATAAATGTCCTGATCTAATCCAAGTGGGTCTAAATGATAATATTTTACACTTAAGGTTGTTTTTGGTCGAGATACACCTGTCCAATAGGATTAAGAAATGTGTTAGGGTAATATTAATATCATTTTTACCCTTAATTATCCTATTTACTTTTAACCGTGGTAAATAAAAGTAAAAAGTTACTATTCACCAAAAATTATTTTCATCCCATTAAACCACATTTTACTTACTGACATCAACCGTGTCTCTCGAATTTTTGAAATTCCATTCACAGAAGCGGTAAAATTAAGATTTATGAAAAAATTAATTTTTTTAACTACCACTTAGTAGTTTCACTATTCAACAAAAATTGAAGTTTTTCAGAAAAATGCCAAAATTTCACCCTAAGCTATAATTGATATTCCGAATTCAAAAATGATTTCTATTTTACAAAATTCCCAACATATAAGTTGCATTAATTAATTTTATAATTAATTTCCGCTGTCACAATAAATAGCGTGTTTTTAAGAGATAATAACTATCAAAAGATTAACACTTGTTTATGTCTGGTGTAAATGTGAAATTACATCCAATGACCAACATTGTATTGAATTGTAAAAATATATTCTAAATATACTTTAAAACAACTAAAATTAATAATTTATCACTATTAATTATTTTGATTGAAAAAGTTGTTTTTAATTAAAATTCTGTAATTTTCACTATTCATCAAAATATGAAAGTTATCCGAAAATCACCAAAATTTCACCTTAGGCTAAATTCGATACTCCGAATCCAAAACTGAAGTCCATTTTGAGAGTTAAAATTTCTAAAATTTTAAAAGGTGGTTATTACTATTCATAACGGCTAGTTTTAATAATATTTTAATAGCATATCGTTGTTTAGTGAAACTCGGTATTGCGTACTACACACGCTATCGAGGAAGGTCGCGATTGCGTGTAATACAAGGCAAGTCAAGGATGCATGTTGAGAAAGCTCCTTTTGGTGTAGCGTACAACACAAGACATTAATGAAATTAAAAAGAATATTTTTCATAAAATATCGGGGTGTTACAGGTGGGCTTGGGGAGTTGCGGCTCGGGCCCCATTGGGACGGGTCGTGACAGAGTGGTATCAGAGGTGGTCGGTTCTACCTTAGGACCGAGAGCCTGTGAGCTGGTTTGGGGAAACAGTGTTAAGTGTTTCAAGTTTGGATTTCAGGCCAGGGACCTTAGTGTTGGTGCGTGCGACCGACGTATCCATACATCAGGACTCTGATAACTTTCTTTTCGACTCGGAACATGAGAACACTAGTTGCAGGGAAAATAATGGTACATGCATCGTATAGGAATGGGTTGTGGTTTCCATTCCTTTTTGAGTCAGCTCTCCATATATACTCACTGACTGAGATACATCTTTTTTCCTTCCAAGATGCACTACGGAAAAAAAGG